>CM031865.1:12366813-12764899 GCA_018697195.1 Certhia americana | reverse complement strand
ATAATAATAATAATAATAATAATAATAATAATAATAATAAAAAACATAATAATATCAATAACGATAATAATAATAATTTGCATTGTAATAACAGAGACTCTAAGTCTATTTTAAGTATTATAAGATTTTTAAGCAATATATACATTATAACCAAACATGAAATATATGAAGTTATTTACAGCATTCTGAAAACAACACAGTTCATTTATTTTGTTTTATTTGAACAAGAACTTTAATATCCATAATAAAGGAACTTGGTTGTAGCAAAAGTATTCATTAAGAAAATGAATCTACATCAGAGTCTTTCAAAACCTGTGAGGTTGGTCTTCAGATCAAGGAAAAATGTTCAAGTGAATTATATATTTCACATATATTTTTTAACTCTGGTTTTATTATAATGACTAGTTTCAGATGCAACAGAATGAAACCAACTCAGTACACAAATAGTCCTTTTTTAGTTAAATACCATGTTCATCTTCATTTACAAAAGAATATAGCCAGTCATTTTGCCCCTTTTCAAACATCATGACTTCTGTTACTGCTTTAAGATATCATGTTCAGGGTTTTTATTAGATCATTCTTCCCTTCTATATGCAAAGGTTACTGAACTTTTCACAGTTGACTGAGATTTACAAGCCAAGTGAGAAAGCTGCACAAGCAAGGCTTTGTAACTAAGCAAGAAGAAGGCACTTCTAACCATGGAAATAAAGTACATTATTCCCATAACTCCAGTAAATAAGGCATGATGGGGCAGCAACAGTACAAGGGAAAAATACCAGGGAAAAAACAAGTCATAGTATCTACAGATTGATAAACTAACAAATAATGCATCTGCATCTGAAGCAGCTTAGATTGTCCTTGTTTTAAAATTATTTGTAATTTTAAAATAATAGACATTAATATAACACATAGTATATGTTACTCCACAGCCAGTGTTTATTTAATTCACCAAATTAATGAGGGAAAAAAGCATTGCAATTATTCTTTGTAAGGTGACTCTGTAGGATGATATTATTACTATAAGTAAATCTAAATGGATACTTCACAATTCTTTTCCCTAGATGTATTTTCTTTTATTCAAAACAGTCCATAAGCATGTAGCAGGATTCTAATAACTAAGCTGAAAAATTTAAAAACCCATAAATTTGTAATAATTCCAATAACTCATTTCATATATATATGTATCTTAATCTATATATATGTATACACATATATAAACTGGAGCATGAATTGTTTCTCTAATTGAATGACTTCTGTAGGTACTACAAGGAAAATCCCGCACCTCAATTTTTTCGTAAAGCATACACAAACAGGTAAAAACCTTTCTGCTAATGAAATAATTTATAGATAGAAAATTCAAATACCTTTAAATTAATAAAAAGTACAAGCTGAGAAAACCAACAGAGCTGCCATAGCCCTGACAAGCTTTTAATATTTCTTTCACATTTTCCTCGGAATTAAATTTTCTGTCTAGATCAGACAGAATCAGTTCTCTGATCAACTTTGCCCTTACCAGTGAGAGCTGACTGAACTAACAAGCATCTCCACAGTCTATCACACACACAGATCAATCCCAGACAACAGGCAGACACTGCAGAGCAGGAAGAGAACACAGACTCTGTGGGAACAACGCTGTCCCAACACTGCAAAGGCAATTACCTCACTTCTAGCAAAGAAAAGAAAGGGGGGCTCGTTGTTAATAGAATCACTCTAAAGCCAAACAAGCCAATGACAACAAGAGAGTAATTGCTTTACTTCATGCAATTTCATGAAGTAAAGGTAGCTGCAAGCACATGGGACCCATCCTGTGCTCCAATTTGCTTTTCCCAAGAGAAATTGCAAGACCTAGATTTTATCTCAGCGTAAGTGTCCAAGCACTGATCACTCCTGTCTTCTTTCACATCTGTTATAGTCCTCAAAACTGTGTTAACTCTATTACATGCAAGTCCCAAAAATGCTGTTCAAGAACATGAAGGTTGAGTTTTCTTCATATACCAACCATCCAGAGAGCTGAAACTTTACCTCCAACCCAAGAGCAATTACACCTCTTTCACAAACTGGGGAAATCAGTCAGTGCTGATATTCAAAATAACAGCACCAAGCTGAGTTTACATTTCTGCAGCCAACAGTGGAGCCCTTTAAGCAAGCAGACAAGGATTGAGTTCATTGCTGTAAGGTTAGAGAGCTCACACTGTGCTGTTCTCAGCACAGGATGAAAGAGATGGATGGAGTTGATTTTTCTTGCTCTCCTGCCACAAACAGAAAAAGCAACACTTCCCCAGATCCCACTGCATAGGACAGATCTTCAACAGCACAGAATACATAACTCAGTTACAAATTATCCCAATTTTAAATCAGCTGAAAATCTTGACTACTCTGGAAATAAGATTTTAAAAAGAAAACATAAAAAAAATATCTTTGGTGGTACAAATGTTCCATGACAGCACTTATGAACCTATTATAGGATGTACTTTTAAGAAAAAAAGACTGAAAGTCATGTCTAATAGCACAGATCTCCTTTTTATTCACAGAACTTTCAACTTCATGTGTGCTATGAATATTTTCCCTCCAAGTCAAAAAACAAGTTTGCCTTTTCTCCTTTCTCTCCAAATATCAACACTTGTTCCATTTGGGAAAACTTGCAACTCAAACAGCTTTTCACTGAAAAGGAGGTTTACAAAAGTTGTCTTGAATTATGTTTTGAAAAAATGATCCCATTTTTCCATTAATTTGCCCTGTGTGTATAACTAAATGAAAGGCTTTTGTTTGCATTTATATGAGGGATTTTTTACCTTCAGTTGTCTTCCTGCTATTGAACATTTAAAATAGATTTCCCCTCCCCCTCCAGTTTTTATTTAGGAGTTCTATAGAACTATGTTCAGGAGTGCACAGAAGGCAGTGGCACATTTCTCAACACATGGTGTTCCATATGCAAGACTTTACACGTGTCCATATATTGGATGTACTAAAAGTCCTCTGACTGCAAAAAATTGAATTGCTGCCAGTCACTACAGCATGGCTAAAAGAAGTCTTTACCTTCTTCCAACAACCACTTTAAAGATTATTTGGTGTTCCTGAAGTACTGCAAATAAAGAAGAAAAAACCTGTACAGAAAAATAAATATTATACTTTAAAAAAAAAAAAAAGCTGAAAGATGCAGATATGCTTTAAAGATTTTTTTTTCTCCAGAGAGCCTGGTAAATCCACAGTTATTGCCATAAAAAATAATGTCTAGAGAGGGAAAAAAAAGAAAAAGGGAACCATATGAAAACGCTAAATACAGAACCGGTGGCACATACAGGAATCAGAGGTATACTACATGCCCTTCCTGATGGGATTTCTACTCCAGATTTGCTCATTAAATTGTGAAGAGTTGGCTGCTCATGGTCTTCTGTCAGGTGCTATCTGATGATAGGAAGATCATCCCAGCACATTACAGCAATCCAGAGTCTTGACAAACATCCTGCAAAACTGGGATATTGTATTTCAGCAGTATGCAATGGAGTTTCGCCAAATGTCTAGCAGCCCTATTATTTCTCCCTGACAGGCTGTTTTACAGAGGCTATTATTTTCTGATTACAGCAAATTAAAGTATGGGTTGCTGGACAGAACAGAAGGAGATTTACATTGGATCTCTGGCATCATTATAATGAGATAAAGGGTGAATACAAGCCAGAAATGTTTCACTTCAGTGACACTAACTTTTCATACTGTATATTTACAAAGGAAGAGGAAGATAAAGTAATTTAATCCTTATTTTCAATACAGTGTTAGCAAAACAAGTCTATTGTACTCAAAGTGATTAACCCTCAAGACACAATAACATACATACCCCTTAATCGTGAAACAAATGTATGTCTTAGCAAGTACAGAAAGTACATTGATAACAAGACCCTCCTTTTTCCTACAAGTGTTTTACATTGAAAAGAATTACCTCCTACTGTTGTCATTTATCCCACTTGCTAGGCACATAGCACTGATTTGGCAGTATTGAAGTCATATGAAAAATAGCACCCATTGATATACAAGCTATAAAATTTTGTCTAACAATTCCTTTTCCTTTTGACTGTGTGTAGGAAATGGTATGGAGTGAGCGGAGTCAGCCCTGCAGTCCTACAAATGTCATCCAAAAAAGAGGAGGATGCATCTAAGAGGGAATAATAGTTCAGCAAATGGAATTATTTCTTTTCCACAACAAAATAGCAGGAGATTGTTTTTCTGCTTTGCATTCTTTCTGTAGGACACACAAGTTACATTCAGTACACAGCACTCTACACTCATATGTTGATGTGCATACAAACAAGTATATACTGTTTTCTAACTTCAAAGAGTTCAGCCTAACTATAAATGGTAATTAAGACATAATTTTTCTGGCCACATATCCATTTGAATAAAAATTAAATCTTCATGACATTTCTTGTTTCCAACAATACAGTAAAATAAATGCTGCATAGAACAGAAACAGAACTTACATCTGTTATATTAACCATGGGAAAAAAAAGAATGCCACATATGTTAAAGATTAAAACTGATCAAATTACATAGAAATCTGGGCTCGTAGTAATAAGAAAGAAGAAAAAACTGAAAAATCTATCAAGGGTCAGATACAAAATCTAAGTCAGATCATAATAACCTTTCCATGCTATTCTGCAAAACATTGCTGCTGGTAGAGATCAGCACTGTGGTACCAGAGACAGAACAAAATGTTGTTGGTCCTGAGGCTGAACTTCTTGTTTAGATATTAATGGTTATAAAGCTTATTTTATTTTGATGAAGAGATTTCTGATCTGCCCTAGAATAACATCTTGACAGCTGCAGTTATGTAAGTTGCTGGTGTTGTCCTCTCTGATAGGTAGATGTTACTGTCCACAGCACAGGCAACAAAACTGAACATTTTTTTACCTGCAAGTATATTTTTTTTACTCTATGCAATCCTCAACAACATATTTGGAAATTGCTCAGTTCACAAAATGAAGTTTACTGTCTTGTCTTAGATCCCAGTTAAAAGAGAATAAACACCTCAATGACACAAAGGATACAGTTATTAATGTGATTGTACAGCGAGTTTCCATTCCTCTAATGATCCTGGCTGGACATTCCAGTTTGCATCCACATCTTTTGATCGTGATTGATTAGAATTGTTCACAACGTACCCAGATAGGTCTCTCAAGTGTCTGAATGTGAATATCAGGACTCACCCTTCAGGAGCACTTTGTTGGATACATTTTTCATTTCCCCATGTCCCACTCATGGCTAAATACATTTCCTATGTAGGTAAAGTCTGCAATCAATGCACCCAGAGCCTCTTCTTCCCTGACTGCTCCCATCTGTGAGCCTCTGGAAGGCATGCCTTAATTCCCAAGTGCCCAAACTGAAGATTTGTATTATTGAATCTCTATTACTTTGGTCTCCAAGCCTGTAGAGTTCTTTCTTTTAAATGTAAAATAACCATCATTATGGTCCCTCCTAAATTTTTTGTCATAAATAGATTTCATCAACATGACCCCATTGTTTATGCCAAAGTCATTAATTAAAAAAAAAAACCAAAAAAAGTAATTCTCCCTGAATTAATCCTTGATAAAACAAGAAGCACCCTCCAATGTTTTTCATAACGATTCACTCTTGATATATTTTAAATGGTTCCTTATCTGCTGTGTACATTTTTTAGCACTTATCATAACTAATAACTTGCCCTTTTTTTTTTTCCCAGCCCCTAGCTAACAGTTTCCCAGTGTTAGATTTAAATTGCAAAGACTCAGGAGAAAAACAAAGTATTTAAAACTTCTCTGCAAATTCCCGTATTGAAATTATTAACTGTCTCGATCAACCCATGGGAGATGAATTTTCTCTTTTCTCTATGCAAAGACAGATGTAGATCCCTATTTCAGTGAGCCTTTGAAGGTAAAGAGCAGACATAACCACAGCAGTAGAACTTTCACAAATATTCAAAATATACAAGTTAAACAGAAATTCAAAGAGCTCTTACAACAAGGAGCTAAAGGTTTTTCAAGAAGGACTGCCTTATATAAAAAAAAAAGCCATGTTGCACTTCGAATTACTTAAATGTACTTCCTTTATATATCAGTGTGTCTGAAACAGGTTCTTAATGAACTCTTACTATGGCCAGTTCTATTTAGAAATTCACAAATTATTTTTGAAATTTTATCAGCATAATATCCAGGCAGAAATTTTGTATTTCTATGTTTCATTTAGGAATTATCTTTGAAAAAACTCCTGAACAAACATTTAACTCCTATAAAGCAGCACCCTGCATGAAGCTGGGTGAAGCTTCTTTCAAAGACCTTATCCCCACCCCAACCCCAAGAAGACAAGGAAAAAACCAAACCTCATACACACATTTTCCTTGGGAATCCATTCCTGTTCAGGAATGAACAGGAGTTCACTGTACCCTTTCTCACACCTTTCTTAAGAAAGGGCTACCTTAGCTCTCCCATCAACAGGAAGCACGTGCACTTCCCTTAACAAAGTTTATGCCCTCTATCTTCTCTTTTAAAGACCTTCTAAAATTCCTTTTTATAGGTTCTCTTGCTATTAATAAAACTTTCCACAGCTCCAAACCTCACTGTTTCATTGTTTTAAAAAAATACGGGAAGTTGTTGCTCTTATCCAGCTTTCTAGAATACTGTACACCACAGTAGACTTTCATTATAAATGAAATCTCCTTAAAATTTAAAACATACATTAAATAAGAAAATCCTGTCAACTCATGATGAAAATAAATATTTTGAGATCATTTGTGCTTTCTTGTAGTTAGGACTTATTCTATGTTTCATCTCCTCATCTATAATACTGGAGCTGGACTTTATTGCCCCTGTTCTCTGTAGGCCTATTTCCTGCAATGAGGTGTATTTCTGAGCATTTCCACAATGTGATTTTCCAGCTACATGTTTACAGTATCTTGTAGAAAAGGATTTCAGTATTGGATATAGTATTCCAGTACTATTTTAGTATAAATACTGGTGCAAAAATGTAACAAAAAAACCCCAAACAAACAGTTTAAGCACTTAATAAAGTACTGTAAGTGAAATGACTTCTTGTATATCCCCTGGGATCCCAGCCACAAATACCAGGAAAACAGTTTGAGAAGCAAGCACAGAAATAGGATGTTGGATATCGGATTAAAAATAACCCAGAACAAATGAATAGCACTCTTAGTTAAACTTAGATTTAAAAATAAGATAATTTTATTCTGTGTTAACCACATAAGTAAGATCTCACCATGAAAAGAAAACTAGCATCAGTAGCACACAAAAGCCATCAGAAGAAATATCAGTGGTAAGATTTCCACAAAAACTGAAAAAGAAAATAAAGGGTCCAAAAGCACTTCTGCAGAGAAAGAAACTCATGGAAGTGTATTAAAAAGGATATTATCTGTGAATATTAGTCATTGTAATACTGTGAAATTTTGTAACCACAAGCTTTCTGTAAACCAAAGTGCAGGTACTTAGCAGGGCCACTAGCTATACTGAAACTTGGAACTTTCATGAAAACAAGAATATGTGAAGGTGAAAAGCAGAAAAAGGAATCAATTAAATTTTAGTCACAAAATTACTGTAAAGTAACTTTAATCATAGACTGGCAAGGATAAGATCTAGCTACCATAAAAGTAACATTATTACTTCAAACTGGACCTGGCATACTGTGTTGCAGCTGTAATTCAACAACATAAATGTTCTGCCTCCAACAGTGATTTCAAACAGTTCTGCAGAGGCAGCCATAATCCCCAGCATTTAAAAGTACAGATCACTCTGCCCATATATTTTTTTACTTAGATCCCAATGGCTGTGTTTTCAACACAAATTAACATGTGCCCCAAGAATATTTTCAGCACTGGACACATTCTCTACCCATGGGGTTAACACAAAAGGTAAGAGAACCATGAGAGGAGGCTTTGGCCCCTATTTCATGCAGGGGACTGCTTGTTTCAACCACATCGTTTGTGTGTTGTAGGTGCAGCAATGAAAATCGTTCTTAAGCAGGTACCTCAGACGACCTACAGAGCAGAAGGACACCACCTTAGTAAGGAGCTCAAAGACAACTTCATACTCATATCTGGACCACTGAAGCACATAAAACAATTGTCCAGTTCCCACTCAACCCTTTAACACAATGATGAAGATTTCAGATTATCATATGCAACCTATGTACGTTTTCTTCACTTCTCAACAATGTCCAAATAATGCTGTTGGAAGAGCAACCCAAGTAAATAATACCAGCCATTCAACTGCACTGACAGGCTCAGATTCAACTTTTTATTTCTTTTCCTCAAGTGCAAAGAGCTTCTGAGGAGATGGAAATTGGCCTGATTAAGACCAATCACAGTAAAACTGGTCCCCAGAATACTCCTATCCATTCTGCACTTCAAAAATCCTTCCTCAAAACCAGAAGTGTGTAAATATTAGGGAAAAGGGCTTAATCTTATTCTAAACAAACATGGCAGCATAGCAGGCAATCTACAGCAAAGTGACAGAGCTAAAGACATTAGGGCACATCCAAAGTCAACATGCAGCCAGAGCTTCATCTAATACAAACCAGCACTGTCTTCATTAACTTCTTTGGCTCAGAATCATCTTCCAGGCTTACAGCACGCAGACCACACGTGACTTCCTCCATCAAACTTTTCATAAGCCAAATCTCAGCCTCACCCACGTCCTTCTCCCAAAACCCCTTGTTTGCATCTTGTTCCAACACAGCTGGGCTTCATTACTGCACCCTCCTCAGCCCTGTGAAAGCACGTCCTGCACAAAGCTCAGCCCTCTTTTGCTTCTTTCTTCATATTAGAGAAGCTTGAAAGCACCACCTAATAGCACAAGTAACATTCTGAATATTAACTTTTACACAGTTCTAGAGTTTTCTGTCATAGGGAGATACAGTTTCATATAAGTAATTTTAGTCACCTCCCAAAGAAGGTAAGATACAAAAATGGAAAATATTTTATCCCACATCAAGGAAAAGGCATTGCTCTTTATCAAGACATATGCAAAGACATGTTTTTCTATATTGTATGTCAGAGTTCACAGATAGCCTCAATTTGGCTTAAACATGGAGCTCATTAGTGCAGTGACCACAATTCCACATCTGGATTTAGAAGCAACTGAGTGAACTGTACTGCAGAGAAGTTAACAAGAATACTTCTACTGTCAACTGCACATGAAAGAAAAAAAATGTGCTGAACAAAGCATTTTAAGAGCCCAACTGTGGGCTGCTTTATATTATTAGTACTTATTAAACAGAAATTGGAACAACAGGAAGCTGTGTGATTGCTCACTTTACCCAGAGTTTACCAATTGGCTACTGTAATGTTCTCAGCTACTCTCAAGAGAACAAACTAAATGAAAAACTGTGATTTCATTCAAAAGTTTGGAGTGAATTTTGGCAGGACACTACAGATTGCTGTGGTCAGCCTCTGACTCTGAAGTAATCTGCCTGTTACTTTATTCAATCCTGGGCAGAAGGCATAAACACCCTTCCTGCATCCATTCACTCCATAAACAGCCAGAATTGGAGTCAGTGATCTGTGTTTGCCTACTTACATCCTTTATATTTTAGTATCCAAACATGCCCACACATGGCACATCAGAATTAATAGAACTGATATTGCTCCAACACCATCTGATATTTTTATCTTTGTAAAAAGAAATTATGCAAGAGGAACAGATTATATTCTATTGCTATAAAGTAAGAATTATATATTCCCATCCAGAGAAGTTCTTTTATGCAAAAATCATCATAGTATTACCATATAATACTTCTGCAGGTAGAGAAATCAAGAAAAGAAGAAATTAAAGTATATAATCACATTCTATAGCCAGTCAGTAGCAGATCTAGAAACATAAGTCAGTTTCCCAGTGCTGTTCCAAAACTCTATTCACTCAGCTGTATATAAAGCATATGGCATGTCACAACTCTAACCAAAGCAATGGCGTGGCTGGACTTCATCTTCCCAGTTCCAAATCCCTCTCAGATGAAAACTTAGAGATACTGGCAATGTCATTCTTCTGATTCCAAAATCAATCTGACTTTATTAAAAGAAAAAAACAAAAAAACAAAAAAACAAAAAACAAACAAACAAAAAAACCCACCAAAAACAAAACAAAAAAAAACCAAAACAAACCCAAAACAAACAATCATTTTCCTTTCTGAAACTAAATTCACTTAATGTGTGTTTCCAGCACTGTGCAGGAATATCAGTTGCTGACGTGCACTAGAGGTTGGAAATACTACATGCAAATAAAAATGGTGAGAAAATGAGAAAGAATGTCTCCTTTTCTTCAAAAGCATCTATATTAAAAGTGAGGGTGTTGGAACAATTTTCATATCATATATAGGAACTTTCTTCCATATAGAATACAGAGCACCCAGCAGGATATGAACTTTAAATACCAAATGCATGGCAACCAAGTATTCACATATCACATGGCCTCCACAGACACAAAGGAAAAACAATGGTTATTATCCCTTAAAAATATTCAAATATTAATCAAAATATGAACATGCCTGTGCAATCTTTAATGTCCTTTTTTTCCTAGCCATTGAGATACTGATGTCTCTAGCTAGGAGTTTGGGTTTTTTTTAATTTAAATCTTAAAAATCTCTTATTCTGGTTTCCATTTGTTTCTGCTATAGTATTTGTCTTTCACAAATGGCTACTAAATAAAACTTTATTTACCTACTTCCTACTTCAAAATAAGCTGGTACTGAAACTACACATGAGATATCAAAAAACTGCACCTGTAAATCCTTATTGCTTATATACCTACACTGGAGTTTCCCTCTACAGTTTTATTGTCAGGCTTTCCCCACATGAAGATCTTCTTTGGGCAAGTTTCACTCTTTGAAGCCTCAAGGTTTTCACTAAGACGAAATCCAGTGCAGTCTGAAGTTTAACAAGGGCTTTGGAGTTTACAATGAAATCTATTTCTGTTTGACTCCTCCATATTAACTATATCTTAGTTTAAAATTTGTTTTGTTTGAAATTTTTATCCTGGTTGCATAGAAGAAAAAACAACTAAATGAATAGAGAAGCAACTTGAGCCTGATATCATTCATGATCAATCAACAGGGAAGGAAAAGTTCAATCCCTCTATTACAGATTGTAACCCCGTTTTGACTTTTCTATAGGATTTTGTTTGCATGCACTGAACCACAACAACATTTAGCATACTGAGAACTGTTTATATATCTTGTATTTAAGAAATTCTTGCTGTGTTTATGTTTAAATCAGATAAAACAGATGGCTTCCCCCTCCACAACTCTGTAGTAAATCTAAATTGTAACTAACTCCCCATTAATTTTTACTGTCTTGACAAGAATCCTTTGAAATTACAATGCATTTTATTTAAAGGATTTTTTTTTTTCAGTTTTCCCATGTTAAAAGAAATCATGTGGGAGGGAAAAAAGGCACTTTCAAAACAAAAAATTTCCATTAATAGAAAAATATTTTTACATTATAAAAAGGGAGTAGATTCAGAACTTACTATTTTTTGCCTACAGATTAAGCATAAAAGTTTGTTCCTTTTTCTAGATTTTTATTCTCTTAATTAATATGAATTGGGCTAGTAGGAACCAATTTTTTGCTTAGGTTTTATAAAAAGCATTTTAACTGAAGAATGAAGTTCCATTGAATGTTAAAGCCTGTTTTTGTTCCAGCTTTACCAGTTCCACTGATGGTATGATTATCCATGACTTAGCAGGCAGAGGACTGGAAACTGGAAAATCCATGTTCTACTTTTCTGTCTCTTTCTCTTGCTTCATGTCAGTTTATCTAAAATTCACTGGCATTATAGAAGGAAAATATTAACTTTTGTCTGTCCAAATTTCATGATAAAACACAAACATACAAATTATTCAAACAAGTAAGACAAAACCCTCAGCTCCATCATGGCATAGATCATATCTCCATACAAGACAATTCCCACCCTAAAGCCACTAATTTCACATGCAGCAGCCAAGGTCCAGGGCTTCCCAAGACTTTGTAAGCAGTCAAAAGAAGCACCAAGCCTGAGAGAAAGCAGCAGGTCACACTTCACATGGACAGCTCTGGTGTGCCCTCCTGTCCAGAGGCAGAAATGTAGCACCATTATGAGATGATGGAGGGAGCCCAAGCTTCATCAGTTTTATTGCTCAGAAAGTGCTCAGATGCAGAAGAGAATCTACAGAAGAGATATCACAAACATTGCAGACTTTTTATTGTTTATATTAATGCAGGGCAGGATGGCTGGTGGTAAACAATTTTTTTCCTTTAAAGTATTTACTCAGTTCTTATAAAAATTAAAATGAGCATTACTCCAGAAAGTGACCAAGAAAAGAAAACTGATGAAGTTTGTAGAGAGTATATAGAGCTCAATGTCTACGTAGGTATACACGCCTGTCACTATTCATATTTCATGTTGCCAGGAGCCAGCAAGACTGCTGACAGTGATGGTTTTTTTCCATATTATATTTTACCTTGTGAATCAATGCTTATGATTTCATTTCAGCCAGCCTTGAGCAGGGGTTAGAAGGATCAACTGGTCTATAGTCTCCATTATTCTAAACATATAAAGGAACTAAATATAAATTTTTGTCTTTCGTGGGCTAAAAGGGTTTTTATTTAATAGCAGTGTACCTGAGAGTCCAGCCATTGTTTCATATCACTCCATCTGATGAAATACACCCTGATTTTCCTGATTTACACCAATATGAGGGTTGAATCAGGTTAAGATTGACAAAACATATTTAAAGTTCCATGGAGCTGAACAGATTACATATGGTCTGTAAGAAGAAAAAATTAAGATATCACATCTTAAAAAAAGGACAGAACTTCCAGATTTTAGCTTAGTTAAAATCTGCATGTTTGCTAAACGACCAGAGTTAAGAGCATTGGCACAGACATTACAGTCTCCTAAGGATTTTACTTCTAAAGTAACCAGCATGTATTTACCCCAACTAGTGGGGATTGTTTCTTACACTGGAAAGCTTCAGTAAGTTTATTTCACTTTGTTAAAGATATTTTTTTAAAAAGAACTGTACTGGAACACTAAAACATGCTGACTGAGTAAATTTTTAACTCTTTAGGTTTTTCTAGGTTTTGTAGGGAGGAGGGAGAATTTCTCTTACTTCAAAGTAAGGTGGACTAAACTCTCACAGAGTTTGGGTAAAGCCTGGACACTAAAACCTCCAAATGCATGTAGAAGAGTATAATCTTTTGTGCTCAGATGAAATACACTCCATAGAAACCACTCAGTGATGGGAAATTATAACACTAGACAATTCACACACGTATTAAAAAAAAAAAAATTAAAAAAAAATGTTAATGGGAACTGAAACTAAATCATTAATTTCATTCTAATTTGCTAAATTTTGCCCAAAAATAAGTTTTTGTAATATCATAAGACAAAACAGTTCATGAGCCTGTTGACTAACACTTCAATGAATTAACAAATTCATTGTAGTTTGCACATGATGTTTTTGAAGTAAACAATGCCTTCAGAAGTGATACCAGCTGTAACCATTCAGGGATTTTTACCTCACACTGGGAGCTCCAGCTTCAGGTTGAGTCTCTCATCCTTGAGTTCAAGATTGTCCTAATTAACGCCCCTCAATATTCCTGGATGGGCACAACCTCTTCCATGAAAACAGATCATCTAAATTGCATAAAATCCTTAGAAATTGCCCATAGAGAAAAAGGAAGCTACCTGAAAAAAGTACCAGTGATCACAGAAAGCCATCATTAACTCATCATAAAAAGAAAAATACTGGCTATAATTATTCAGAGACTGTAGCTCACCAAGAATCCCTTTTCTAAATAACTAAGAAATCTCTTGTGCCAAGAAGGAAAACACATTATTTTAAAGTTGGCCAGGTCAAAGGAATACATGTTTGAAAAAATATCATCTGTGTAGAAATAATGAAATCTTTCCACCCCTTTACATATTTCAGTATATTTAATTCAGATAAATTTTGTAATGGAAAAAAACTTGTCAGGTATTTTCTGGATCATTTCTAGTTGTTGCTTCCATTTTTTTTTTTAATGTAAATGTCTCTCCCTTTCTCCAAGTGTTACAACTTCACTATAAAAATCAGATATTGCTTAACAGCTAAAGGATCCTGTTCCAAATAATTTGACAAACTTCTGGAAGAAGCACTTGAAGAGGCCCAAGCAATTCAGTGCCAAACCCCCTCCTACTTCCATGCTCAGTTAAGAAGCTGGCAGGACACATCAAAATTACAACTATGCCACATAAGACTTCAGAAGAACTCCATCTTGAAGACCCTTTCAAGATTATTTTGCATTATTCCATCAGTCTGCAAAGCAGGCTGCTCTTAAATGAAATACTGGGGTGGCAGCGCCAGTCTCCTTATGAACATCATAAACTCTTTATGACACTTCCACAGATACCTCTTAGACTATTTTATAGTTCTGCCACTAAAAGCAAGGCTTGCACAAATAGATTTAGGTTGGTAATACAAGATAGTAAAACACAAATCCTAAAAGAACTAGATGCAATTTCATCTTTAAAACGTTTCAGTTGACTTTATGGATTTTAAAATTTACTGTTTGACTTTATTGCACAGCAACAAGGACTAGTACATGTGAAGCAAGACCCCTTTTATAAAAGGCCAGATATATCCTTTTATACCATTTCCATGCTGTTTTTAATTTAAAACAGTTTAGTAAAAAAGGCAGATCACTACATGAAGATATGCATCATGGCAAGAAGCTCTAATGATTCAGCACTGATAAAGTCAGACATATATGTTCAAAGGCCTCCCCATAATCAAGCTCTTTTTAAAGCTTTGTAGAAACCATTTTAGCACATGCAAACACCTCTTAAAAGGCCTCTTAGCCAGGAAATTACATTGGCTGTTCACTATTGAGTACGGATCACAAGACCACAGGACTGCAGAACAGAGAGCACCTTCTTATACACTGAGTAGGGTCTCACGTTTCCAAGGCTGGAATACACTTTCACATATGTAAACAACTTTGCCTTCCAAATAGGAGTACAACTAGGGCTCTCCTTTAGTTACATGGATTTTGGCCAATGGCATGTTTACAGAACCAAGCATTTGAGAAGTTTTATTTCTGTGTATATTCGCAGAAAGAAGGGAAACTTTAAACCATGCCTTATGCTCATTGAAATGAGGGTAAAACACCTAACTGCCTCTCTGCTTCCAGACATTTATTAGGCTGACTTCACAAAACCAGGCAGAATAAGATATAAAAGTAGTGGGACCGATTTTTAAAAAAACATTTATTAGTAACAGCTTTCCACAACTTTTTCCCAGAAAATCTATCAATTTTTTTTTTTATCATCACCAGCTTGCAGATGCATGCATAAGTAGGAGAAAAATCAGTTCCTGCATCACAGAAGAGAGAACAGAAGACTCACAGAGACAAGACTTGGAATTTGCAGATCTCCACTGAAATCCCCATCACTCACACTGCTGGCTGATGATACCTGTGGCCTCTCTGCTCTCCTCACAAGGCATCAGAGCACACGCTCCTTGCCTTCAGGCTTAACACAGAAAGGCCAGGTGTCAGGCATAAGGAGTTAGGAAAGTAGAAGTGTCTTTTTTCTTTTTTCCACTAAAGAGCACATGCAAAAATTGACTAAGACCATGTTTCACACAGGAAGCTCCTGCTCCAAAGCATAGGGCCTCTAACATAAAAGCCCCATGAAATACATCTTCCTTTCTTAAAAAAATATCATGAAAACAGATTATCTCAGAATTCAATAAAAATTTCTAATTAAAATATTCCATGATTTTTTGGTTTTGGACAGGCAACCGTCATGGAAAGCAGCAGCACCATAGAGAACACCAAAATGTGGTATTGTTGCAACCATCCAAAAAGAGTCACAGGAAACAAACATCCAGGAGTCTGCACTCCAGAGGACTTGAGAGCAGCCCACAGCACCAGCTCTCTAATAATTGATGTGGTACTTACAGTTAACTGGACCAAAATCTTGATCCTGTTCAAGTCACTAGTTAAGTCCCAAGTCTCTGCTCTTCTGTAGCTCTCTAGCACCAGTAAAGCTCGGGGATATTTCACTAAAAGATTTGAACATTTCAAATGTGCCTATTATTGTCCATCAGCAGGACAAATCTGTATTTCTCCTAAATGCTTGGCATTAATCACATGAAATAGGAATAATTTACCCCATATAGATGTTCAGGAGCTAAGTGGTTTTCCCTGGAAACACCAGTTTTATTGTGTTGCGGGGTAGAGAAAAAAGCCTTTAAACATCAGCTTCTGAATTGTATTTGGACACTTTCTGAAATAAATCTCATTTCCTTTACTGAATTTAATAATTGATTCAAATACTTTTCTTGAAAACAATTTTTCTTCTGCCCCAGACAAAGGTACCAAGAGTCCTGAATCATCCATTTCTTCATTTTTTACACATTTAAACTTAAATCTCATAACAGTTTAGATCTGACGCCAAGGGGAAATGACCCCACAAGACTGATGGATTGTCAAAGAAAAAAGCATCACTTTAACTTTATGGTGCTTTCTGAGACCAAAGTCTTCCCTGTAAAGACTTTAATAAAAGTTTCACTTAGAAATAAAATAATTTTTTAATTTAAATTCTTAATTAAATGCTGACAGTGTTGCCAGTAATAATGTAAGAAAAAAATCCTATCAGGCTGTCTTCAGTGTACAAATTAACAGCTCTCCCTCAATGAATCAAAGTTCCCTGATACTAACCGAGAAAAAAAATCAGAAAACACACTATTTTTTGGGTTACGAATGAAAAAAAAAAGTACTCTGCTTTACTACACAAGCACAAAAATAAATGAGTTCTTTATCTAAATTAAAAAATCCACCCACATTGTAGCTGAAGTAAGTAATACTTCTGAAAACAAGAGTGTGGAATATGAGGAAGGTTAACAATTCTGTGATTCTATTAACACATTATGTGTGTAAAGCAGCACACAGTTACCAGCTGCAGGGTCTTGCCAGCCACAGCGCTGATCCCACCCATCACTACAGAATATTCACAAGGATTTTAAATTGACTAAACTTCTACAACTTTCAAATAACAAGAAAATTGATAAAAATTTTCTTTCCCCTTTAATATCTTGTGCCTGACATGCCCCTGTTCTGCTCAGTTACACAGCACAAACGGAATTCCACTCAGACCTTCCCATACATGGGTAGAAGCTGTGCCATGTTTAGAGTATTGTAGGTACAAGAAATTCAAAGAATTTTAATTTCTTGTCCTGCTCCTAATAATAAACATGCTTTGTACTTCTTTTAAAAACAGAAAATTTACATTATTCTTTTAATGCCACTGGCCCCATGACTAAATCTTTATCTGCATCACTACTTTCAAACATATTACTGACATTTAATGCTTATGGGAGAGGGAAAAGCCTTGACCTCTCCCATGAGGAAGTTGTTCATCACTGGATTTTATCCAAGAGGAATGTTAACGATGATACAGAAAAGTGGCCAACCATTTTTCTTAAATATAAAAAGCATCTTCTCTTAAGGATATGCTTCCGTCTTACTGTGGGAAATACACTAAGAGGCAACATATTAACCTTGGATTGTTTGTATGAACTCTTATCTTCAAATGTGGAGATACAGCTCTGAAATTATTCTACCTGACATCTGAGGGATTGCTCCAATATGTCCACTCAAGAAAAAAGTAAGACTTAAACCGACTGTGTGAGGAATGGAACCAGGCCCCTGTGCATGCACTGCAAACATACTCCACATGGCAGCACTGAGAGAAACTCTTGGGAAGAGCACATAGGCACACTCTGTAGAGCCCCTCTGCTTTGCCCCGTAAATCTATGATTTACCTCCATTAGGAATGTCAGATTCTGCCTATTCCTTTTAACATACTAGCAGACACAGGCAGTAGCCTCTCCCTCCTTTTCAATAATATTCCTGAGGCTGCCCAATATTTTGTTGGCTTTTTGACCACCACACACTGACCAGAAATTTTAGGGAACTGTAAATGATGGCTTAATGACTTCTTCCCTGAATTATAACTGCCAGCCCCAAGTCCAAAATCATGCAGGCATTACCAGTGCTGCTGTCACTGAAGCTGTGTCTCCTGCCCTTTTGTCCACTCACTCAGTCATGTAAAGTTCCCTCCCCATGTGCTCAAAGAGTCAGTCAAGGCACTGCGGTCACAACACAGATGAGTTAAGAAATATCTGCTAACTGAGAGGAAAAAATGCATAAAGGGAAATCCACAGGGTTGTTCTTGTTATAACAGAGAATTTTGTTCAGAGTGATAATAGGCAATTATTATTTTATTATTAGATTGGCAAATTAGGAATTTAATAAAATCATCATCCCTTTCATGCACAAAGTAACTAGGACTCACAGTTGAAGGAATAAAACAGGTTTGCTACTTCTAGAACGCTTAGAAAAAATAAATATCAGGTATTTCTTTATGTCTGTGAAATCTCTGGAATGAGATGGTTGCATTAGTCTACAAAGGGTGACACAAGCTGCCTGTTACTATCATCATACTCTATTTGGCTACTGCTGGGGAAAGTACAGGTCACTTTTGCAAAGCTCATGGTGTTCTGTTAAAAAACAGAACTCTTAACACTGCCTCTACAGCTGCTCACACAGTGAGTCCCTACCACAGGCAAGTCAGTTGCTACATTCTGACTTTGGCCACACTTGTACCACCTAAGGTTAGCTTGGACAGCAGCTCACATGAAGCACAACAGGGTCAAATACAGGTCCCATGATATCGCTCCACAGATACAATAAATAAAGCAGGAAAAACGTGACCACAGTGTGAGATTTGGCAGCCTTTTATAGCACCATCCCTGAAGCAGCTGTGCCCTTGGAAAGGCAGAGCCACCCTGCCAGTGGGAGCTGCCAGCAGAGCTGTAGGGGGGTCACTCAGGAAGAAAAGATTCCTCTCCTCTGCTGCTCTCTCAGGACAGTAACCTTGCTTTCTCACTCCCACTGTGCTGGAAAACAGACCAGAGACACAGAAAACCTTCACTAGAATTTTTAAAGAAAGTTCATTTAATCCATTTTGGAGTCTCTTGGTCTCTCTCCATTACTTTTCTTTTTGCTGTCCAACTCTGATTAAGAGGAAGATGTTCTTTGAGTCCTTTGTAATAAGAAAAAAGAACCAAAAGACAATCTCCTCTTCTACCATACTAGAAAGGAATTAATTTGCTCAGCTTTGAAGCAATAAGTAATTTTATGGGTGTTAAATGAAGTTAAGTCCTTATTTACCAATAGAGATGTTTACATAAATGAAGGCAGATTACACAATAAAAATGTCCAGTTATACCCCTAAATAATGTCCAATTACTAGATTTTCCTGTTTGGGACCTATTTTGCAGTATGTTTAATACTGCTGTACTACAATATATTTAAAATCTTCTGCTTTCTGAAGCATTACTGATACAATGTATGCCATATTTTAGAACTGATTTATTCAGCAATTCATTAAATAAATCAGACAAATCAGATTCTAGCACAGCATGTAGTAGAATAGACTCCAGACACTGGTATTTATGATGCTTTGCAATTGAAAATAAACAGGCTTTTCCCAATTGTATTTATGATCTATTATTTTTAATCTCATTTATATATATAGCAACTGTTTATGCAAACAGTAGCTGTCAGGTCACATTAGAAGTCAATGTGTCAAAGGTATATAAGAAGGCTTTTATATAGGTCTGTATAAAATTAAATATATACACAACTCACTTAAATATTTGCATTAGCAGTTGTTTTTCAACAGATTGTCAAGAGGTATGAATCCATTAATTCAGGATTAAGCCTGTTAGTATAGCATGAATCCACTTTATCAACCTCCTCAAATATACCAAATTATTTTATTGCTAATGTAAACCATTCACACTGAGAGGTTCTGCAAATCTCCTTTGCCTGCAAATGAGAATATGATTAGACACAGCACCATGTAATACTTTGGAGGCGAGAACAAATGTGTGAAGTGTGAAATAAATGTAGCAGAACATGAATCTCCCATTCCTAACAGCTGTTTGGCAGTACAGCATGTGTATGTGACAGCAATGACAACACAGTGTCCTCAGAGGTAATGAGTCTCATTTCCCGACAAAGCACAGAAATGCGTCACCGCTCCCGCGAGCCCCAGGACAGGCACTGTGTGCACAAGATGCATCACTTTGGGCTACAGGAAACCAAGGAGCAGGAATTCCAACCAGCAACAGCAATTTCCATTGCCAGGTGGAGAAGCAGTATTGATCTGTATCACTACCAGAATAGCATGATTAATCTTTAGATCTGATGTAGTAATATATTATTCCTTGCTGTTTCGAGGTACTGAAATGGAGGTTTGATGCCTTTCTTGTGTCCTTTAGAGCAACAGCATAATTTACTGTATTTAGCAAGTAAATAAAAAAATAAAAATTAAAATAGAACATTTTTCTTTTATCAGCTATAAGCTGCTGTCATTGCTGACAAGGGAACAGGGCAACATAACAAAGCTTGGATGACTACAGCAAAGAATCCACCAAGAGCTCCTAGGGGAGCCTGAGAGAACAAGACACACATGGAAAACCTACTGCCAGAAAACCCAAAAGACATATCCAGAATAGAAGGGGCACAAATGTCAAGAAAGCTTATTTAAAGTTTCTATTATCCCTTCTCTCTGATGAGCTGCTTCTGAAAGCAATCCAGGAGACACTGTAAAGAAATACTAATCCACAGAAGTAAAGATATTCTCTTAGGAGGAACCACACTTTTCTCTGGACAGGCTTTATATTCATATCTGCTCTGAGGAAACTAACCCTTGTCAGGACAGGACAGGCACCAGGAAAGTTCATTACACCAGGACACAGCCTGGTACACGACAGGGGATGTCCTGCCATGCTCAGTTTGGGTGTGTGGCATCGCTAGCACTGCTCAGTGAATTGCTCTCAAGGACTCCTTACTCAGGTACCACTGAGTCCCTGCACTTGTGAGAAGGGAAATGATGCACGAGGTGCCAGAGGTGGTCTACACAGTGCACAAACATACATGTGATTCACATTGCCTAGAAAAATCACTAGGGAGTTACGTGACTCATCAAGTAGAGAGAAATTGGGCACAACTCAGTATCATCAGCTATTCGTTAATTTACAATAGTGTATAACTTGAAGAAAAGCATCAATAATAACAGGATTTGTGTTTGTCCTGCATAGCTCAAGGGAGGGTATTTGTTAGCTCACAAGGTTTTACTTTCTACTGGAAGCACAGGAAACAAAAAAACAGAATTATTCATATTTATCAGCAGATAACCTGGAAATTTTTGAAGGGTCTGCATTGCCAAGATATTTTTCTAATTAGCCATACACACATTCTTAACTTCATGCAAAGTCAATGTTTGACTACACATAGACCAGTCCCATATTCCTTACTCATAAAAATAATAAATTAAAACACAGAAGTATTCTAATAGTAAAAATGTCAAGTACTCTTCAATAGTAACATTAATAAAAGATGCAGAAAGAACAACTGTGTCATGGTTAAATTGCAGACAAAAGTAATTTGTATATTTTTAAAGCACTGTTTCTACTTTCCAAGAACAGTTTTCATAAGGCAACATGATGATTTTTGACACTTTGGCATAGCTATATGGTATTCAGACACTTCAACTATTCTTAAGGTCATGAGAATTTAGATAAGAATCATTCTTTGAAAATGAGGACTTCCTAATCTTTAGCTCGGAAATGTCAGCTTTATTCTTCATTAATTCTCCAACAGCAGGGAAAAATAATAACGAACTGTCAGTCAGCCATGGTATTTCAGAGGGACTGAATGTATTCTTAAGAAAAGAACAGATATTAGAAAGAACAGATGCGAGTTCTCTCCAGTAGGCACTCTTAAGTGCGGGCATAGGAAGAAGGAAAAAGATACAGAAAATGCTGAAAGGTTAGTTGTTTTATGAGGTGTGTTTTTTTAAATATTTTTTGAAGGAGATCGTAATCTAATAAACAATTTGCCCACAATCAGCCTGTTTCACTTTGAAGCCAAGTGCCGTATTTTAATGATTTTTAGAAACAATACCCAGTAAAACTGGTATTTATCAACAGTACTTATATGTGCATTGTGTTGTGTGTGCATCATTTATTCTTCAGGACAACCATCTGTCATTCAATGAAGAAGAATGTGTATAGGCTAACAAAAACAAGCAAAATATTATATAACACACAGGATGTCAGTCAGGAAGGCACTTTTAATTTTTCTAGAAACTCGCACTACACACTGGTTTTCTGAAAGCTAATTCTTAACAGCAAGTACATAATTCTTAACAGCAAGTACAGTCAAAGAAAATCAAATGTCTTTTCAGGTCAGGATCTTCTCCATGTAGAACAGTAAACACTGCACAGTTCTAGCCTAGAGATACAACAGTATTCAATGATGCAGATAGAAACAATAAGAAATAGAAAAACAGTACAAAAGCAACACAAGAGAAAGAAAGAAATGTAGATAAATTCTATTTAATGTATATTTCTATGATTCCTGGATATAAGAGAATCCAACTCCCTGAGTAAAACTGATTAACTGGCCAAAGTCAAAGATATCTGCAGTGGGAACAGCTGTGTTATTCAGTTCTTTCAGAAACCAAGCCTATAGATTTTCCTACAGCCATCTTAGTGCTAAACTTAACGGCAAACCTGCCTGGACTCCAAGGATTGTAAGGCTGCCTAGGCCATGTTAGCTCAGGTAAAGTCAGGACTCACAATGGTCAGATTGTGCTTTGTGTGTCTATTTTTGATCCACACAAGCTGAAGGCCCACTGGCATAAGGATGAGATTGCATTGGTACTGAAGGAGGAAGACCATGGTTAAGTGTAAAGTTACAATGAGCTACAAAGTAGGACAGACAGATAATGAACCCAGGCAGTCACATGGCACAGACTGCAGCTGGAGTGCAGAAGGGAGTCCAGAGAGAGGGAGGGACCTTCAACAAAACATTGAAAGTAACTGTGAGGCTCAGAAGAACTCAGGTCACCTGGAGTGAAGTTCTCACTATTGAGAAGGCAACAAACACATGGCTGTTTGCTAACACAATGTACTCAGCCCAATATTTTAAAAACATTTTGTCTTTTATTTGCAGAAAACTTATTATCAAAACCAATAAGCCATCAAATAAGAATGAGTCATCACAGCAGCTACAAAAAGGACAGAATTAAAAAAATACGTATGTACGTATCCAAAGTTAACACCCATGCATGGTAACTAACACAAAAGAACATTCATAAATTGCAAAATGTTGTCTGTGCAAGGGGCTGCAGAATAATGAAATATTGAGAAATTCCATATGGAACAGATTTTCAAGAGAATATTGTGAAAGGTGCATCTTCCAAAAATTTGTTCCATAAATGAGAAGTACTTTTGCCTAAAATTGATTTCAGCATTCCATCAGGACTCATTAGCAAAAGATTTAGCAATAGCCTGTGACATGGCCCCTTACACAGAAGTGATTCAGTCTCACAGTGCATCCAAACCCACATTATGCACAGGAGACAGATTCACTGCAAAGAATCACATTCATCCAGTTACTGAGGTCTAGTACTAATTTTCTGAGGCTGAAGAACAGAATGCAGCAACCTCTACCTGTGCATTTCTAACCTTTATTCAAGCTCTCACTTACCAGTGTTGCTCCCTCTGAATTTGATAGTATTTGCAGAAGTGGATCCCTTCCTTTGCCCTTGACTCTTGCTGATGCTGCCACTGACCACCTTGGTAAACACATCTGATACAGTGGCTGTGAGCACTGTGCTACATTAATACAATAAGAGAACAATACAACATACATTTTGACATAACACTCCTGAACAAGAGGAATCTGCTATGTATTATCCAATAAACACCACAATTAAAACCAGATATCTGTGTGCCCTTTACTCATTTTAATTAGAAAACTGACAAATATGTAGGAGGTCAGAAACAAGAAAGATACTGAGACGGAATTTTATCACTTGCTGTAAAATATACAAGTATGCACTTTGTCATATTTGAGAATTTTTTCACATACAAAACAAGACATGGTAAGACCATACCCCAACCTGCTCCAAATGTCTTCAAACTATTAAGTAAAATAGATGAGCATTTTCTTGATACTGAGCTAGGATAAGAAGTTTACTTTGTCTGAAAACTGATCACAGGTCTACTGAGGACATGATTTTCATTAAACATCCCACATTTGTAATACTTCAGAATTTACCAAATGGATGAACTTGTTATTGGGTTTGTGCTTTCACCACTGCAGTAAATCCTGTCTCTCCCTCTCCTGCATGATACCGTATCTTGTTCAATTTCACAGTTATAATAAAAAGTGACAGAAAGTACCAGACCCTGTGCTTTATTCTGTTCAGAGGCCATTTATGCACATGCTTTGGAAGAGATAGCCATATGGGCATCTGCAGTCCTGTTTTCAATTTTACAGCCCTCACTGATGAGCAACATTAGATAAAAAGCTGCTCACCCAAAGTCAAGTGTGTGCCAGCAACCGAAAAACAACTTGAAGGTGTTAGATAAACGACATTTCTATTAGAAATATCACCTTCTGTTAATGGAAAGTGTCTTTTTTGCATTATCTAATCTGAAACTTTAATTTTGGGAGGAACAGTCAAAGCCAGTAACTTCAGTACCCAGCTGTTCATATAAAGTCATTAATACAGTAGAGATTTTACACTGAAGAAAGACAAAAAAAACCCCACCTTTAACTAACATTTCAATAGCATTTCTCTATTAACATTTAGTAGTGTTGGGGAAAAAACATAATTTCTCAATTAGCCACATGAAGGCTCCAAAGCGTTGGTGGTCTTCCAGATAACTGACTCATCTGGCTCTGCTAAGTAGTTTGGAATTTTAGAACAAAAACTTTCATGTTTTGCTTTATAAGACAAGAAAAAGCAATTTCACTTCATATCTTTTCACAAATGCAACTAAGTGTGCAACAGTAAGAAATTAATTGCTCCACTTCAGGTCAAAGTTAGCTACCACCTCTGTAGAATCAACACTGCCTACTCCAGGAAGAACCAGTGAGGTGAGGTCCTCAAGCAGAACATCAGAAATCCTACAGCTTGCTACCACAGGCTCTTAACTCTTAAACATACAGAAGAGAAAAAGCTCTCCAAACAGCCAGAATACTTACTCAAGATTGATATTAAAATTACAAACAAACCCCTTCCCTTTAAACTCTCATTTAGCTTTTGTAGCTTTTCCTCCTGAGTAATAATCTGATTTTGTACACATCATTAATTTCACATAGATTTAGAGTTCAGCTGGTCTAGGTAAAGGAGAAGAGTATTTTCCAGTAACACTGCACTCTCTAAAAATGAAAAAAAAAAAAAAAATAAAAAGGGCAATAAATTAAAACAAGTCTAAAGTATCTCTGACCCCAGATACATATTCTAGCTCTTATTTAGTCCAAGCGTCATAAAGTGTAAAGGTCTAAGACAAAGTACATATTCTGAGAAAGTGATCCTAATTTCTCTTCCACTCTTGGACAAAGAATAATTTAGAATGGATCTCATCTTTACAGATGAGCCAAATCAAATTATAGAAATATTTTTTTTAAGTCACAATGCCTATTTTCTTACTAAAAAACAAACCAGCAGCACACAGATCTCCGATAGAAACTGCTTTTAAAAAGCATATCTATTTGCCCAACATTATCTCCTTCAAATTCATTTCTATGAACAGTTGAAACATTATCTCTCATTTTATTTCTGCTCCCTTGTTTTTCTGCTCTTCCTGCCAGTGTTAGACAATGTTTTTTTTCCCCTACTTGCCAGCCAAGTGTGGGCTCCCTAAGGCAAGGCTAATCACAGTGGGCCATGTTGCCTTACTAAGGAAGGACAGAGCCTCTTTTCTTCTGTCTAAACGTCTTGGACAACAGGTGGTCAGTCAGAGATTTCTGGCTGGAGGTACCAAGGACTGCCTCAACAAAGTAGTTGGTCAATACCAAAATTTCTGCAAGCTGTTTTAATTTTATTATTATCAGCCTAACAGCAGGCTAAAAGGGGCTCAGTACTGAACCTGTACTCATTCATAACCTCCTGAGTCACTGAGATCCAAATGACACTAAAACCAAATGAACCACCACACCGGGAAAAAGAAGCCTACCTAACTGGGCTGTCTCACCTCTTCCCACTTAAACTTCCACCATCAGTGCTTGGCATTTTCCACAAATGCAGGGCAGGCAGAAGCTACCAGTTTTCATAGCACCTCACTAACCCCCAGCGGGCTGTCATTATTTAAAAGCTGTTTCCAATATTCAAGTAGTTTTAATCAGCTGCTATCCCCATCAATCACAATCACTGAGAGTGCCTTGAAGTCCTTTTGATAATGCCTTCCCAAGATCAACTTCTAACCTGTGTTGGAGCAAATGCGCAAATGTAGCACCAGCACCCCCAGCTTGGGGAAAGAAAATAGTCAGGCACTTGAAAATGCAAACACGTGCCAGACAACTTGACGCAAAATTAATCCAATTCTGTATTCCTGTATGCTTTAGGGAACTCTTGTGTTTCTTTTTACCTGGGAACAGATTAACCTTGAATAACGCTGTATGCTCTGATCCCCCTCAGGCAGATAGGGCTTATAAATCTATGAAAATACTGATTAGAATAACAAAATATACTTAAGTATCAGTTTCCACCCTTGTGGGCTCTACAATAAGACAACTGGCAGAAGCAACTTACACATGTTAAGCTGCAGGCATCAAAATTAATTATTTTACACCAAAGCTTGCCTCAAAAGGGACCACTGTAATTAGGATATTAAGCATTAATGCAGATCATGAAATTTATGTGGGTTGGGCTTTTTTAAAAGTTTATAAATCCCCTTTGTAAGCAATTGTTATGTTATTGCTATTTGAAATAAAACCACAAATTAGACAATTAAAATCTTATTAAAATGTATGCAGTTAAACACTGACTAAAGTGTACATAACCGTTGCACAATTTCAGACTTTATGGACAATATCTATCATTCTAAGCCCATAAGTATATTAATTGCATGGGTTTTAAGTACCATTAACATTCAACCAATAGTGTTATTCCGGAAAGCTTCCAGCAAGGATTAGCACCTTTTGGAAATAAAATTTAATTTGCAGGGAAGGTAATAACAACATTTTAATCTATCTCAATGTATTAAAAATGAAAGGGAAAAAAACCCCAGCTAATATTGGTTTTGAACACTGGAGACCTGTCCCATGGCTCCCAGAAACCAAAACAAAGCCATTGATGGCAGAGCGTGGGATGGGCTGAGAGGGACCGAGGCCCCAACAGGGAGCACATTCCAACTGCTGCACGGGAGGTGTGAACCCCTGCACCTTTCCAAACTCTCACCACCTCAGCTGCGGCCCCAAAGAGAGGAAACAGATGCTGAGGTGAAAGCAGACGGTGCATTGATTGCTTCTTTCAGGATTAGCATTAAAGTGTGCAATGTATAACACTTAACCCTCAGCTCCTGCACCTCCCGACCAGTGCGCTGCGCAACGACAGAAAAGAAGGATTTTGCCTTAAGCCAACAGAACATTTGACTTTGTGGGAACAGCACGGATTAATCTTGCTCCTGTTTTTTGAACGTGGCAGTTGTTTGCTTAAAGTGCTACGAGGCAACATTAAGTTGCTGTTGCTGGATACCATAGTTATAATTACATCTCAGACTCAATTTATAAAACAATTTTTTTGCGTATCAAAATTGTTACTGGCACACAGAAAAATTTTGAAGGGTAGTTCTGTATATAATCATTATAAAATTTGTGGTACTTTCTCTGAAATTTAGATTTGTTTGCTCCAGGCTCACAGCATTTTTTTCTAATTAATTACTGCTTTCCTTCCTAATTGTCTCAAACATTTTGACTGTCACTATATGTGCAATTTCCTCCCTCAGATTATTTCATAGCATCACAATTAGCATTAAAACAGAATATTTTTCCCCTCAGAACCTGTTTTTGAAGTGAACCTAACAATTTTTTACTACTTCCTGATCTGTTGTGAAACTTATCTGTAAAGTAATATCTGTAAAGTGCTCCAATATCTTAGATACAGACAAAGAGTAGGAAAGGAATTTTTATCACTGGCTGTAGGTTTCTCCAGGAAGAATGGGAGGGGGATTCTTGTACCAATTTCTTTCCACATCCCCTTCTAATAAAAACATTACATGGCACAAAATTTGAGGTCACCATTTTGTTGCCAAGAACTGTGACATATTCATTGAAACAAACCCTTTAAAAAGGGGATAAATATGCTGCAAGTGCTGCCTGAAAGAAGAAAGGAAAATTCCACTAAGATTTTAATCTACCTCTTACCATTGCTGAAATAATGGCTGATAACACAGATCTCAGTAGCTAATCACCCTGTTAACAGCCCTTTCACATTATAGTTTACATGATTTCTGTGAGCCATTGCTGTATCCTTTGTAACTGTTTATGTTTCCTTTCAGGACACAAGGCTGTGATCCGAAGCTAAAGGAAACTTTTTTGTTAATGTCAGTGAATAAGACCTCGCACAAAATATGCACCTTGGCTGTCTTGAGCCAGCAGTTACCAATCACTCATGTACAAATTTTAAAAGGGTAACTGTGAAAGGTTTCAGTATCAGTATCATAATCACATCATCTAGGGATACAAAACTATGCTCAAGTTTATGTGCAGACGAACTAGAGAATTTTAATTAAAGAAATTTTAAGCGTTTGGGGGGGGGGGTGTTTTGTTTGTTTTTTTGTATTTTTTTTAATAAAGTGAAAAAACCCCAACAGTTTGAAGACCAGAAGATGCATTTTATTCCATGTGTATATGAGGAGAAACAGGGAGGCAAGCAAGCAAAGCATGGGTGATTACATAACTATTGTCAATGTGAGAGAATACAAGGAAGATAAACTTGACTGTGTAAATGCAAAACAAGAGTGTTTAAAATTAAATGAAGGCACTGGTTCCAGAAGTTTCTGCCTTATAGCAAGCCTCACATCATAAATGTTTTGGAAGAATTTCTTTTGACCAAACCCTGACTCGTTCATGGTTTACCAGTAATCACTATGGAGCAGATGAGCTTGCTTAGAAAGGAGGTGTGATGTGACAGCTCTGGCTTACTTCAGGATCTGTTTGTAGCACATAACGGATCCTGAGGTACCAAAGACCAGCTGAACATTGTGATCCATGCTCATATCCACCTAAATGTGGATGACTGCCATTAGCACACAGGGAAAAGCAGTCCCTGAAACAGGTGAGAATTTTAAAAACAGGAGGAGGCAACTCCTGGACCTGTTCAAATTGTTGATAAATTTTAGGAAGCAGAATAGAACAGCAATTGAAGGAATAGTGACACTGCTATAGCAGCAATATTTGTATTTTGCTCCAAGCAGTCAGCAATCACCTTCAGCACACAGCACAGCAGTTCAGTATAACTTTACTCAGCTCCTAGATCCAGAGTACAAACCTAAAAACGCTGGCCAAGGCCTCTCTTCTACACTCTAAACACAAACCACTAGTTGGTATTTCTGTAGGGAAGAATGCTACTTTACAAAGCACTAGAACAAGTTGCCCAGAGAAGTTGTGGATGCCCCATCCCTGGAAGTGCTTGAGGCCAAGTTTCAGGGGAGCTCTGAGCAACCTGGTCTAGTGAAAGGTGTCCCTGCCCATGTCTGGGGGGTGGAACTAGGTGATCTTTAAGGTTTCTTCCAAACCAAACCATTCCATGAAAGCATTTTACAACACAAGTCATCAGTATGACAACTCCTCCAGGCCCTTACAAATGAGTACAATTAGTTTACATAAAAAACCCAATTCTGCTGCCTCTGATAGCAGCTGTGGACTTTATAGCAAGCTGTGCTTCCTACATTCCCACATCTCAAGACCTCACCTGGTTAACATTACACAAGTAAAGTACAAGCTGTCTAAAAAGGCAGATAGAAAAGAGCATTTTCCTATCACCTATTTAGTGCATTCTCAGGGCTCCTGACAAGTTATCAGTCCTTTTCCTGACATCACTGCCTTTCAAATGCACATCAATTTGTAAATCACCATAGAAAACTGGCCTTTACCACTCTTTTCATGCCACTTTTCCAAAACACAACTGCAATTTATATTCTTAGTCACTAGTTGCATTTTAAGTTTCCAGGCACATAAAATTATAACAGCAACTATTTCTTAAAAAAAACCACTGTAGTGACCACAATAGATTTCATTCATTTCTACATTTTTAGGTGGATCACCACCATTTTTTTCTCAAAGTGCTTGTGCACCATCTGAGAGCTTCTCTTGTATTGATCATATTTAAGGAAATAGTTGCATTACATTTCTAAAGGTCAGCCACAAAACTTAATGACTGTATGTCTTGCTGAGTGAATGTCTTTTCACGCATCCTACAAGCAGTATCAAAACTCTTCAAAGTCAGATACATGTTTATATTTCCATCAGCCACCTTTTTAATTTATTTATTCCCCCCGCTCTTGAACAGGCATTTCATCCTCACCCCTTATAAAGCATGTTTCTTTTCAACTGCTTGACCTCTAAGTCATTGTTTCTTTTTTTTCATTCATACCCAAGTTCTGCAGCTGTAGCTCCTAATCATCCAGCTGGAGTTCCACTTATTCAAGCCTCTCTTGAGCCAGAGAATTTAACCCTGAAGTGGTCCTTCCATTTTTCTGCAGATAACAGTTACTGTCTCTAATGAATCCTAGTTAATTTCTACTTCCTCGTGTTCTCCCTATCAAAATAGGCCCCACCAAGTTCCTCTCGTTTTCCTTTCTCTCTTTCTCCTAATGCAAGGCTTGGGGATGTTCCTTGGTGAGCTCATTGCAACTTAGCTCCCTCTCCAACTTTCCACAACTACATCAGATACTTCACTGGGTCTTATCATTTCCATTCCTTATTTAACAAAACAACACCAACCAATTTGCTCTGCTACATTTTAAGCTTCCAGAGCACTCTTTCATCACTTGCAAAAGAAAATCATCCATCCAGGCATTCCATCACCTGGGACTCTTCATGCAGCATGACAGGGTTCACCACATCTCACAAATGCTCCAGCACAAGATAATTAGTAACAGAACTTTCACATTTACCTCCCCCAGGTGAAAGTTTAAGTAGTCAGATTCAAAAAACAGACAAGTCCTGCCTGTGGCTCTTGGAAACGGTTGGGTTTTGTTTGTCTACTCATAGTCATGGGGCTGGAAGACTGAGCCTGCCCTCTCCAGGGGCAGGGTGTTGACTCCCTCTAGGTAACATCTTCCAAACCCTTCCTGTAACCTTTCATACATTTCAAATACTCTTGTCCCTCAGTTGCTGTCTCTATGTCCTCTCATTGTATATGAGCGGAACTCTGGATTTGTAAGCGTTTTTTCACCTTGTGAAAATCATCAGATAAAAGCTGCCCATAATATGAATGGCCTTTTGGATGTGGTAACTGAGCCATCTCAGTTCTTTTTTCACTCTTACCCCATTGGACTAAATGTGTATTTCTAGCATAATGTATCTCTAATCCAAATGGTTACCTACAAATTGGTAAGCTGAATACATTTTAAAAAGTACTTCAGGAACATCCCACCTTCTCCATAAAGCAGCATTTAAAATGAACAAAAGCCAATTAATAAATCCTTGAGCTCTGGGAAGTAATTCTGGCATCCCAGAGACAAAATATTAAATACATCAGATAGTAGTTCACCCCAGTAGTTCATGGGGTCTAGTCATAAGAAAAAGGAACGTGGAATATTAATGTTCATATAACCTTTGCATTTAAAGGCATGAGAACTACACATTGAAAATTCTGAACATGCAGTTATTCTTTCTAGAAATGTTCTGGGTTTACAATAAATTCTTTTTCCATTTGTATTTTATTCTTAAACAATTCCACCACTTTTTTAATAAAATAATGTTTTAAATAAAATCCTGTTGCTATTTGTTTCTGCCAATTTTGTTCTGCTGAATTTGGTTTTGCCTGCAGCAGCACTCCAATTCTGACTTATCACTTTCTCTAGTAAGGCCAATTAACTCTCATCATACCACTTTCCCTTAACCTAAGCAGAATTAAGGGCTTCCCTCAAAGCAGATTATTTTCTTCTAAGCTATACTTTAGATGATAAAGGAATGTAATTTAAAAAAACCCACAAAACAACACAACAACTCCACCAAAATAAAGCCAAACAAAACAAAATCAAATAAACAAATAAATCCCAAACATTTGCAAGAAAGTTGAATCTTGGAGATGATTCTTGGAGAATAATGAATCTTGGAGATAATGGGGCTAGAATATTGTAAGCATTGAGATTGAAGGAAAGTTAAAAGAAAAAATGGTGACAGAGAGTTAAAAAGCCGTAATTTTTGATTTGCTCAGCCTCTGGTACAGGACTTTCTATTCTGACTCAATGAGCAAAAAGATTCCTAAACTCCTAGTTATGAGTTCCTATTATAAGATCCTACTCTGCTTTGATGAACTTTTGCTTTTACTATGAGTTTCCCTACTACAAACAAGCTATAGACACCAATCACTAAAATCAGGAAGAAAAATCACTAAAATCAGGAAGAAAAATGCCCAATAACATTTTTGTCACTTTATTTTAACAGATGTTACTCTGTGACCTCTTTATAGCAGAGAGTCTGTATCTCCAAGAAAGGACATTGCCACCAAGCTAAACAGTCCAAGCCATTTTCTTTTCATTTGTCTTAATTTAATTCATCTGGAGACAAATACCTGACACTGGTATTTGCTACCAATTTACATCCTGAACCACCTGTATTAGGCTTTGGGATTCAGCTACACTCTTTTCTCAGCAATAATACAGAAAAAAACGCTGAGCAATTCAAAAAGTAATTTAAGAGTCACAGACCTTAACGCTGCTTTAGGATAGTGGGGCACTATAATAATAAAATAAAGTAAAATTAAGAGACTTTTTAAATTGAGAATGCAAAGAAACAGGCAAAATATCTGCTTGTAAATTGCTGTTCTTCCTTCTCCTTCATTTCCTGATTATTGTAGGCTTTTCTACAATGCTAATGATCTTTCCAAATAGCTTGTAAAAACAAATAAACAAAGTCTATGCTTTTACTTTATCCAGAGCACACAAGCAGGAGAGATACCAAAACAACACACAGAGATAGACAAACCCTGTAAGATCTCCCTCAGTGAAGAAAGGGTCACAAGTGCAAAGGCAACAACATCATGAGGAACAAAAAGCAGACAAACACAGATAACAGGAGAGAAAATGCAACAAAAGAGAAGGAATGTGATCACTGTTAAAAGGTGGAGCAACCTTTCGAAAAGACAAAGTGGTAAGCTGGTTGCAGAAGGCCTCCTAATCAAGATACCTAGGGATGAAAGTTTAAGGAATTCACAACCAGGTCCTACTCTGCTCTGGAGAAGCTTGCCCAGGAGCAATGTTGTCCTAACATCCAGAGGCTGACCACTACGAGACTCCAGCTCCTGGAGCAACCTACCATTCCTATTTCATCCCTGCTTCAGACACAGCATAATGAACATGGGAGAACGTTGCAAGATTCCCCAGCTATGAAAATCTCTCCTTGAGTGCTAATGGTAGTCTGGTATAGAGAAGCAGACTCCCACCTGGATTGGAAAGCATCATTTCATAGTTTGAAATCCATTTTACACAATCTACCCAGTAAGGCAACAAACATTCCTCCTCCCATCCCCGTGACTTTCTTATGTTCTGGATCCTGTGAACCATCCAAGCTCACCGTGAAAGTGAGACCTGCCAGATGTGTTGGATAACTCTCGTCCTGCCAGCTTCTCCAGAACATGCAGTTCTCTAGAGCTCACTGAAGTTGTAACTCCCAGGTAGGGAAAAACCTAGCTTTTCCTCCTAGTACCACTTCACTCCAAATTAGAACTACCTTTATTTTTTTTTTTTTTTTTTTTTTTTTTTTTTTAAACAGGCCTATAGAAATAAATAGGAAAACTAGAAAACAATGTAAGTTCTGTGAGAGAAAGAATGCTGTGTTTTGGCTGTAAAAAAAAAAAAAATCAGAACAAAGTATAGTCTGCCATCTCACGTTGCTCAGATACTAGGCAAATTACCAAGAATGTTGCTGATTCTGTGAATGGATAAAGAGTTATTATATCACATAGCTACACTTTCCTGCATGGATTCTCTTTTTTTGGCTTAATGTAATTAAACCAGAACAGAAATGGTTTCCAGTCGACTTGCCCTAATGCTGAAGTAAATCTCTTGTGGTTATAGCCCTGTACACAGAGACTCAAACACTGCAAAAAAATAACAGTTCTTGAAAAGCATGCAGAATCTTGATGCCTATAAACAGTTTGTTGAAATCTGAACAAAGACATGTACCTGGCACTGCCAAAGAGAGGTTTATAAGGTAGTGTCTACTCCCTAAGATTTATATGTGCTTATGTTTTAGAGTTAACATGCCACAATAGGGAGGTAATAAGTACGTTCTTCACCAATTATTCAAAGCACTCTACATTCCTTCAGTGCTACAGCACTGTTCCAGCTGGGCTGTGTCAGCTCTTCCTTCAGAAAATGCATCCAAATACACACAGATAGGTCAGAAGAACATACTGCGGAATGAATATAAACTGGGAATGGCAGCAACGTACTGTTTCCCAGATTCTTCCAAAAATGAAGTTTACTGATTAAATGTGTTTATAAATAGAGCCTCACTCCATGGTTACCTGTAGGAAGCTCATGTATTTCATTCAGTACTCTTCTGGAAGGATTTATATGTCCCTGCTAGTATTTTGATTTAGTAACATTTCAACACCTTGACATCATGCATTAGATGACTTCAGTACCTAATGACTGCTGACTGCACCATCTGACAGGGTGACCCTGACCCCTTCAGAGGAGAAAATTAAGAACATCAGTCATGATGACCAGTGTTTCCCTCATAAGCCCAGTAGTCCAAGCTCCTGCTAATAAAGGATCACCACAAAAATGCAAAACTGTACTTCAGGGGAAAAGAAAATTGCATGGCAGTTATAATACTCAACATGCTTTTTTTACATACATTCATGTAAGTGTACAGAGTATACAGGTAAGTTTATATGGATATGTTTACATTTATATTTATATGGACTTTATTTATATGGATATCTGTACATTTTTCTGTTTCTTTATAGGTGCACTAAGAAAGGCTTTAGGAAATGGTGATTCACCTTAATGTAATTCATGTTTTCTAGAGCAACGCATTCTAAATGTTTTTCTTGGTCCTAAAAGCTTCACAGTATAAACCTATTCAATAAAAAAAACTATAAATGATGAAAAAGATATCCTAATAGCCATTCTGTTATCCTCTGGTGGTTTGTTGTTCTCATATTTACATAGTTCACTGTCAATAATCTAAGTGAGCCCCTTGCAATAAACAAAACATCACGGTAAACAAGCTAAAGTCATCTCAATTAGGAACAAACTAACATGTTCTTACCGTTCATTAAGGTTGCCTAGGAACAACTTTTACTTTTTTGAAAAACAACCAATGTCTGGATAAACAATTCATCCCCCAAAACGTGCAGTGGAAACAGATAACATCTGAAAGCCATGAAACCAAAGTGCCAAAGACACACCCTGGCCTGGCCAGGCTGTCTGAGAGCACTGAGATAATGGCTTACAAATAAGGGATGACAGCATGGGCTGGCCAAGATTTAAACAAAAAAAGCAGCCACCACTAGACTGCTAAATCATATGCAATCATGGAGAGATGTCCTTAGCACCGTTAAAAACCCGAATCAGCACAAATACCTAGGTCTTCAAGACATTCATTAATCATGAAAGACAACAACTCCAACCAGGCAGTGAGCACCACTAGTGTCATCCACCCCAAGCTGCCCCAGCAGCTTTGCCCATGTTTCTTATGCAGTCCCAACTTTTCTCTCTGCCCCTCCATGTGTGACAGGGGGTGAGGGGCAGAGATAAAAAGGACAGCCAGCACTGTCATTTCGCCCAGTCACAGCAACCCAGAGCTCTGGTAGGTGAGTGGGGAGCTCCTGTGTGAGCCAGCTCCTGCCACAGCCTATTCACCCAGGAGCTCTGCCAGCTCCACAGTGGAGGCACTTCCAAAGGCATACTCCATGTGCCAAACTGTGAATCTCTGGGGGATTTTATACTCTGAAACTTGGATCAAAACCAAAGTTCTGGTTCCAATGCAAACACTCCAAACTGGTGGAGAGTCTGAAAATGGCAAACTAATCTAGATTCGCAGGTTTGGAAAAAATTGTAAACACCAGCCTTACACACTGGGAATTTTGTATTTCAGATGGTAATAGAGCAGGGATACTTGTTAAGATTTTCATAGGAGTCAAGAAAGTGAAAAAAAAAAAAAACCTTCAAAAACAGTGTTATAGATCCAAAGTGATTATTAAAAGTTCATATTTTTATGCCACTCATCTCCTTTTTAAACAAATATTTCACATGCACAGAAACACTGAAAGAGAAATTCTCGTTAATTTTGCTCGTACAATGATAGAATCTCATTCTGATCAGGTAAGTTGCTTCAATCATGCAATGGTGTCTTTATAACATATTCCTTAGTTTTCATGGTGTCCTAATAATATAGTATACATAATCATATATTACATTTACCACAACACGTATAAGATTTAAATTATCACCTTTCAAATCAACCCTAGGCCTGTCTTTTCCAAACTTTTCCCTTCACAAGAGAAGCCAACTATTTGCTCCAGTTCAGGACAAACACAGACGTTGAAATGTGAGGAATTCCTGTAGAATAGTACCTTCCATCTTCCAGCTATTTATATATGTTTGCATTAGGTATTAATTGCCTCCAATTTTTCCTCTGCCAGGATATTGTGCTCCATCCATCTAGAGGTGTGAGTAGTGACATGATATAAGACAAGGAAAAGTCAAGCTCTTTGGTTCTGCAGCTCATACACACCTTTTCAGCATCACACTGGGCACTTTGATTAACTTTTGATTGAAGTGACAGATTTTCAAGGAAGAGTTATGTCTCCAGTAGATCAGATACTAATTCATATTGGAAACTTGCACCTCTTTTTAATATTATCAGCCTGGTGAGTATTGGAACTTAGCTATTTTTTATCTTACTCTATAATGCTTACTCCATTTATAATAATTTGATTATAAAGTGCTGATACTCGGACCACAGTGCTTTGCAGATAGATCTGCTCTGGGGCTGAGGGAGAAAGGGGACTGAATTTTCACTGTGCCATGAGCATTCTGAGGATCTCTATCAAGTTACTGCATGATTAAACAGCCTAATTCCCCTGTAAGGTGATGATAATACTTCTGCACTGTCTGTTCATCCCACAGGAATTGGGCAGAGCTAAGTTGATGAGCAATATGTGCCTGGAACCACTGGGTGTTCAGCCATAGCTCAAATAATTATCATCCCCACTCTGAACTGCTCTGATGAGAAGGGGCAAGAATTATGTTTTTGTGTAGAGAACCAAAAGATGTTGCTCAGTAACTCTGTGTTAAAAACACCATCTTTTATTCTCCTGTTGGTTACATTTCTTTTTCAGAAAGAGCGAAACTCCCTGCTACCTAGAAAACATTGTTTTCTCCAAACAATCTGCAGAGATAGGAAAACCCATTTATTTGCACTTCTGTTTAGCTCAAAGAATACAGTAAATAGTGTCAGGAGAGTCTTCTAGCTGTAATTCTTGGTAAATTTACAGAATTCCAGAAGTAAAAACTCACCCCTAAATCTTTCCATGGTTAGGCTGGAGACAAGACTTTTTCACATAGTAATTATTACTGATAACACTACACTCTCTCCATCAAATTTTAATCACAATTATTAGGGTCAACAAGAAGTAGAGGCCACCTCGAACACCAATTATGTTTCTCTTCTTGTTCCAGAGTATAAATGTGGGTTTATGAATACATACTGTATTTAAGTTTACCACAATGGGAAGTCTTGTTTGTTGTTCTGAGAAAAGACATTTCAAAAATTGCTAATTACACATTAGTTCACACCCATTTTCAGAGGTGACTAATGCAAACATCTTGCTTTACCATAACTGCAGCCTTTCCCAGAAACTGATAATTTTATGATCAGTTAAAAATTAGGTGTGATAGTTCTTTTGACCCACGAGAGCCTTACATCATTAAGATGCCAAGAGGAAGTGCCTAAATGATCCTTTTCTGCTGCATAATTTAAAACCCACAAAAAATAGTCACAATTTTTTTAACTTAGATTTCTCTATTTCAGTATTTAATATGTTCCTTTCAAATTTCAATTCTGCTCCACCCTGAATATAGGTTTTACATAAAGGTTGCTTCAACTGAGCTGGATTTACTTAAAGGAAAGGTAAAAGAAGGGCTACAATTTGTTGCCCACTAACAGCACTCTGTTCACACACAGCATCACATATTGAGAACAAATGACACTGCCTGTCCAAATGTACTTCACTGTCATCATCACTGCTTCCAGCTCTAGGGAATTTAAACATGATTCCTCTCACAGGAATAATTTGTTGGTTCAAATTCTGCTTTCATAAAACCTGAAACATAAATAATGGTTTTCATTTGGCATTGTGTGGGGATCAGAGCTGAATCTCAGACTGTCAGTGCTAGAAATGGGAGCCAGACTTCACAGACTTTGGATCATGACCACATTCAGAGTTCACTGTCCTGTGCTGAATTTCATAATAATAATCTTTTGAATGGCACAACCTGTGAAACACTATATTTAATGGCATGCATAATTTTAGAGAACACATTTTAAATACAACATTTTGTTGCCAGTTCCCAGAAAGAACATGGCCATGATCACGCAACATGGTTGAAGATTCACAGGCCAGATTTAAGTGGGGAACCCAAGTTAATTGGTATCTGTGTCTGGAATAAACCAAAACTATTAAAAAGTAAAACATATAAGTCTGAGTGAAAAGGGTTGATTTTCAACAGCACAGCAACATGTTTGATGAATAAAGGACCTCAAATACCTGCCTGCTTACAAGTGGTAGACTTTCATTCCAGCCTGACATTTCTTGTAATTATTCGAAAGATGGCTCTTCTGGGCTCTCCCTGCTCCAGTCAGGTGAAAAGCATCATGAGAAGAGTAAAAGGTTCTTTATCAAGAAGGCCCTTCATTCATTTAAAAAACAGAAGGTATTTTATAGAAGTACAACAGAGAAATGAAGAAGGTACAAAAGAGGAAGGTAAAGAAAAGGAAGGATACTCAAGAAGGAAACACATCATGTAGTTAAAAGAATCCTTTTTGCTGCCTGCTTTAATATTAAACTGAACAATGAGTCCAGCAAAACAGAGTCTATTTTGCATCCAGTTTGGACACAAATTTTGCCTACACAGGAACAGACACATATGCTTTTTGGAGCTGCCAGTCCAGGAGCAGCTCCTGTGACTATGCAAATGGAATAGCATACGTGCAGCAAATACAGCCTCTTCTTTTAAAGACTTTTTTAAGAGTTCATGACATTAAGTTCATTTCTTTGAAAAATCCTAGAAAGTGTTCAGAAGAAGAGGAAATATCTCCCAAATGATAACTCTTCCCAGTTATTTTCGGTAGAGCTGATTATCATTCTCTGGCCCTGAAGACTGCAGAGCAGTGTGAGCACAGTTTAGGGAGCCCAGCCCCTGGGTGCTGCCTTGCCTGGGCTGGGCTGGCTCTGGTCTTGCTTCACAGCAGTGCAACACCCAGCACTTGCTACTGTGGAGATCTCTGCCACAAAACCAGACTGGTAGCTGTCACAGAAAGAGCTCTGGGAGAGGGGCCAGGGGATTGCATTTAAATGGTGATGGGACAGTTTCACCAAGCAGGGATTTACTCCTCTACAGATAAGAGTCTCCATCCCTCCCCTGCCCACAGAGACACCTAATTTTACTTCCTCCTTAGCAAAGGCAGCTGCCCACCCAGGGCTGGAAGCAGGGCTGGAAGCAGGTCTCACATTGTACACCCATTGTCCAGGCCAGGCTCTCTGCAGTGGTGTCCCAGCCTGCCCTTGCTGGCACCTACAGCTCCTGCACTCCAAGTCCATGACACACGTTATATATGCCACTGAATTCAACAGTTCGAGCCCTCATTCCCAACTCACTTGTTGTTAAATTGCTAATGATCTAGCACAACCAAGTCTACATATAAAAATAAGTACATAACTGCCCTATTTTATAAACTTCAGAAAATGATATCACACACTTCTCATTCAGTTCAGCTTCTTACACAGTAGAAGCCAAACAAAAACATCTATTATATATCAATCAAAATCAAACCAGTTAAACTTCAAAGTGTTTTGAGATTTGAAACACTGGCCTCCTTAGAATCTTCATATTTTCCACCCTCCCCTTTTCTGTACTCTATGATGATTATAAGGATACAATTAAAGCATACCAGCTGAGGAAAGCTAGAAGTTAAAGCATATAGCTTCCTGGAAAGAGATTAAATATCTTAATTGTTCACAGACCTCATCAGAAAAAAATAGTAATGTAAATTTCCATCATTCTGGAGAGGCAGACTTTGTGGATATTAGCACCACTGCTGCTCAGAAGTCTGCAAATTATCTCCCTCTCTTTTCCCAAACATTTCACCATCTCCTGCTCTCTTCTCTCACACACACAAACACAGACTACACTGCTGGTCCAAGGAGAATATTCTGGTCTCACATAGTGAGTGGTTGACAACAGTATTACACATTCTTATTCCTACAGCAGAAGCTAACATTTTACTGCAGCTGAAAAGGTTTGGGATCCAGAGAGAGACAGTGAGAATTACAATGTATCTATTTTCAAAATTTTCTTTCCTTAATGTTTCCCAGTAGAAATATTTTTAGTAGACCTGATAGAAGGGAAGACACTCGGAAAACACGGTTCATCATAGACAAAAGTGGATAACAAATTGTAAATCACAGATGTATTGGCCTGGGATCAATTCTAGGTCCCTTTTCTCAGAAAACATTTAGGGATATATAAACAGCATAGAACTGAAATACTCCTTATGGCAGCAGGAGAGTATTTTGACAAGAAGTGTTCTTAAAAAAATAACTTTTCTAAGTTGTCTTTTCTTCAGGAAAATCATCAGCTTTACCCACATCAGATTGCTACCAGGACATATCCAGGTTTCCAGTAATTCTACATCTGAATTACTCATTTGCTTCTAAGCAAATGCACAGATGTATTCTATGTGCAACTGTCCAGCCTATTTCCTGAAAGAATCAACAGTGAGAAAATGGATCAGAAGCGAACACAAAAAGATACAATGAAGAGAACCAGAATACTACAAATCTCACAACCTGTGGTACTTTCCTCAAGCCTGGCTCTTGATATGCAGAAGCATGGGGATGTACGTAAGAACCATCACCTTTCAACAAAGAAAATAACTTTGTATTTCTTGCTTCAAAAAAAAAAAAAAAAAAAAAAAAAAAAAACTTGAAAATGTAAAGAACTACAGCCAAAATGTTCATTCCACATATATTAAAAAAAAAAAAAAAAAAAAAAAAAGGGGGTTTAAAGCTAATGTAATTTTGAGTTCCCAATTTCCCAAAGAATTTGTTTTAAACTATTTATTCTCACTAGATGACTAGTAATTTTAATAAATATTGTTACTAGAAGAGCTATTTATTTGATTTCATAGCAATCCAATTGCCCAGTCCGGTCACCTTCTTAATGACAGCTCTTTGCTCTAATACAAGCAATAGAATGAAACCTGCTCCCTGTAACTCTTTCCACACCTCAATCGATTCTGGTGGGAAGAAGCCTCTTTATTTACAGCAGTTCAATGAAAACAGAATTCTAGTCATCAAGTCTATTATTCACTGGATATTCCTGTAAATCACACTTCTATAGTGAGTGCATGTTGCAGTGCTCATCATGTTACAATTCTGTTATTGGGGTTCCAGACACAAAACTGCTGGAAGTGAAGAGATTTTCCCGAAATTACATTAAATTACATCTCTCTCTTACATGTCTCTGCATCTCTCCCAGAGATGGACTGAACTCAGCAGAGACATGCAGATCCAAATTCAATTTTACATGCAGCTTTTAAGAAAGAATCCAATTGAAAATGAAGTTGCTGTGGGACTTTTTTATTTTATTCTGGTTTAAAATACAGTTATCACCTACTTTCTTGGTCCTTTCCTGAAGAGATGATGGAATGCAATAAGGGGCACAACTGATCCTAGGCAGTGATTCACACATACAGAGGCATTGTAAGGAGCCAGCGTTTGATACTGGAACTGGGATTTGGTTTCAGATCTTTCAGCTCTGTGAGAACTGAAAGCCCTGCAAATGTCACCTTATGGAGATCTCCTGCCCACCAGCTCCACCCAGCAGGTTCTACCACAGAATACATTGAGGCAGAAGTGGCAATCACTGTCAAATACATTAATTTAGGGAATCAGTCACACGAGGACAAAGAATGGTTTGGATAGAGACTATATGTCCCATATGTCAAGAGCTCCATGTAATAAAACCACATTAATGGGGATAACACAGCCCACTGCTGTGTTTAGGTGTTGTACAGGCCTCTATAGTACTTATAGCAAGTGGTTTCTAGTCCCTGTCATGATAAATCAGTGAACATGCACATGGTTCATCCTTAGAAGATCTATCAGCACGATCTCTTTAGAGAAGAAGCCAATTACAAACTCCCCTAGTGGCTGGAGGGCAGCCTGCTGTACTGCTCCAGTTCTGGCTGCTGTTCTGATGAAAATGCAGATGATTTTTCTTGTCATGACATAAATAAGATCAGGGCAAAAGATTATGTCACAGGTGAATTAGTGCTTCTACGTAACATACTCATGGCCCATCAGACACAGCCTGGAACAACTGAATTTATGCAATGTGCTGCAGCACTGCATTTCTAGCTGAACCTCTGATTTGGCTAACAGATTTTCAAAAACAAATTGTAGCCAGACAAGACCTTACTGATTGTTCATGTGCAGATATTGAAAAACTAGTTGTTATCACTGCAGAACCCAAATGCTTCCTCTTGATTTTCCTCTCCTACCACCATGACTAAATAGAATGTAATTATTCTTAGCCACAATAAAGTCATACTGCCAACCTTTGTAGGATACTGCTATCCTAGATCATGTCTTTCTTAACAGGCTCTTCAAAGGCACACTAGGTGTACAAAAAAGATTAGGATGCAATCTATGGTTGTGCAGCTCCCATTGGAAGCTTTAGCTCTGTCCATAATTAACTAGGGTGCAATGGCCCCAAAATGAAGTTCTGAAATAAGTTTTGAAATCCTGTTCTTGAGGAGCATGACAATGTCACAAATCCTGCCTGAAAAGTTGTTCCCAATCCTGTTGAGCAGATCAAGAGACACACAAATAAGCAAAATCCGTCATATACAAAATCCTTTTTTTAAATGAGTTACCATGACATGAAAAGTTCTCCTAGAGCATGTATTACAAGGGGGTAACATCTGTTACTGCTCCCCTCCGCTCCCAGAAAATAGTTTGTCAGATTTATTATGGTAATTATACATTTAACTTCATTAATGACCATCAGAACGTTTCAGTTGTGCTCACTGGCAGTCCGGGGGTGTCTTAGAGGAACTGGAAATGTTTGTACATCACTCGCGACCCCTTCCCCTGAAAGAAGGGGGCAAAGGCAAGGACGGGACCCTTCCTGCGCATCCCTCGCCACATTCCCGCAGCCTGCGCTGCGCTGGCGGCCGCACTTCCCTCAGCGATCCCACTGCCCGGCCTTGGCTCTGCCCCGCTCTGCCCCGCACTGCCCGCACCCCGGCGCTGCCGGCCAGCCCCGCAGCCACGGCCGTCGGAGAAGGAGGGGGAGTGGGAGGGAGCCGGGTCAGCGGGGTCCGTCCCGGGCGATGGGTGGGGAGAGGCAGCGGGCGAGCTGGGCTGTGCCGCAACGCCCCTCGCTATAAACGGAGGGGCCGCGCACAGAGCGAGAGGAGCGGTGCGGCCGGCAAGGAGCGCGCCCGGAGCTCAGCCCAGCCCAGCCCAGCTCAGCTCAGCTCAGCTCAGCCCAGCCCAGCCCAGCTCAGCTCAGCTCAGCTCAGCCCAGCCCAGCCCAGCTCAGCTCAGCCCAGCCCAGCTCAGCCCGGCGCGCTCCGAGCACCGCCGGGGCTCAGCCATCCCCGCCCGGACCCAGGTAAGCTCCTCCCGGCTGGCCACCTTCGGCCAGGGGCAGCCAGAGCGTTTGCGAGCGCGGCACAGCCTCAGCTGGAATTTATACTTGGCTTAGACGGAGCTGGCACTGGGAGGCTCAGTGCCCGGCGAAGCGCAGCCACTTAATCCCCCGTGCTCTGGCTTACCCTGCGAGGCCCGCTGGCCCACATAATTATTTTAGAGAGGACTAAGTGCCCCACAGACTGCCAGCACTGCGGCGTGTGAGCTCCCGAGTCTTGTCCGCAGTTTGAAGAGAAAGCAAGGGGCGCCCTTTGGCAGGAGACTGCGCTCGGAGCAGTAACTCCACAGCACCATCAAGGCTCATCCCAACATCCTGCAAGACGCAGCCCTGTCACCTCTGCTCAGGATCAGATGAACAATTAAATTTTTATCGCTGTGTTAAGCTCACGATAGAAATTCATCAAACACCAAAAGTGACGCACATGATTTCTGGGAGTTGTTCTAACAGTTCAGTTTCTCAATCTGGCAGGCTGTGCAACTTCCACCAGTTAGCAGCAAGCATTGGTTTAATCAGAATTTTGTTACACACAGTCTCCATAAGCAGGTCTATCCTTTTTCTATGGAGCAAGAATTGGGGTGATCTACAACCAGAGATTAATTTTAGTTAGTAAAGTTAAAATGCCTCCCTACCAATTCTTTCTCTGGCCAGTTTCTAAACTTTTCTTGGACTCACACTGGACTAGAGTTCTTCAACAAGTTCAGATGAAGTCCTGTAATATATTTACTGTTCTTCCTCTCTCCATGCATCAAAACACTTAATGTTACTGGTTACTTACAAGTACAAGCCCTACATTCTTCTAAGTCAACTGGTCTATCAGTAACTAATTCAGCCAAGTCATGATGTGTAGAAGCAGTAAAATTGCACTATGCAGTGACACCTCTTTCTATATTTCTGCAAAACTCCTAGAATTAATGAGATGTATGGCGATAAGGGACAGCAGGATTCTGCCCAGAGCATGCTATAGTTCCCTGTAAATTTCCATCACTTCCAAAAGTAGCAGCACGCATTTGGATTGTGTTGTGCTGCATAGCATGGGACAAGGTAGTAAATTGGCTCAGTAAAATCACAGGATGAGGGTATAAAGAGGGATTTTTTTGTATAGGAAAGCCTCTTCTCTTGTCATTTGCATGAACCCACAGCACTAACATGATTAGATTTTTGTCTGAATAGGAGGATTAAGTATGGCCTGAAGCAGGTAATTATCATGATGATGTAGAAAGGCTTTTTTAGGTCTGTTTTAGTGTCAGACAAATGTTTCATTTTCCTGACTATGGCAAGTCCATTTTGCTTGTTGCCTCCATAATCTTTTATATTATAGCATCTTTCAAAAATATTAAGTGCCTACAAATTCAGCTTTTGCTAATGTATTAAGAGTTAAAAATATATGCCTTTCCAGCAGGAACATGGTATTTCTGCACATTTTTCCTGTCTACAACTTGAACTACATAGCATAGAAAAATCAGTTGTGATTATTGCGTGCTTCCTAGTTTATGTTGTTGAACTGAGAAAGCAAAGTGGTCCTGTACAATTAAGAGAGGTCACATTTATCATTAAATTTGAATACAGATGGTTCAATTCTCCCCTTACTTTTGTCATAGATTGAAACAGAGATAGTTTTTGCACTTGGGGAGAGCAGAAGTGTGCTCATTTTCTGTGGTGTAAGGTGTCCTGCCTTCCTGATTTGAAACAGTGTCTTCTTCTAGTGAAAACTGCAGCTAGAAGTTACTGGTTTAAAAGGCAGCAAATACCACCAATACTGTGTGTCAGGACCCACAAAACTGCACAAGCAAGGAGAGTGCTGCCTTTAACTACCAAATATCACAACTCAACAACCTGCTTTTTACAGTCCTCTTTGAACAAGAAGATAAATCATATTTGTGCTTCCTGAATAATATTATCTTTAATTGTATTACATATTGGAAAAATATATTTAATTTCACTCTTTGTCATACTATAAAAACAGAAGCAGATGCAGAATGTAAACATGGTGATTTATTTACACTTTCTAGAAATGTATGGACTGACATGGAAATAAATGTTAGAGTTAATGCCTGTTTAAAAAAAATCTATTTTGGATAATGGGCACTAACTGCATTTTTCTACTCCTAAGTTTTCTCCTCTGTGGTAATTTTATCCTCCATGATTGTTAAAGGGGCATACTTAGGTAGTTCTTTTCTCTGGCACTGCCTATTGTTGAGCACAGTAATTAATATGGTAATTTAAATTTACATAAATTACAAACTCTCATTACACTGTCCTAGTTAAAACCTTCTTTATGCAAAGGCATAGTATTAGTTTAAACCATTTTAAGCAGTCACAAATTATTCCTATTTTCTCACTACCTCTCTTTTTTTGTCTGGAACTTCTTGAGTTCCAGAAGTTATTAGTGTCACCAGCAGTATTCAAAACCTCACCGGTGGCTAATACTGCCCAAATATTAGGGGTCTTAATCATACTCTAAGAAGCATGCAATTGTTTGAGTGGTTGCCATGTTATCTGCACCTCAAGTATCCTATTCTACCTAGGTAACTTCATAAAAGGTAGTATTTGTCTAGATGTGGATACAGACCATGAATATTTATGCATAACTTTAATCAAATACTACATCTGACTTACATCACAGTGTTAATCTTCTGCATTTTTTAAACTGAATTGAATGGTTATCTTCTAGGAGACTACCTCGATGAAAAGAAAGATAAACTAATATTTAATTTGGATATGTTGTTATCTAAATCTGAGCTGGGGAGATGGTTTATCAAGATTCATTTGCGTACAAATAGATCTGCTTGGGCTTTATATTGGATACATGATAAAAAGAGGACGAATGGCCAAGTCAGGAAGGGTGGTGAGCAGCAAAGCAAGGTTTTCCCCGCACCTATTTCTGATAGTAATGCTGCCAGCACAGCAACCATCCTCTCCCTCCAGAAGGAGAAGCATAAACTTAGAATCATTTCAGAGTTGTAAGCATGATGAGATTGGGAGCTCACAGATGGGAGGAAGGGTGGAGGTACAGCCTGGCCACTACAGGCCCACAGCAGCCTGCTTATCTCATAGGCTCTATTGCATTTTAGTTAAATCTCTAGCCTTTGGGTAAACTTGGCTCAGTTTCCAAGCCTTATCTAGTTTACTGCTGCTGTTTGTTCATCCTGCTCTCAGCTGTACAACAATTCCATCAGAAATGCCATGACACAGATGTTATGTTTTACAACGTGTTCCACTCAAAAATTAATTGGGAATTTTTCAGTATTATTGGATGGCAGCTCACAGTTTTGGACAGTTAGTCCTAAAGGTGACTATGGTGTTTTTAAGAAGTCAGCCTCGGCATTTTAGGAACAGGTCTGAGAAAGTAAAATGGCAGAATGTTACAATGAAACATTTTTAGAAATCTCATGGAATTCTGAAAACAGAATAAAAATTGTGGCTCACTTTTGAAGAGAGAGGGAAATGGAGGGAAAAATTTCACCATTCTTTTCACTAAGGTAGGGTTAGTTTCCCAACACCAACAGGAATAAAGAGGTTGCTATTGCTGGGCATTGAACTTCACCTACTTACAGGAAATTAACTTTGCATAAAAGTTAAAATTTTTGCATGTAAGCACAAGGTGAGTTCAAATGCACTGGAGAGTAGGTGTCGACCTAAAGTACGTTTTGAGTTTCAAAATGCACAGAGGTTTTTCATGAAGATGAAACACTGCAGGCTGAAGAACAGAAAGGCTCCAGTAGAACTATTCCAGTGCAATTGTGGCTGTATGTAAGAAAGTTACTAATCACAGTGTCATTTTTTGTCTCTTCCTTCTGATCCCAAACACCCTTGCAGTGAAGAGCAAGCCAGTCATCTTTTGCTAATGACAGTATTTCTTTCTATTTCCTTTCCATCGACAAATTTGTCTCTTAATTTGTGTCATAACTTTCACCAACAGACAGGCATTCTCCTCAGAGCACTCATTCCATGTTCTGTATCATTTTCTAAAATGTATCCTTTGCCAACAAAAGAAAACAAAAAAACCCTAAAATTGCCAGATGTACCCTAGAAGAATCTTTGTCACTTTGGAGCATTTTGGGGAATTTGACAAATTTGACAAACAAGGGGAGTTATGATACTCACACTTAACTTTTTTTTTTACATCAGCTGTAACAAACAAATGAAGAGAGGTTATCTTGACTATAAGTTCTAACAGCTGTGATTGTTTGAGACAAACCACATATGAAATAAAATTGCTGGTCTAATAATTTTTGGTCTTATCTTCAGATAAATGATGGATTACACTAAAATGACTCTGAGCTTTCAAGTGAATTGCAACAAAGGATAGAAAAATATCATGTTCCAAATGACATGCTGTTAGTATTCTCTGCCGCACCATCATGTGAAAGAACTACAGATTTTGGCCTTTGGCCAGGTGTCTTTTACAATTTTCATTCCATTTGTGTTTTGCTTGATAGCAAAACTGTCCAGATATTCACTGTATAACAAGGCTAGCTAGAATGCTTGGTTACTATTTGTGGTGTTTATCTCCTTTTATTGTAGCTGAGTAGAATTTCTCTTGTCGGCACAGAAAAGGGGTAATAACTGAAGAAAGCCTCACAGCAGGAAAGTGAGATCAGATTGGCAATGCAGCAGTGAGTGGCATGATTGAAGACAAGACAAAAAGCAGGCTACAGCAAAAGGTAACTGGCAATATCTAAAGAAACTAGTACTGGATTTGGGCAAGGTCAATATTTAGACAGTATTTCACTGCTTGAGGTGAAAGCTATATTTGGGGTTACAGCCAGAACAAAGAATGATTTAACTCAACTCCAAATTTCAGCTAATTCACCTATTCCTTTCTTTACTTCTAGGTCATTCAATTTTGTGAGTTACTGATAGATCCTTGGCTAGTGGAATCTAATAACTATTAAGTGAAATATATGAACATAAACAGAAATTAAAATTCAGTGGATTCTTGAATCCACTGAGTTTTCTGAAAACAGAGAGGAGACACTGAAGAAGAGTGCTGTGCCTCAGCATTTCTAGCTCAGAGGGACACATGCAAATAAGTAAAACATTCCAGAAAACCATTGAACAGCTGTGCTTTCATGATGGGGGGCTTACACAAGGAGAAAAATGCATGAGTTGACTTCTCTAAAAAATGTTCTGTTGGCAGCTGGCCTCTATTTAACTCTGCTTTAGCATCAGCACAGCCTGGCCAGAGCCTTTCCTCAAAGCAGGCAGCACATGATGCACAAAGATTCAGCCTGAGCTTGTTTATTGAGAAACCACTCATGCCCTTCCCAGTCTAATTTTATAGGATGTGTGTTGCCTTTTCATATTTTTCTTTTTAAACTCCTATTGTTTTTCATCTTTCTCCTTTCTCCACTCATTCTTGTTGCCCAAGCCTAGAAGTTTATACAATTTTACTTTCTCCCCTCACCAAGAGGAGTTAGTCCGTTACTACTGCAGTTGTTCAGGGTTTGTTTTCTCCATCCTCAGGCTTTCTACTTGATGTACTAGTCAGAAATGGAAGGGATGGGACAAGAATCAACGTGTTGTCAAACTGGGACTCTAGCTGTGCTGTCTTTATTGTTTTCCTCTTAGTTTTGTTATTAGCAGCTTGCCATGATTAGACAACTATAGTATTTCTCAAATCAGGTAAAAATATTTCTTTTCACATCGGCTTCCTAAAAAGCACTTCAAGGAAAAATGGCTCAAAATCATTTTACCTTCATATGTATTTATGACACTGTTCCATGTTCTTAAACATACCAGAAAAAAAAAAGAAAGAAAGAAAAAAAAAAAAAAAAAAAGTGCCACGTCAGTACAGGACAGCCACACACCCAAGGATTTGCACAGAAATTTTCTTTGCACTAAAGTGAAGTTCATTTAGCATCTCTGGGAAGGCACTGAACTACCCCTTCTGGGCTTCTATGCACTTTTGTTTGCTTGAGAACTGAGACTGCACCTGCTTGAGGATGCACTGATTCACATCATAGATTAGCTCACTCCAGCTGTAACAGCTGCCTTTGTTTTGCTACCTCTGGCTGGTCGTCAGTACCCCCAAGGAACATCTCAGGACAGCAAAGAGAGTTCAACAATTAATTTTATTTTCAAAATAGAGCAATAAATTTTACTTTGGGAAAAAAAAACAGGAAACAAGCTGTACAAATTTGGCAGAACATCTATTTTGGGATCATTCTATTAAATATGCCGCCTTCCAGACAAAGCACTAAGGCTCATAGTAACTTGTTTTTCCATGGATGATAATACCTTTCACACTGACATGGATTAAGGTGTCTGCATTTGACCTTTCATTCTCTTTGATTAACCCCTTAGAAACTCACTAGTTCAACTGATTCATATATTCTCAAATTTTCTTCTAGACCTCATAATGTTTGTGAACTGAAAGCACAATTGGTCCTCTATGCTTTCAGTGTTATACCTACCAACAGCTACAATGATACTAACTTCTCTTGGGCTTAGCTGCATTACCATTTTAAAAGATTTTTTTTGTCTGAATAAACTCTTGTACTTTGCCAGTTACTCATACTGTTTTCTTTCCTTTCTGCCTTTGCTTCCCTTTTTCTAACCCTAATGAGCGATTCATTAAGAAGCCTCCATGCTGATCTTTTGCTTTTAATCTTTTAACTTTTCCCTCCAGGCTGTTCCTAACATTCTCATTTAGTGAAGAAAAGTCTTTTCTGAGGGGTTTTGCCGTTGTGTGATATTTTCCCACTGTAAGGATGTCTAAATTAATTATATAATAAGAAAAGTAATCAAGTGTCTCAGTCAGACACAATGAACCAAATCCTATTACAGATTGCTGAATTACAAGACAAAGCTTCCTCTGAACTGAGGTGTTGAAATCTAACATCCATTTTCTTGCCCAGAAATCCACAATACATTGCCTTTGCTTCTTCAGTAAGACAAACACTATTTTTCAGCACAACTTCAAAAGAAAAAAAATGTTCAATGCAAAGTTTGCTTTCCTCAGGGCTGTACCACTGACTGGTGGGAAGTTACATGGAAATCACTAGCCATGATACTGGAAATGTAGTGATAAAGCTTTCACGTTAGCTGGTTCAGTTACCATGACACTTTAGTGACACTGGTTTGTCTGTGTTCACACAGAAATGCTGCATCTGCACATGTTTGTGTTTAAGTTCATGTGTCCATTACTCAAAGCAAAACATTCTGTTACTAACTTTAACCACATTGGTGAAGGGTAACAGGAATGAGATTCATTAGAGAGGGAAAGTCTTTTTAGGTAATAATATGCAACATGAGCTACTCTCAGTCAACTCATCTAATTTCCATTAGATTAGAAGTGGAACACCTCTGTATAAAGGAGGTCTCTCCATTTCTGGAGTTGAAGAATGTAATTTTCAGTGTTTCATTTCTGTCCTGGTTTCTGACTAGCCATCATTGCAGATGAAGGTAATTGTTCTGCACAATACATTTCTAAAGCTTGTTATTCATTAATTTACATTTGCCTTTTATATTTGGGGTGAAATAGGGGGTTGGGTGGGGAGTGAGATGTAAAAATAAAAAGCCCATCCTACAGAGTGGACTGCATATTGAGCCTGTAAAACTCAGAGGTGCATCATGGCCCCAGCCTGGTGATTTAGCTCAATGGCAGGAAAATGCTCTTTTGAGGATTAACATACCAGGTAAGGCTTCAACACACATCAGAAAGTAACATTCTGATGTGCATAGCAACAGACTTGCTTTACAACTTGAAGCAAATCTATGTAAGCACTCCAGTGGCCCCTTTCTCACTGTTTCACAGGAAGGTACAGAAAAACAGTTCCTCATACCAGAGAAGTAAAGTTATTTTTCAGAGTTTGTTGCGGATCACATTAGTATCTCACCTTTAACTAAAGAAAGTTGTTGAGGAATGTAAATAAACTGCATACATAATGTTCATTTTTGCCTCTGTGTCTTCTGGCTCAGCAGAAGAATACCATGACTCTGGGAGAGGGGCAAATGACACTGTGGTCTCTGAATAAAATTAACTACTGGACAAAAGAAGGAAGCCTCTATTTGGACTAACTGGAAATTCCACAAAGTGCTATCACCATCTTTGTCTACAAAATTATTAGCTGTGTCCACTACCCTTCTTCCTAGAAACATCCTTGCCTAGAGGGAGCAACAGAAACCTAATTAAAACATTACTTCTGGTACATTTATACTAGTAACACCACTGATTGAGTTGTGTCTTACAGTAAAGCTGTAAGACAGAAAAGGAGCAAAGACTGATAAAAATCCTTTTCTCCCAGAAGTAGGGGATTTGGTTCTTGAGGAAATAGTTCAAGTTTTGGCCTTTCAATTTTCTGTTGTAATCTTTGCCAGCAACAGGAAAGGTTCTGACAGTGATTGCATATTGCTGTGGGCATATCACTCATGCAGCAACCATTTTATGAAATTACCATTTCTAATTTAGATGCAGGAAATACCTTTTTCTGCTAAATTATTAACAACCACTAATATAAACAAGAGTTTTAAGCTTACATAAATCTCACCTGTTTTTACCTAGAGGGTAGTAAGCAAGCTCTGTCTTGCAATTATAGAAGTTTATAGAAGTAGCCTTTTTCACCCCCAAAAGGCCACTCTCCACGTGAAGGCTTCCTTCTGCTGGACAAGCACAACCACTGACTAATACTAAGATCTGGACAATGAAACTTAAAAACTCTTTCAGCATTGGATGCATTCCAGCTAACAATCCTTCCAGCACGGACAGGAGTGATCAGAGACCAGTGATACTCGAAACAGCACACAAAATGTATTGTAACCCCTCATCAAGCTCTACTTGCTTGAAATCACATAATATAATAGCATTTCTCCTACAAATTGGGCAGGAAGAACAGTTGTTACTGCTTTTTTTTTGCATATTGAAGAAGGAACCCTCAAGCTTCAGTGAAAAGGACCTTGTAACTCAGGACAGATTCATAGGTCCAGTAAGCCAATTGTGATTTATATATGATCTGAAAGGAGGTGAGATATCTCACTCCTTATACCTGATGTCTGCTGTTAGAACTGACCAGGATAAGGGGTGCAAGAGTGCTTTTTATTTCAATATGGCTTTTTCTTTCTTGCCTCTCCAAAGCATTTTTAATATAAGACTGAAATATAAATCTGGATCAAGGCCAGAATTATCATGAATTCCCCTACTTCTTAGATTGGAAGTGTTCACAATAGAATCTTATGGTGCATTATATATGAAAGCAATGGAAAAATTTCAGATGTGGGGTTAGGAATCCAGAAGCTACATTTGTGGGGGATGTGCCATGCAATGTAACATAAAAAACAAAACAAAACAACAAAAATTTTAAAACTTCTCATTCCATGGAACTAAGCTACCAGAAAAGAAACTTAAAATTCATCAAATGATTTCACTTGCACTTAACAAACCTGAATTTGATTTCTGTCTTTTATTAAAAACAATCACATGGGGCACACTATATTTTATATAGGCAATTCCAACTGCAATAAAGGAAATGTGTTAATTCATTCATTTACTATCACTCAGAGAAAGTAACCACGGAGCATGTACCCTTTCACAGCTCAAACTCATGTCATTTTTATTCGTTCTGGGATTAAGCCATCAGGCTTAATTATTGATTCTTTCAGGTACTTCCAAGTACCCTAAAGATACTTCATAACCTGGCATCAAATTTCAAGTTATAAACCTGCAGTAAAATGTGTATTCATACTAAAATATTATATTGTGCTGCTATTCAAAAAATATCTCATGTCAGTACTGAAAACCCTAGAAATTCCAGTCCTACATGGTTCTGAAATCCCTTTATTTTGTCTTTCATTTACTTTCATCTAATGTGCAGTAAATGACGTTGTTAGCACTATGAGGTGACATGATCCTGAGAAGCGGACATTAGGTTAGCCAGCTGATTATTGATTATTTTTATCTCCCAGAAGGGCACCAGCCTTCCTTTTTGGTAAAGCTAATAGCCAGAGCAGAGGTGAAAAAACCATCAATGCTGGATTGATGATGGTAGTTAATGCACTCATTTCAAAGACTTAATAGGCCAAAGTGACTTCAACCACTTCTAGAGAAATAGACAATTCTTTACCTTGTGTTAGAAACAAAAGCAGTGACTGCTTCCTGCTATAGCAACTAATTTTCATATTTAAAAACTAATTTGGCTATAGGTTTAATAACCTAGATAAGGAAAAGGTGATATTCATTTCTGTCAGGACAGAACAACCAAGGTGACAAGACACCATGAGATTCCCCTTTCAAATGTCTTTTCTGAAGGCTTAGCATTGTGGTGTTTAGTTTCAAAAGTAGTGAAATAGAACTATTAATCTAGAAATATATTTTACTTTGTTTGTGTAATTATCTTTTTGGTTTTAAGTTACTGCTCTGGGGTTAATTTTATATTCATATCCCTTGAGGTTATATAATGCCTAAGACATATTAAACACCAGAGAGTTTGCAATACATTCATACAGACTTGGTCAAAGAACAAAAACAGAGATTTCTATGATGAATAAATGTGAAGAAAGAGAACAGAAAATTAGATAGAAAAGTCTAAGATATCTGGCATACACTGTCAAGCCAGAGCCAGCAGCTTCTAAAACCACCACCCCAGTGATCCTCCACAAGAGATTAAACACGCTGCATCTTGACAGTGGTTAATCTTTCAGTGTTTTGGAGTCCAGTTCTACATGGACTGAACCCAAGAATGTTTTTCTTACCCTTAGCAGAAAAAAAAAATATGTATGTATAAGAGGAAATCAATGTTTACTTTGAAACTTAAATCTAGAGAATCCTAAAAATGAAACCTATAAACTAAAAGAATTATACTTACTCTCAACTCAAAGACTTTTGGCTAGCTCTAACGAGTGCCCTGTTGATCTGTCAGTCAATAAATTTTGTACAAAAACCCCCCATAATCATTGCTATGGCAGCATTCACTAAACCACTAAATTCTGGTGAGGTTGAGAAACTGTAGGGAAGTTGAGCAATCCTTTCTTGGCATTAACTTCTACAAGTAAAATTTTATAGAATTATGCACATCAGGGTTCCACAAATTCTGGGGAAAAACCCATACATAAACGAGTTGGGAATTGGTAGAGTTAGCTTTGTCAAAGAGCTATGTAGTAGCAAGAGATATTTCCAATGTTTCTGGACTCTGTATGTATTGTGAGCTTATATGCAGACAACAATCCAAACTTTCCCTGCTACTGCAGCTGCATAACTGTGACATCATTACACTGTAGATTGTTAAAAAGCACAGAAAACTTGTCACATTTATGTTGTAGTACATTAGCATTCAATGTCCAAAAAATATACTTCAAAGTTTTTATTCATCACTTCACAGCCCCATAAATTAGCATTTAGAAATAGCCTTTCAGTTAGGCCAATTCTGTCACATTGATTTCTAACACAAAGTGTAGGTGGGCGAATAATAGATTAGATTTCTTTATACTTCATTTTAAATCTAGCCAACTGCTTGCTGGTTTTCTATCTCCATATATCACTTCTATTCTCTCTAAATGCTCCTATTTTTAGCAGCTTAAAGATAAAACATTGTATGCTTGTACCCAAACATCCCTTAAGTGCACAGAGATACACTGACACTGTATAACCCATAAATACAGGACAAGATAATGATTAGTTCAACTCATCTCGCACAGGACAGTACAGTTTATGTCATTTTTTTTGGTTCTAGTTTGCTCATCTACTATTTTCAGTAAAATAAATCTCATTGTGACACTAACAACCCTTCTGCTCCATCTGAATTATAGGCTTTTTGCCCTTCCCAACACTAAGGACCTATTTAGGTAAACAAGTAATTTGTAACATTTGTAAGAATAACATCGTCATGCACTGACACTGTCCAAAGAGGTAAAGACAAATCCAAGTATATTAGTAAAAGTGGGAGTTAGTAGTGGTGTAAAAAGTGTTAAATATTCTTCTACTTTCAAATTATTAAATTGCTTTAAATTCATAAAACGTACACACCATTTGAATAACACTGCATAGGCTTGAGTTACCTTTCAATTTCTAAAAGTCCCTTAAGTTGCTTTAAAAAAAAAAGGTAGTTCTAAAGGGTCATTTTCAACAGTAAAAATATTTTCTTTCAAAATTGGCTGATATTTGGATTAACAACATGCCTAGTTAGATCCAAAATAATCTTAGTTGAATGAGTAGGCGTCACTATTTTTCCATCTGCGTTGCTAAAGTGAAGTTTCTTTAAAATATTCTTAATTTGGATCCCAGAGAGTTTAAGCTGAATATGTCTTTGAAAATATAAAATATCAGAATCTTATTCCAAGCCTTAAAAATTCAAGAACTAGATTGAAATCTAGCAAAACCAGGAATGTGCCAGAATCCAGGAAATTAGATAGAAGCTGGTAGATGCTAAGATAAAGTGAAAATATTTATCTTTGGTACATTAAATTTAAATAGGTACAGGTGCAATGATATATATTTTGCCTTATGTTTTCATCTTAAATAATCTTGAAAGAAGGGGATACTTTGGAAAGTTTTAGCACTTGAGCATAAAAAAGCAATTCTTATTTTAAAATAGGAAACACAGACCTCTAGTGGTCAAAATCTATATTATATTAGTTAAACTTCAAAGCAATTTAAATGTCACTATGCTTAACTGTGCTACTTTCTTTTGCATTTTCCTCCCCCATAATCATTCAAAATCAAACACACCCCCAATTCCACTGTTCAGACATTCCACAAGCATTGATTTTTCCCAGAGGAAAAAGCCCGTTCATCTGTCATTTTTCACATAAATTTTATGACTGAAACTGAGTAATTGAAAGATACTTGGGAAGTGAAGAGAAAATTAATTAGAATAGTGCATGAGAACAAACAGAAGATAGATGTTAATTCTTCTCAGAATAAGCTATAAAGCCATCCTACAGAAGGACAGACTCTTTTGAAGTGTGGCAGAGGAAATAAATACAGAAAAGTTCTTACAGAGAAGGTCAGAGTACATAAACAGTTCACATATGCAAGGTAACAGGAACTGTTCTGCTAGCACAAAAAAGGTAATAACCAATTTTGGTTTTGATGTGATAGAGAATCAGGTCCTGAAAGGATCTTAGGCAGTTTATTTTCCAGCTATATAGAGACAGCACAACTGAAGCAGACCAGCTTGAGTTCTTGCAAGGGGAAGGCACAAAGAATGCACATATAGATTAGAGCATTTAAAAGATACATATTTTTAAATAAACAAAGCAAACATCACAAAACTAACAGCAATTTCAACAGACTGGCAGTTGCCTCAATTGTAAGTTGTTAGAATGCCAGTACAAGGTCTGGCAAGTTCTGTTTGTTCTGATGTCAAACCACCTCCTGACCCAAAATTGCAGAACAACAGGCAGCTTGACAGCTGCTAACACAGGTCTGCTGAGGTTTGCTCTGTGTTCTTGGTGTATGTGAGCTGATGTGCAGACAGTGTCTGGTGCTGTACTACCAATCTCAGTTCCTTTTCAGTAGTAATTTGATTTATTGTCATTTACCACAAAGTCAGATGCTGACGTGTGTGGAAGGTACCGGCCGTGATGACAAGAGCCCACTGTAATGAATGGCACCACAGTTTGAATTATATACCCTTGTTTGTATTTCTCTTTCCCTTCACAATTCATCCAACAACTCTGGATTAAATGTATTTAGCAAAGCCATCAGTAGGAAATACAGACTGTTAGAACTAGCTGAAGAAATAAGAGGTAGGAGAAAGGTAAATCAGTACCTGAGCAATGGTACTGCTCAGGAACTCCAGGAAAGAAGAGAAAGTGTTGGAGTTGAAATAGAACTAGCTCTATTCACTAAGGCCATGAGTATAGAAAGGGTTACTCTATTGGACTAAAAGCCTTTGCAATAAAGCATGTGTAAGTATCATTACTTTCTCAGTAGTTAGACTAAATTAGGAAAGGGGGGGTGGAACTAAACTCTAAAGATAAAGGAAATTTTATGCCATAAGAACAAAATAAATATAGCTAATATAGTGAACATACTGCTCCAAACATTTTTCATTCTCTTTTTTCCCTGTGTAAAAAACTGTCCATAAAGCAGAATGCAGTATCCTCTTAAATACAAACCTATCTTCTCATTTGCAAGAAAAGCAAATAACCCACCCACAGTCAGAAGGAAAGTGCACATTACCTAGTGATAAGGTAGCTGAGCTGTGGCAGGATTGGTCAGCCTGAGTTTATTTAGTCTTTGTCAAAGCAAATATTAAGTACATTTTTGTTCAAAATCTGACTTGTGACACCTGCTTACCTATTTTTAGCTGACAAAGTTCTCACAGAAAGCCACAGCTACTGTTATCTTTCAGTAGGCAAAGTGCTGTTTACCTTGCATGAGCCCAGTATTCCTTGTTTCCACAGGCAATTTAATTAGGATGCATGTTCACCCAACAGAAGCAATGAACAGAGTTGGTTGAGCAGTCTGAAGCATTTCATTATCAGTGACATATTTTAATCATTGTAATTAAAAAAGATAAAAGGTCAAACAGGACAATACCTCAGAATAGGGACTTGCTGTTCACCAGATAATTTGTTTGAGATTGATGCCACCACATGATTCACAGTCACAATTCAATCCTGTTAGAAAAAGCTCCTTGTGTATCAGCCTTAAAATGATCCAATTATCATTATGTTAACACAGGACATTTGAGATGCTTTACATGAAATTATCAATGTGCAATTCAATAGACGCATTTAACTGGTCAGTGGTTTAACCTGCTTTGTTGGATTCTGGCAGCATAAAGCTGCATCATCCATCTATTTCTGTAGTATTTTAAAAGAATCAGCAATTCTTCCTATGTAGAAGTATCTGCTTTGCATGAATGTGTACAGCCATGATCCTGGGACAAGCAGATGAACTTGTGGCAAGTGAGAATAACAGGAGAAACTGCAGGTGGGATGGGAAAGAAATCATTGCCTGTAAGGAATTCACATGGCTGCAGTGGCCCTCTCTCAGCACAGCTGTGGGCACATGCCTTCTAAAAAAATTACCTTTGCCAACTTTGAAGATTTTCCTAATGCTGTTAAGTACCATTGTGCTCAAGGAAGCAGATCCACCTGAGGCTGGCTCTGAAACTTTAGAATTTCCAGGAATTTAAAAATTCTATTAGGGATTAGCAGTGCCTTCCTTAGTGGGCTTCGCAAGTACAGCTTCTGTGAGGTTCAGTCTCACAGCAACATCCAGACAGTTTCAGATACCTGAATGGCAATTCATATGTGTTTACCCAAAAACAACTGCATTACATATTTCTGCTTCCTTGTTATTTACCAAAAATATTTATGGATTTATTTATTGATTGTAGCTCCTTAGTATAATTTAAAACTGATAGCATACCAGACACATCGTTTGCACAATTCTGTGCTTCACCAAAACCATTTAACTTCAGAAGGATTACACAGTATCACAGAGATAGATTGACGAATAATACTATTTCTTGACAAAATTCATGATTCTTCATGGGTATTGTTCTCCTTTTTTTATTTCCTAAGCACTCCAGGATGTGCTCATGGAATTCAATTCCTCAGAGTTCCAATTATTCCCAACTGAATTAATTTTTATTTTAACACATTTCTGAAGATGTAATCACCGTTACTCCTTCTTGAAAGAACATACACTATTAATTAGCATCAGCTAAAGTTACTACTGACATGAAACAGTACAGTACCCATGTGGGTAGAAAAGAGAAACTCGAAGCAAAACAACACAGTACACTGAAGGGGTGTGTGAGGACACCATAGGAAAATTGCCTTGGCATCTACCATTGCACAGAATCAACCCCACCAAAAGGGAATATTCACCCTCAGCTGCATTTGGCTTAGACACTGAATCTGTAATTCAGTACACACAGAGCCAAATTGTACCAGGGACTGGTTAATCTTGTCACTGAGAAAGGTCTTGTCCAGCCTTAACCTAAGATCCACATTGTTGCCAGCCAAACTTGCACAGGTGACCTGAGCAGAAACTTCACTACAGGTTCTTACTGCAAAATTCTGGGCTGTAATTTTAGTGGGTATATAAGGGAGCAAAGACTTTAAGACTGTGCAGCACCAGCCTGCTACTGGGACAGGGCAAATGTTGCCGGACCTTGACGTTGCAGAACCTATCATTTACTGTCAGAGTTACTTTCATAACCAAGGGGTGAGATAAAAGGATTTATCATGAAATATTTTTATTGTGGTTTCCCTGTCCCAGGGATAGACTGACCTTCCACAGAGCCAAACATCTTGTATTTGAGATTTGGCATAGTTTGAAAGCCAGGTTTTGCTCAGGATGTACTAGAGTGTCACATGCGATCAAAATGGTTAACCAAGTTTTCAAAACATTAAGAGCCAAAGAGTGACCTTGCTCACAAGATGCTGTCTGCAACCCATATTCTGGGTTCAGTTCCTGGCTCCTTCAGGCACTTTCCCACTAAAAATACAATCATTTGCAAAAAGATTTGTCTTCCAACAAGAGCAAGTCAAACACTAAACTCAGTAGCATTCTGCATTTAAGAGGAACATCAGTGCTGAACCACTCTAATAAGGAGCAGCCACATCCCTAACAACATATCTGGTGTGTCTGCAAGGATGGGCATCTCTGCTTTCTGAATGCATCTATACTGCCCAGGATCTTACATTTATAAAGAGTTTCCTTGCTGTTTGGGGTTTGCTTTGTTTTGTTTTTGAAGCCAAAGTATATCAGTTAATCTTTGTTTTAAGCAGCACAAATTGGGTTTGGCATATAGCTGTCAGGATCCTGCAAACAACAATCAACACTGCTCTGCAATAGTAATTATCAATTTTTAAATCTTTTTTTTTTAAACATCCATTGTTTTTCAGGGAAGACTATCTGTTTTTATACTCTGGAAAATAACAAGTATCACACCCACTTACGCTGTATTACCTGCTTTCTAAAGTAATCAGTCATTAATAAGGAAATGATTCTTGCAGAACACACAGGCCCTGGCAAACAAACAGGTGCCCTTTAAAGAAGTTTCATACCCTTGCTGAACACTTAATATGATCCAGAAATACAACTTCAACTCTTGGATACATAAATTTTGTCAGCAACTGAAAAAGTAATATGTTCCCCTTTGCACCCTTCTTAAACTCTGTACAGTTATTAATGTGTAACAGATCAGGACATGTCTGGATTTTCACAGATTCTTTAGCTCTCACTAGTAGTTAAATACCATAGTTCCAAGTCAGATGGGGTGCTAAGTAATCTCTGAATATTTAAGGTATTTTTAGTATAATAGAATACTAGGTTGTGTGTTTTCATCTTTCTCTGTGATGTAAAAATTTTCTCAAAGAATTAAGTTTAATGTAGAGGAAAAAAAATTCTAGTGACTAATCTCAGCAATACAAATGAGTACCTAATCTAAAGTCACTTATTTTTTTAATTCATTGCAGTTTGTATTTGCATACTTTATTAGTATTCAGAGTGCTTAAGTTTAGTTTCTGAGATATCTGAATAACTTACCTAGTTAAATATGTCACCTATTTATGGAAAGAAAATAATCTAAAGACTCCACTAAACTCATAGTTATCTGCTCTTTTCAGTCTCTATTATTATTTTTCACATACATTCACTAACCAGTATTATTTTAAATTGGAACTTTGTTAATTAAAAGTGGTTTTTTAGATTTAATTTATGTTAAAAATGATCTAAAAGTGTTCAGCCAACTCCTAACATTCTTACCTCTGTTTTACTCTGCAAAGAATGTATTAAAATAGGAATTGGTTGACAAAACACTTGAAGATGGCTTATTTTAAAATTCCAAGATATTGACGCATTGTGTTAGACTTGACGAAAAACTTGACATTTAGTTCAGAATTTTTAAAAATTAAAGCCCTATCACAAATACTGTTTTCTTCCTTTTTCCCCTCCTAGGTGTGATCTTCATATTTACTCCCTGAAACTAGGTTACAGCTGAAGAGTTCAAGATGATTCCAAATTACTCTACTGAAGAAACTGTTAAAAGAATCCACGTAGACTGTCCTGTTTCAGGAAGGCACAGCTACATCTACATCATGGTTCCAACAGTTTACAGCATCATCTTTATCATAGGCATATTCGGGAACAGCCTGGTCGTTATCGTCATTTACTGCTACATGAAGTTAAAAACAGTAGCCAGCATCTTTCTTCTCAACCTGGCACTGGCTGACTTGTGTTTTCTGATAACTCTGCCCCTCTGGGCAGCCTACACGGCCATGGAGTATCAGTGGCCGTTTGGCAACTGTTTGTGCAAGCTGGCCTCGGCGGGGATAAGTTTCAACCTGTACGCCAGCGTGTTCCTGCTCACCTGCCTGAGCATCGACCGCTACCTGGCCATCGTGCACCCGGTGCAGTCGCGGATCCGCCGCACCATGTTTGTCGCCCGAGCCACCTGCATCGCCATCTGGCTCCTGGCCGGCGTGGCCAGCCTGCCCGTCATCATTCACCGCAACATATTCTTCGCTGAGAATTTGAACATGACCGTCTGTGGGTTTCGCTATGAAAGCAATAACACGACGCTCCGGGTCGGGTTAGGTTTATCCAAAAATTTGCTGGGTTTTTTAATTCCTTTTCTGATCATATTAACAAGCTACACCTTAATTTGGAAGACGCTGAAGAAGGCATATCAAATTCAAAAAAATAAGACTAGAAATGATGATATTTTTAAGATGATTGTGGCGATTGTATTTTTCTTTTTCTTTTCCTGGATTCCGCATCAAGTGTTCACTTTTCTGGATGTGTTGATTCAATTGCATGTAATAACAGACTGCAAAATCACAGATATCGTGGATACAGCTATGCCCTTCACCATTTGTATTGCTTACTTTAACAACTGTCTGAATCCCTTTTTTTATGTTTTTTTTGGAAAAAACTTTAAAAAATACTTCCTTCAGCTAATAAAATACATCCCACCAAACGTCAGCACACATCCAAGCCTAACAACCAAAATGAGCTCCCTCTCCTATCGGCCACCGGAAAATATCCGCCTGCACACTAAAAAGACTGCCGGGCCCTTCGACACCAATTGAGGCATTCTGCAAAATTCCTCGTTTGAACGTCCTTGAGTGTGAAGCAGCAAGAACAACAAGATTCATCTGCAGTCCTGAACATCACAGCTCATTACAGCAACACTGGATCACCTCAGAGAAATCATACTGTAAAGAGTCAGCAGTGGCCTTTCATCTTACATTGTAAAGAGGACTGCTTCGTTTTCATTTTGTTTTTCTTTACTGAAAGCAGTGTAAGTGTTGGACAGGCATGTCAGAGTTCCTGCCAGCATCCCACCATTTGCTTGGAGCTACGAAAGAACGGGAGGGAAAACTCCTAACTTAAGTTCACAGGTGTTTCAAAAGGAAAACTTGTATAAATAACATGAAATACAAAGAACCTGACTTGCATATATGTGAGCTATTCTGTTGAAGGAGCAGAGCTTTGTTTCTTGTTTTGTTGGTGGTTTTTTTAATTACATAAATGTCCTATAATCATATTTATAATACATTTTCAAATATATGCTATATATAGAGGCCCAATTTTAAACTCAAATGGAAGTTTAAGGTCCTTGAAATTGGTCTTATTCTGATTTATGCTACTATTTTTTTAATGGCAATTTTTTCATAATAATATATGCAATAAAATGCAGATTTATTTATTAAATATAGAATAAATATATTTTTAGATTTATATTCCTACTCATACATTTCAAACATTGCTTCAGAAATGTACATTTATATCCCAGTGGGTATTTTTTATAGTAGTTGAAAAAAATAACTATATATGTGCACACAGAAATGGGGTTCACTCAGCCTTTCCTTGTGATAAGCCACCCTGACTTTGAAGAATTTTACATGCAGTGGGAGTTGACTCCATACTCTGTATGACTAAAACTATAATTCAGTATTTGAAAATATGAGTTCTAGAAAAGAGGTGATCAGAAAACTTCAAAATATTTTTCTGATATAAACAGGGCAATCAGTGAGAGAAGTTAGCAACTCATCAAATCCACTTAGTTTTTCAAATTCCTGCACATTTAGTAAACTCATATACTGATAAGCAAAAATGTGAATGCTTATGTATCAGTTTAACTAATAATCCTTTTAGTCCCATCACAAAACATCCAAGACCAAACTTTACTCATGGCTTTTATGGAATTTCTCTCCATTTATATAAAATTATGCCCAGAGTATTTTCTCCCTGTAGAACATTTTTTTATTTATATGGAACAAATTCAGATTTATACTAGCATAAATCAGAACTAAAGTCTGGCTCAAACTGTTGATACAAATCAAGAGGGAAGGTGATAAGCACTGCAGGAAGTTTCCATCAATGATATTCTCATATGTGTCCTTTTTACCTCAAATAATGAGCTTCAGATAATATTTATGCTTGATCCAGACCCATTTATTGTCCTCAAAGATAAATGAGTTCGTAAGTACTTTTTGACATTTCAAAACTTAAGAAAAAATCCAAAACTTTACATCTATCATGTAGAAAATTACACAGCCCTTGAGAATTTGCAGTATTTATAATCTTCAAAATCATGTGTCTAATGTGGCTTTGTCTCAAGTAGTGAGTATCTACCATATGGATATGAGAATATCCATATTTTCTGATGATAAAAATCAAAACACAACAACACAGTTATTTTTGTAGTTTAGTACTTTTTAAGGAAAAAGAGGGACAACAACCAGGTCTAGAAATCGTCCTACTCTTTCATTCACTTATACTAAGGAAAGTTTTTTTCACTTTTGCATTTGTTCTTCCAGCTGCAAAAAAGGGAACAATGTATCTACTCATATACTTCATAAGGCGCTGTGACAAGTCACAACTTCTAAAGCTGTATGTTAAAAAAAAGGCCCATCATTAAAACTTTAAGTTAATTTAATTGCAGGCTGGTATCTCAACATTTGAAGCCTGAACATCATTTAACTATGTCATTTAAAGACATATTTAAATTATTATACAAAATACTTTCTATTTAGCTTATACCCTTACATCTGAGACAGCTATTTGCTTAAATTGAATATGGCAATAACCCCATGCATTATCAATAGCACCCAGAACAGGACCAGCACTCAGTGTCCCAGCTCCCTCCAAGCTGACAAAGGACTGGCAGAGATTGCCATTTATCTGTTTATTTTGTTCATGGACACACATGCACATGCTGAGCAGCATCGGAACTTCCCCTGGCAGAAACATCTCTGTCCAGCCATAATTCTGTGTGCTGTGCTTGCCACCTGCTGGATGCAGCCACAAATTTGCTTTACATCTCAAAAGTTGTTACAGGAAGAAACAGCAATGCTTCCCTGCCACCTGAAGGATCTGAAGATCATCTCCCGTGGCAAAACTCCTGTATAAATAAACACAAACTCGTCCATCTGGGAGGCCAGGTAACTTCCTTGACAGGGTCTAAGCACGCATTTCTTCATCACCTGCTCATCCCTTTGGTCACTGAAACCCAGTGTCCCCAATGACAACAATAGGGAGCTCAATATGCACATTGATTGCATTACTAAAAGAGCCCCATCAAAGAGAAGACATAAAAATCAAAGCCATTGATTACTGATCTTGATCATATTATGCCAGATCCTGCAGTTTTAAGAAGCTGTGTATCCTAGGCTACTGGTGCCACCTGCATCTGCCTGTGCCATGTGAAAAAGCAGGAGCGTGCACATTTAGCTGTGTTATTGGGGGAAAAGTAGGAAGGGATTGCACCTGGTGTACTTTGAAGGCAGCACTGACCTTGAATCGATAGGCAAAGAAAGTGGAGGGGAAAGCTTTCCTAAGTAATGCAGGGAAATTTTTGTTCTCCTAAGGAGTAAGAAAACAATCATCAGCTGCCAAATATGCTAGCTCCTTATAAGGAAAAAAACCCCAAAACGAAACAGCAAATTAGCAGATACCAAAAAGAATCTAGAGATAAAACTCTCCAGCAACTCTTACCAGGTAGCAGCAAAAGTAAACTTTTTGGAGAACAGAGTTACTGTGTACAGCCAGGTGCTGCAGCTTCACAACACCCCAAACTGACAGCTAAGGGAAGAGCCCACAGGACAGACACTCACATCACTTCCATCATGTATCTGCAATCAAGGCAGGTGCTAACACATTATTGCTGAGCCTTACACTGCCTGCCCACCTACAGGCTGGAGACCTGTGCATGGGGCAGGCAGAGCACAGGTGAGGCAGAGGGGACAGTTTGGCCTTTACTGGGGACCCTTGGCCAGGTGGTCCCTACTGAGGGGCAGATAGGAGGTGGCCAGAATATTCTTTGGTGCAAGGACCTTCCCAGTGCCAGCAAAGGAGGGAGTAAGTTTTGGTTCTGTATGACTTTGCCATCTTTGGGGAACTTTGGCTTGACCCCTCTTATCAAAACAAAACTGGCTGTAGATGTTTAAGAGCAAACTCCCATTACCTTAAAGAACACAAGGTAAATTAACATGCAATAGTATGCAGTTATTTTTAAAAGGCATATCCATAGTGTTTTTTATTCCTGTGATGAACAAAGTTAAATACCAAGTCAGTACTAATGGGAACAGCATATAACCCTAAATACAGGTATTACAACCAATCCCTGTTCTACCACAATTTTATTTATTTGAATGAACACCTTTTTTCTGCTAAATAATTACTAAACTATATCTTTGACATGTACATGCATAATATTTATTTCTATTTATTGTGCAATAATACTTTAAATGACTCATGTTTTGTGCTCTACTCCCTGCTTGCTTGCCCATTGTATGCCCATCCTAAATCATACTGCATAATCTACACTGGTGAGCCCAAATTCCAACAAAACCATTACAGGTACAGTGGGGATTAATGTGGCTTCTTGGCTTAACAATTTCCTTGTGTTTACATTGTAATCAAGATGTTGCAGAGTAAGCACAAGACCAAAAGTCCTTTACTTTACCAGCATTACTATTTAGGTGATACTTCCTATTATCTACTTGAAACAGTGACAGCAGCAGAGAATACAGTAAGTTTTCTAGGTTATGGTTTAGTTTTGCTTGAATAGCTTCAGCAAAGGTTTATTTTGATAAGCCTGACCTCCTTTTTATGTAAACTAAAGTGCAGGTATTCCCACAGAAATATCTGCCACTGAAATGAAAAACAAATCCTTGGGAGAGGGTGGTTGAAGACCTAAAACAGGGACTTGCTAGATTTGGAAATATTAAGTGTCAAATGTAGATATTTACTTTTGGTTTTGCAACAGACTGGGGGGACAAACACACGCAAAAAAAAGAATAAACCTTTCAGCTTAGTAAAATCTTCCAGAAAGTTTTGAGAGACTCTAAGTTTCTTAATAACATCCTGCTCAGTTTGGAACATGTAAAACCATTCCTGCACTGTTCACAAGGCCATGGCTCCAGCCCTGCTATTCTGCATTGCTTTATAGGATTGGCCAGACCCTCATCCCACCAGCTTGTGCAAAGAGAGGGCAGTTCCATCAATCACTGAGTGCACCTCAACAGCGACCTTCCAGCCAAGGCTGAACTAACAAATCCTCGATGTTACAGCCCAGCCGTCAAGCTCATTGTCACCAGTGAGCTCTGCAGATGTGACAGGACACTCGAGGGATAGGGACACATCAAATCATGTCTGACAACAACATTGTGTGATCTTTTTAGTGGACTAGTGCCATGGGCTCCAGCTTTGTAGTTGGCAAGTCAGGTAACAAAAACTAGGTACTATTTTCTTTCCAATATTTTTGTGCAGTTGCAGTTTGTGACTTGTGGATGTTAGACATTTTTTATTCCAATAATGATAGTTTTATATCGTAGAAGTTTGCCTCGATTATATAACAACTTTTATGTCTGAAAACATTAAAAGAAAAATACAGCTCATCAATAAATGTCGTTGTGAAAGTCATCTCCACCTCTGTGTTAAGCACTCAAAGAGATTTGTTTCTGTGTTAAGTACTGTTATCTGTATAACTACAGATATATACCTATATATCTTAGGCAACATCATCCTTACAGTATTTCTGTGTAATGCTGTAACATTTTGTACCAGTATTCCTCATTACTTTTAACCCCTATCCTAATCCAACTCTCCCTTCAATATTTGAGATGAACAGGTTGTGTCTGCAATTCATACTGGAGAGGATACCAGCTAGCTTCAAAATCACATGTAGAACAGCAGTTCAGTAATTCATTTCTGTATCACAGAACAAGCTAATAAAATTTACTTGGAGATCTAGCAAATTGCTAATTTTCCTACATACAAGTTAGAGTTTGAAGCCAATTCACGCTTAACCTTTTAGAAACTAAATTTAATTTTACGGACAGATCTACTTAGAATACTGTGTTAAATACAGGATCACATTACATAATGAATAATGGCCTTGAACAGCCAGACTCAGGCTGACTGTAGCTGAGTATTTAGTGTAAATATATCTACTTAAAATATAAGCAGTCCCACATTGTACTGTGGCTGCAGTAGAAACAGCATCAGGTTCCAGCACAATAAGAAGGGATTGGGGAGGGGAGGAGGGGTTGGCAGTGAAAAGAATGGTAGATTGGATTTTGTCATTTCCAATTTGTAGGAAAATAAATTAGAATTTAGTCTTGCATATCCCTTGTAAACTTCTCTTCATTCTATGTATTACAGTGTCACATACTGGAAAAAAAAGTGAAAAACAGTTAAAGGTTGGGCCTGTGAAATTTTTATAGCTTATCTACTGTATAACTTATTTTCCATGTATATTAGTTATTCCTCAGCTTTGTGTATTGGCAGCTTTAAGTACTGGTAGTGTTGTTAGGCTACAATTAAGCAAAGGCCTTGGGGAAGAACAGACAGAGACACAACTTGGAGTTTTATCATGAGGTGGTCTCAGGTGAAGAATTGTTAGAAAAGGGTGGAAAGCAAAGAGTTGCTAAACAAACACAAAATTGTAAAAATAATTAAGCCCACCATTAAATAAATTTTTTCAAATTATTTTTTAACCAAAGCCAACCAAATAATTAAAAATAATAAAGCAAAAAAGAATAGAAAATGCTGAAAGAGAATTTCAATTCCACTAAGAATCACAGAGAATTTCAAGCATCTCCAACTCATATTCTCAAGCAAATGCAAGCCTGAAAATGAATGAATAAACAAAAATGTTGAAGTTAACAGATATGTGTAAGATACTAGCAGCCATGTTGCTATTATTGACTTTTCTTTTAGAAAAAAGTTGAATTATGCACTTGAAATCCATCAAATAATTATATGCCCAGGAAAGGGAAACAACGTTCTGCCTATGGGTTTGGATGAGCTTTGCATACCCAGCCTGAATCCTCCTCCTCCATAGTTTACTACATGGTACACAACTACACCAAAAAACCCTCAAAATGACTAAACCAGAAAACAAAAGAAAAATAAATTAATTTTGTGAAAATATGTATTACAGTAGTGCTATGCATATTTAATTTTAAAATCACCTATGAAATGCTAAAGGATCTAAAATACATACTTTCACAAAACTAGTTTTAACAAGTTTATACTCATGTAAGTAATGTTTAAGCTTTTATAAGGATTATGTTTCACACCATAAAAAGATCTCCAAGAATGAGAAACAAGTTTCCAGACCCAAAGCCCTCTTTCTGAACAGCAGCACCTATAAAGTGAGGCCATGTGTATGATTTGCAGGATGCCTTTCAAAGGCAGGACATAAATAAGTGCACCTGAGATGTAATGTCACCTGCCAGAGCATTGTTAATGTTGAACCTGATTTTTGTGATTACTCTAGATTCAAATGGAAAGAAGAAGTAGAAAGGCATACTCTGTATACAAGACTGTACTATACAGTGCCATGTTTACATGTTAAATTCTGAAAAACTGTATTTCTGGTATTTTTTATTGCCTCTGCTTATCTGTGATGGTCTCTATACTGTCATCTGTATTTTACATGAGAGTACACAGCAGATATGCACTGTTCTGTTTAAAAAGAAAATACCACATTTTCAACAGCTTTCTGTCTAATACAACTGCAAACCCAGTAACCTTTTTCACAGAGCCATCTACATCTACTGGTTGTATTCTGAAATACCAAAAATATTCAAACAATACAAAATAACTTTAAATAAGTGCCAGTTTAACTTATTCTTCACATGGTATGTTTGGACTGTTTTTTTAAAGTTTTGGTTTTCATTAGCCCTACAAATAACTGTGTTTTTATCTTTAACTCAGCAACATGGAGGAGAACCATGTACAGAGTCTGACATGACCAGTTGATTCTAGAAAATGCACATCATCTGTACATCTTATACTCCGAAAATTCTAAAGTTGCTCATAATTTTTTTTTATCAGCAATGTTTGTGATTCAATATCCTGTAATTAAAGAAGACTTAAAATTTTTATTGGAAAAGATACACTGTATTTACTGCTTAAGCTTAGATAATATTCTACCAAGAGATGTACTCCTACAACTCTTTTTATGAGGGTTTCACCACTAACGTGCACATCAAATGTTTTAAGACAATGACAGATCAGTACCAAAAGGCCAAAATTCAGTACTGTGACACAGAAATATGCATTTGATTTAGATGTGGAACTGAATCACAATACTGTCAAGACACTAGAAAAGTAGTTTTCTAGTTTTCTAAGAGTACGTTAAAAAAAAGCTAAAGGCATATTCCAATTTTTATCTGAATTCTAGCCCAAAAGTCAACTGCAAACTTTTCATGCAAGATAAAATTTTCCTTACACTACACTGCTTATCTTGGAGCTGTTTAAAGGCTAAATTTTCTGTCAAGTTAGTTCAATTATTTTGACAAGGTTATTCTATAACAGAACATGCCTTTATCTCTCCTGACATATCATTTGATTGATGATCTGGTTATGTCACAGGAGAAGCTGGTCGACTCTGGAAAGCTCCAGAACTCCCAGCTACAAGGAGATCACCACCCTGGCATTTAAACTTGCACAGAATGTACACAGCACAGCATGGAATCCAGTTTCACTTATTGCAAAATAAAATTTACTCCCCTGGCCCCACACAGCCATGGAGGCAATGACATCCTGAACAAAAATTATCGATGGCAGAGATTTTCCTGAATTTCACCTCCTATGAATTTCCCCTGCAATGCCTACAATATGTCACTTACTGATAACTGACTGCCAGCCAGCACATACCATACACACTGCTGCACTGGAAGTACAGACTAGAACTAACACTAGGGCTTGTTTTTGTTTGGTAGAGTCTTGCATTCAATTTGTCATGTCTACACTTAAATTTTCGGCTTTCCACTCTATGTTTCTCTCCAAACAGCTATGTATGAAATACTCTCTGAGGGTTAAGTTCACTATAACAGTGGAGAAGAACACATGAGCAATACTAACAATTTGCTCCAACACACACTGTGTGAATCCCACATTGTTTTGAAATACATGTTTTCACAGAAAACAAAGGAATCTAAGATTTTCCCTAGATGTTTTTAATTTGGGAAGTGATTGATTTCCCAAAAGCACAGAGCAACTCTCAGGAGGTCTCTGACAAATTTGAAAACAAACAAACATTCTTTTGCACAAGAAGCTTTGAATCACAGTTTAGACACTATTTTAGATGTAAACTGCTGACTGTGCATTTGACAGGATTTTTCTGGCAGTCATTCCAGTACTTCTTTCTCCTTCAGAGGGCCTCTGAGTAACAGGAATGAAATATTCTTTAAGCAGAGGGTAAAAATTAAAATATACACTGAACAATAAGTATTGGAAGGCAGGTCAATGCAGCTGTGGTTCCTAGAGCTGCATTATGCACTATTAATTTCATTACATTGAAAATGGTATGATTTCAAACTAAGAGCCTCTTTAAAAGGCAGAAGTGGTCTGAAGGGTCAGTATTATTTTAGGCTCTTGTAAGGATATAAATCTTCAGGAATTATAGGAACTGAAGTTGCAAACATGCATTTAAGTATACTTTATACCCCTTGATATTCTACATTTCAACCTTCAAATTGCACCTTGTAATAGCAAGCTTTGACATTGATGTAGAGAAGCCAAAGTCTGTAAACATTGGCCATAAACCTGTCACAGCTGTGTGCAGTCTAAACAGCTCTTGTAAGGTTTCTGTTGGGCAGTGCTAAAATCTGTTTTATTCACATCTAAAATGGTATTGCTCTACGGACAAGATTATAATTGTTAGTCTGGTAAATTAGACTTTGAATTTTTTAAGATTATGGAACAAAAGGAGAAAACTACGTAATCACCTATAGGGCACAATATTGAAGAGTTTTAAGAATATGCAGAGTGGCTCTGGTGTGGAAAATAATTTGTCAAAAAAGCACAAAACGCATACTGAATCCTGTTTACACTGACATCAGCTGGAATTTAGTTACTGGCTTCAATGAAGAGACAACATTATATTCTAAAATGTATCACATGCTACTGTTCACTTTAGAAATGGAGAAAAAATAGCATCTGAAAAATCATTTTCTCTCTTGTAAGAGAGATATGAAAATATAACATACATTGTGCCATCATCTGAGAGGATGAACACAGAATAGATCAAGGTAAAAGGATGGAGCCAAGCATTTGATCCATCTGCTTGTAAAGGTTGATTTAAACACAGCCAAGCCAATCTAGAAAAAACTAAAAAATTAAACACTCTGTATACTGTTTCCCCTGCTTTGTTATTGACTTCCTCATTAAGTCTAATCTTAAAATTAAATGTTATGCAGATAAGAAAGACAACAAAGCATTAGATAAATACTAAAACTAGATTATAGGCAAGCCCTACTTCTGTTTATACACAGTCTGCCATTTTCTAGAATACATTTCCTCTCAGAAAGCTGTTTAAGAATGAAAAAAATGTAATATAATCTTTTGAACACATCCCTTTAAAACATCTACTTGGTTTACCACATCACATTCATTGTGTGTATCCACAAAGTTGCAACAAATTTCATTTAAAGTTTCATTGACAAATTATTAAATACTCCCCAGTTTGCCAGATTTTCCAAGGAATACAAATCTTCATGTAAAAATGCTGCTGTGAAAGATAATTCTGTGCTAACTTAGACATATGAATAAAAATAAATCACACTAAGACATCACCCCATGTGATTTCCTGAGGAAGAAAACTCCACAGAATTTACTGAGCTAGGAACAACATAATAAGAGACAATCTGTGAATTAATACGCAAATCAAAGCATAAGGATTTTATATGCTAGAAAATTTACCCCCACTACATTTTTTTAAAATGTAAGCACTGTTATTTATCAACTCCCTAGTGAAAAATATTTGTGGTTTTCTTTTAAAAAATGATGAAGCAAAACAGATGCTGCAGAGCAGAGCACAGCAACACAGGAACAGTTGTTTGCTCGCTCTCCAGTGTGCCACGCACATTATTTGCAATCATGCAAGCCCTCATTAGGTCAAGTGCTGAGCCACAGTGAAGCCTTTGCTGCCTTGGGAGCTATGCACGTGCAATTGAGATCAGGATTTGGCCACGTCCATGCTTTCCTAGCCCAACACGCACAATCCTTGCTATATAAATTCTTACAGATGCACAGACAAACCCAGCCCCAGCTTAACTTCCCTGCTGGCAGCGTTCATGTTCCCAGCTGACGTGCAGCTCACCAAGCTCGTGTTTGTCTTTCACCAGGACACTGACCAGCAGAACACGAAGTAAGAGTGTCTGCTCACTGCTTTTATCAGCTGTCACAAGCACAGGGAGCTCATTGTGATTGTGTCAAGTCAAAGCCCACTCAACCACCAGCTTACTGCAGAGAACTGCACTGTCCTCTTGCTGTGAGGTGTCTAGTGGATGCTGAGGCTGTGGCCTTGGTCCCCTGCTGAAGGGGGGAATTTTCATCTGTCTCTCACAACACAGACCTTGTCCCCTGGGGGCTCACAGAGACCCCAGCCCAAACAGGGGTGCTCTGGCACTTGAGAGAGGGTTCCTGGGTGCTGCCCTTCCCACCTGGCTCCTGGCAAGGCCCACAGCAGAGCACACACATCCTGCTGCCACAACTCCTCCAGGACACACCACTGGCCTCTGAGGGCACTTTTGTGCCTCAATGAGCCTGAGGAGCAGCACCTGAGGGCTTCCCACCCTGCCCTGGCCCAGCAGCCCACTGCAGCCCAGCCTGGGCTGTGCCCCAGCCCCAGTGATGCTGATGGTCTGGTCCTGTGCCAGCACAGCCTGTCCCAGCCCAGCTCTACCTCCATGGCCCAGCTTGGTCATCCCATGCTGTGTCTCGCCCAGGTGTCCCTCACCAAGCCCAAAAGAAGAACACTGAGAGGTTTGAGGTTACTCTGGCACTGGTCTCTGGGGCTGAGGTAGAAGTGGGGAGGGACCTTAGCAGAGATCAGGATGCAAAAGGTTTCCACTCAAGCTTACTCAATATTAACATCATATCCTCCACAAATCCCACATCAGAATTCATAATGACTTGTTAGGATTGTCAAAATAATTTCAATCTCATTTTAGCATCTATCTGCTTTTTAAGACTCAGTCTCACCAGGAGACAAGTTTGAGTTTTGTTGGATATTTAAGGTGATTTTTTGGGTTTTCCCAAACTTAGGCAGTCCACCTGACAAGCATTAAAAAACAGGTAGGGAAGAAATGTGCACTGCAGACAGGTTTGGGCTATCAATAAAATCCCTTAGAGGAATGTCAAATGCGGTATTGTATTAGCAGCCTGAACTTTCAGCTACACCTTCACCATTTTCTTCTTGACTCATTAGACAAGTAACCAGATTTGGATTCCAGTTTAATCCATTCATAAACAGCTTTTTTCAAATGTAACCACTTCTTTTTCGACACAGAAAGGAGAAATTTTGGCACCTTAGCATTGGAAAATTTTAATAACTGATAGTTTGGATACCTATCAGGAAGGACACAGATTATCCTGCTTTGGGACAAAGCCATGGACTAACTGATTGGTCACTCCCATGGGTTTAGAGACACCTCTGAGGCAGAGGATGAGTGGATGGAACAATTCAGCTGTTAGACATCAGCTTCCTCAGTTCTTGCTGCAGTTCAAACCAGTGGGCAAAACTCCTGCCTCTCACTACAAACAGTGCTGGCCTTGTGCTAAGGCTGCAGTTTGTGATACTGACTTTAATTTATAGCACACAAATACAGCCTGTGATAAGCTTGGAAGAATTAGAAAAGGCCTTGGCACAGCTGCAGCACAATTTCAGCACAATGTTTTTTAGTTTCTTGCCCCTTGGGATGGTATTCCTCTACCACAGGTGTTGTTTCACAGGAAACCATTCAAATCAATACTCTTGAACTACTTTTGACTCTTTCAGAACTTGCAGCCTCTCCCACCAAACAGCCTTCAAACAGTGACATCAGGATATGCAGTTCAAAGATGGCAGGAGAGCCTCTGCTTTATGATGTTTTTTGTAAATTCTGAAAGAGTCATGAGTGACTTATATTTATGATGAACCTTTTTTACTGTGAACATATGTGTTTCACAAGGTTCATCATTTTCCCCTTGGAAACACTGATACTAGAGACCTGAAAAAAGTATAAAAATTCTTCAAGCCTCACAATGAAATATGGGTTTAGTTTATAAAATCTATGAGTTATTTTATTATACATGTAAAATATAATTCCCTTCTCTCCTCCAGCCTTAAAAATTTGATCTAACTGGCAAACAACTCAGAAATTATTCCATTCAGGATACATACAAGAGTTAAAAACAACAGTACAAGAGAGATTACTTCTGAATGATATTGGAACAAGACTTCAGAAGAGCTAAGACAAGAAAAAAAGAGCAGAAGTTATCAAGGTTTCCCTTCTGTGATTTAGAGAACTTCGATTTTTATTTTTAAGCAAAAAACAAATTCTTTTTTTATCAGCACAGGGCTACTTCATAACAAAATTATTACATTTTTCCTAAAATATCATAATCCTTAAACAGCTATTTAATGGATATGCAATTTTTTTCAAATAGAAAAAAATTAATAAGTACCTGAAATAATATCAATGCAACTTAAAAACAAAATCAACTTGTAACATTACACAGCTCTCTGTAATGATCTGTAAAGAGCTCCATATATTTGTATGCCTGTGGCTGTACTGGAGTGTGGCCTCACTTGGAGCACTTCTCAAAAAGGGGTCTCCAGGAAGCAGACACCTTCCTGGCATTAAAAGAAGTATAATCTACACTTAAACCCTTCGTCCATGCAAGTAATTGGAAAACTACCACTTCTGTAATCCTAGAAAATTATGAAGGGAGTGAAGCTCAGCACAATTTCTGGGTGGACAGCTACAGACTACACAAGGCAGTCCTTCTCTAACCATGTGGCCTTAGCCACAAGCTTAAGGACTCGTAGTGTAAGCCTATTTGAAATGCAGATTTTTATGGAGATTTTTAATATATTGTGCTTGTCAGGTTGTTTATATTTGTTTCCATATATAAGCTTCAATTCTTGCAGTCTTTTAGCCTTATGCTTGACTGCAGTTCCTTAGGGCAGAGTGAATTAAAAAAGAAAAATTTTATAAATCAAATTTTTTTCTGGATTACAATGTAGGGGGGAAAATAGATAGAAACACAATTCTCTTACTGTGTAACTCTCAATTATAGAAAAATTACATCAGTGAGAAAATTATTACTTTCATAATTACTCTTTTCTATAATTGTTTTTCAAAATTCCATGAAAAGCTCAGAGTGCATTTCAAACTTTGAAGCAATGAAGTAGATCAAAGTATACATATGTTTATTCTCCATTACTAAGGAAGATGTACAGTATTTGACAGCTACAAATAATGTTTTTGTGGAACTTGTAGGATCAAAATGGTAATAAACTTAAAGCAGTATGTATCTTGATGGATTTAAATACAAAGTATGCATGTTATGTTGCCAGTTAAATGGACTGTGGTTTTTTTCTCTCCTCAGGACAAGCATGGAATGTTTTAGACAAGAATCAAAAGAAAGGAGAATTGTATTTCTTTTAGTCACTAAAAGCATAGCTTTCCTGTATTTTAACTAAACTGTGTTTAAAGGGGGAGAAAAAGGTTGAAAAAAAAGTCTGAATCAAAGAGATAGGAGATAGGACACAGTTAAAAGGATTACATTGCCTCTGGAACAGAAATTTGTGTATTCCCACATGCACCACTGCCAGATCTTCAATACAAAGTACTTCTATGAGCAGGAATAAATCAGAGCTAGGATTAAAAATTGACAGTATCTTCTTTAACAGAGAGAACAATTCCAGAGAGATTAAGAACAGGTTTTCTCTGTCAATCAGTGCCTTGACCAAAGGGTCCACCAGGATCTCTGTTTCTTCTTTCTTTGCTACATTTCCAAGAGCTGTATCTGGAAAGAAAGAAGCCTCTTAGTGTCACTGGCCCAGCCTTTGCAATGAAAAACCCATAGAAGAGCAAAATATTGAGGAAGATTTTGCCTGGAAACACAAGTTCATCCTCCCGGGTAGCATCTACCCTTCACTTTGTCCATTTTCCAACAACAGCTGCTGGTCATCTGTCATATGAATATGCTTTCAATATACTGGGCTTGAAGCAGCTGGACTGACTTGAAACCAATTTGAAAAACATGTTTGTAGAGAAAAGCAAAGGAAATTACCTGTAACATTGTAGACACAATATGTTTCACATGAGAGATCCATCAGTTGAGTTTTTACCAACTCAGTTATTTTATTATCATTCAAGGTCTTCAGTTTTCATTATGCTGTTTTTTGCTAGTAGGTCTGGATACCTCTGACTTCCTATCTGCATTCCCATTGTTTTCTGTGGTTCTTTGGTCCCAAAGGAAAAGTAGAAGTAAAACAATCATTTAAGTGGAAGGATCCACTGCACATTCCTGTGCAACTACAAAAAAGTGGCTAAAGTGACATCAATGACTAAAGCAGGATTTGCTTTCCTAGTAGATGTGTGAGGGGAAGGTAAAAGCAGCAGCTTCCTTTCTTTTGCGGCTATGAAGAGATGAGAATGAACTTCAAAGGAGAAGTGATACAAAATGAATGGGTCTTCTTCAAGTAATTCCCATGCAAAATGTGACAAATCTGCCTTGAACAAAGTGATCCAACTTCCACCCACCAACCCACCACTCAAGCCATCAGAATTTAGTGAAATTTAAGTTAGATAGACCACAAGTCTAACTATTGAGGATGTTAGGGTCTTAGAGCATAATGAAGGAGTAAGTTGATGAAGAGAGCATTCTCTCACCTTCTATTCTGCATAAATCCTTAACTTGATCCAAAATTATTTCCAGCAAGCCAAAGTAGTCATTTTTGTTTCATGACAAAATCTCTTAGTTCAGGTTCCAGAAACCTGTTATTCAGTGACAGGGAGGTATTAAACATCCTGACCTGTTCTCATTTTCCTCATTGGATAATAATTACCAGTTTCTTCAAACATGAGAGAAGTTTCAGCAATTTGCCTAATTCAGAAAATATGTTGGGACAAAAGCAGCATTAAGGAAGCAAAATATTTAATTAAAAACTGTATGAATCAAAACTAAGAAAAATCCTAAACTTCACATATTCTGCTCTAAGCCTTCCAGTGAGGAAAAAAAAAGTCAAATGTGAGCAACATACTGAACAAACCAAGAGGCAGCTTTGCTTAGGTAGGAAAATCTTTGGCAGAAAACCAAGAGGAAAAGAATCCTCAACCCTTCTAGAAGCTGCATAGTAGTAAAAATCAGCTAACCACAACAGGGAAGCAACATCACCTTTCACCATGAAACTTCTCAAGGTAGGGTAGGAGTACTATGGAGTTTTATGGGGGAGAAAATAGTATTGTTATATATACATCTAAAGATTCTATATTTCATATTTTAGTAATTATTTTATCTGGCCAGGCTCTTGGACCAGATTTCTTGATGACATTTGCACACAACCAGCAGCTGAGCTGCTCCATGGCTGGAGTCCTTAGTCACAGAATATCATGGGTGTGACATACTGGCTGCAGAATACAGCACTGGGCCTTGGGATGCCTTTTCTACCTTTTCTATGAAGCAGTACTACAGCAACATTTCCACATCAAAATACTTTTTTTTTTACTTTTTTTTTTTTCTTTTTTTTTTTTTTTTTTTGTCAGAAAATGGGTTAAATAATTCATAGAAAATGTAAGGGTTTCAGGTAGCTGTGATGTTTCAGAAAGCAGTGGATCAAAGCATGGTCTCTCTCTTTACTCCTCCTTCACCCCTTCCTAGTAGATCTGATTTCAGGGTTGGAAGCTGAGAAGTGCACCAAAATGTAACTTAGAAGCAGAGATAAATTAGTAGCAAAAAGCCTGTGTCTAAAACTGGACCTGCTCAGTCCCAGTGGTTGTGTATTACAACCTAGTTATGCAAACTGTTTCCAATCAAGTTGGTATAAGGAATATTTTCTCTCAATCATGCTTTGCCAAGCAAAAAAAAAGGAAATAATTTAAACATCTGGAGTTGCCTGGGTGTAATACAGAAAAATATGGATACTGAATTTAAAGCAGGTATCTTATCTGTGATGCTAAGCATTTCCATGTGTGCAGGCAAAAGTATTTCCTAAGAATGGTGTACTTTATGCTCTGAAGCTTGCTTCTCTTTTGCTTCATTGAGGCCCTTTTCATATATGTTTAATAGACTTTTGTTCAATTGAATTTATTTTCAGATAAATTCATGGAAATGAGATTTGACTATGGTGAGAGGATTAAATTGTTTGAATTCTGTGTTTTCCTTTGTTTCATGAAACCTACTGTTTACTAAAAATAGCAAATTATAAATTTTTTGAAAAGTTCACTTTTATCTTTTGTAGTTGGACTCCTTCTTTGAATAAAAGGAGCCTATGGAAAAAATCCATACCTCAGTCAGATTTGGTTCCACACCCCTCAGTAGCATGCATTTGATTTGTTAATAACTAATACACTTGCTTAAGTCAGATAGGTTCTCTGCTCTGTTTGAGTTTTGTTTATTTACATGTCCACAGAGGAACAAAGAGTACCAAGATTAATTCATTCAACTTAATCTGCTACCCCATACTCTTGTAATGAGTGAGCTCTCACTAGTTTTTGCAATTAGTATGTTATAATAAGTCTGTCCAAGCAGAGATTATTAGTCCAATTAATTGCTTTGAGAAGATTTTTATGACTACTCATGATCAATTAATAACCATCAGTCTGTTTAAGAAGAAATATATTTTTACATTAACAAATTGATGCACAGAATCTATTTGAACTTTTCTGTTAGGTACTTTTTACGTGCTTCAGTTGATGTGGGTTTGAAGTTTTTTTTCCTTTTTTTTTGCAGTATGTTTTTTGAAGTCTAACTCCAAATTCCTCTAGAAAGTAAGAAGGGAACTAATTTTATTAATCTTTTCATGTATGTTTTGTTGGGAAGGAAGCCAGAATTAGCCTAAGTTTTATTTGATTATAGTAGAGTTCTACTTTCATCTGTAGCTTGTGAATTGGTGTTATTTCAGTAGATGTGAACAGAAAACTTTATTAATTTCTAAATAGTCTTGTTTTTCTGAAATGGTAGTACTCCCTGAACTTTGCCCAGATATAACACCAGTTGATATAACCTGTGTCTCAGCAAAAGGCACCAGATTTCAAAATCATCCAGAGCTGAAGGTAACTATTTAAGCACTAGGCTTTAGATTAATCAAGCCTGCAGATCAAAAACAAGCTATGCAGGATGTTCATGATTTACATCACTCATGAGGGCGATCACATACAAAAAGGAAAACAGAACAGTAAATTACCCAGCAATCTGTAAAAAGAAATTTCAGTTAGCCTAAGGATGGAATCAAGCTGCTCAGTCCATTCTCTTCCTTGAACCTTTCCTGTTGATGTTTTTTATGCATCCTGGACTCTCCTGTTAACCGTCATCTGCCTTTGCTCCCACTCATGGTGATCCTGCTGTGCTCCATTAACACAAATAAAGCGTCTCTATCTGGATCATATTTAGTTTGATGAAATGGAGATCCATCTGTCTAAATCCTTCTTTTAAATTTGGAGGTGGATGACTGCACACTGACAGTCTGATTTACCTTCAGCCCTGCAGAGCACAGGATGGAAATTAGGAGGATACTAAGGAAGACAACATGCTAACAATCTGAATTACATACCCTGGAGTGGCCTCAGCAGCAAGCAGACACTCCTGTGTCTTGTTACAGAATAATTCTAGCACCACCTCAGCAGCATCTGGCTCTGGCATTGTTGGAGATATTTATAGGTGACTGATAGGCTGATCCACCCCAGAAGAGAAACTCCTAGACCCATCAGATAGAACCTGCACAAAGATGGGAGTAGAAACTGGCTTCTATAAATAAAAGCACTAAGTGCTTACTTACTCCTGTACTTTTCTGGAGTAGGAACTTCTTTTTGCTTCAGTTATGATCTCACTTCACACCACATGCTGATCTCAGTGCCTTAAATTTGTAAGAAGAGCCTTAGGCTTTTGTGTATCTTTGAGCTGTCACTGAGTCCTGCCATGACCCTGCTGGCCTCAGAGAGATCACAGGCTCGAGTATGAGAACTGGCCACAGTCTTGTACATGACAGAAAGCTCAGCCCAAGGACCAGCTAATTAAGCAGATGTCCATAACCAGTGGGTGTGAGGTCAATCTTTCTCATTACTTCAGTAAACATCTTTTTTCTATTTGGCACTAAACAGATTCTTACTGCTTGGTTTCTGGGAATTCTGGTACTGCAAATATCTTTATTCACTGCTTCTATTTTAGTATATTTCACACCTTTTTTCAAACAAATATGAATTCAAATGCATATTATATATTTGGCTTCTAGCTAGGGTAATAAGATACTTTCTAAATCCTAAGCAAGCTGTGCATGGATTATACAATGAAACTGAAATACTATAATCAATCCTGATTCCAAGAGGTCCATAGTAAAAATATGATACTTATTTCACGTGAGATACATTGGCAAGAATCCACTGACTCGACCAAAGAACAAGCTGCAAGTTCTGCTGTTTCTCACCTGATGAGTCAATAACAAAAGTACAAACACATCCCAAAGTCATGACAGCTCCCTCTTTTTTTTGTTCCATACCCTTGACCTCATCACTTTCATTCTTTTATCTCCTTATCCAGTACCTGTTCACCTATTAAGTAGCATCTGCAAATGTGAAAAAAAAAACATTTAAAAAAGAAATACCTTTACAAAGCTACCAAAGCCGTAGGATATGAACATATCCCAGGGCCCTAAAGTTGAAAAATCCTTTTATGAATTAAAAGATGCAATATTAATAATATATAAATAAAGAGAAAGTACCAAGAAAGCTTGGATCATATGCTGGAGAGCAGATTCTGCTGATCCTGGCCTCTTCAAAGTCCTCTCAAAGGTCTTGAGAATATATTCAATAGTTTTACTCTTCAAAACTAAGGTTAGAATATATTACCTTAACAAATAAATGATCATAAGAAGGCACCCATACATCAAATACATGCGTCTGGTCTGGGGGACATGCTAGGACTTTGCTACGTAACATATATAAGCAGTGTTAAGATTTGCACATTGCTGATCTTTTGGAACATAATAAGTATTAAACAATATTAAGAAGATGAATTTGTCAATTGGGTACTGTAAGAACTGACAATATTTTGTGACTAAAAGATGGTGGACTTTTTAAAAGCAAAGATCAACAAACTGTCAGATTCAGGAAACTCCTATAAAACCAGACCTTATTTATCCTCAGACTTTTGGACTCAGTTTGATAACAAATGGGATGAAAGGTTTCATAGGATAAAGGTTGCTTCTGAAATGCTAACATTGATGTATATTTTTTCCCTTTATCAATTTGTGGTTAGCCTTCAGATGCTTCTCAAAGTGGTGTACCAGAGTAATTCTATTCCAAAAACTGAAATAAGAAATTACTACAAAGATGAATTTCAGCTGGAATGTAGCCAGTTATTTGCAGGGAATATTCTTTGTGAGTGACAACATCATAGGAGGCTGTATTTTTAATCATTTAAAAAGCAAACAACTACGACAACATTGCAATTGCTGACACTGCTTTTAGCTTCAGTTATAGGACAAAATGCATGTCCTGAAGGAAATTACCACACATTTTCTCCTTTTGGATTTTGTTACTTCCTTGATTACAAAAAAAAATAGTATTTCCTTCTGAATCTATTCAGACATACAGGTAATGCTCTGCTCTCTGTGATAGGCCAAGGTTTACTCAACCATGGCCAACTGATGATGTTGGCCTGTACTCAGATGCTAAACAGAACAGATGGCTTAAACATCTTAAACATTGCTCTATATCGTTATGCTGCCCCTTTATCATACAAGAATTAAACAATTATGTCATACAATTACAAGAACAAGACAATGTTTAGAGCTAGTTTATGAGCTAATCTGACAAATATCCAACCTGAGATGCAAAATAAGTCACTTAAGTAGGATTCCAGGCCAGTGTTTGCTCTTGATGTAGTCTGGGATGGAAACTGCAAAAACTGCCATTACAAATTCTAGTATTCAGTGATGCTTGCCAATTCAGTAGTTGATGCTGCATCACTGATTGTTTGGAGAAAAAAATCCAAACATATAACCAAAAAATCCTCCCATCATCCCCAACTGTATGAACAAGGAAGTAATTTATTAAAAATAAACTCAGACTGAAATCTGGCAATTTCTATTTCCAAAAAGCTTCTCAACAGGGAATGATGACATCTGCAAATTGTTTGATTACTTCTTATGATCATTTATTCATTGCAAGATCTGTGCTTGATCAACTCCACATTATTGTGTTTGCAATTGTCTTTATGGGATCAGACCCTTTTATCTGATATCTATATCTGTAGTGATGATCTCATCATCATAAAATTAAAACTTCTGAAGTCTTTGCAGTATTGTTTTGACACTGTCAGAACAGCTCCTGGTGTCATCTGTCTTCAGAGGCTTGTCTCTCAGTAAGATTATTACTGGGCAAGAGCTTGCAGTATTACAAATTAGGCCATTAATTGCAACCTAAGTTTAATTCCCATGGTTTAGCAAAGACAGTTTTCTGTAAGTAGACTTTGGCTCTCCATTTAGGAAAGTATTAATTATGGGTCATATTAATAAGCATGAACTGTACATTGATCCAAAAATAGATTTCTAGCTATTCTATATCTAAGGCTGCTTTAGTGAGCTGACTCTGGAGAACCTCACAAAAATTAGGTGTCAAGTCTTATGCCACATTCATTCTTAAAATGCCCAATGATAATTAAAATTTCTGTACCTTGAAACTGCAACTACATCTTTTAATCTGGGATGAATGATATTATTTTTCTTATAAATTTTCACATATTATGTAATACATATATAGAGAGAGATTATCTGTGTCTGAACTCCTTTAATTTGCCTGGTTTCTTAGGCATAACAAGAGACAGAACTGAGATTGTAAATTCCATTTTTTATTTATTTATACACTGATTCAGTTAGAGGCTCCCTGTCGAAAACATCAGCACATCAGGACACAACATCAACAGACAATTGATGTTGCATTCAATGCAAAGTACTCAATGAAAACTAAACAGATGCAAGTGCACTGATGCAAACACACCACTGCTCTTCAGAGTAGGCACAACATGGAAGTTAAAAATGCATTTGTATGACTACATTTCATTTGATCTTCTTAGTAAATTCCACAGTATTGCTTAACCTGTAAGATATTCACCTCCGATCCACACCTGATAAAATTAAAGAATGTACGAGAATCAGCAGCTGTATTGCATGGAGTATATGTACAACCCTACTGCTACTAGGAATTTCTGCAATTTCAGTTCTGCAGATGCCTGACTTGCATTTCAGTGAAGTGAGCAAAGAACCAGTTCAGTACTTTTCTTCCCCATTGGGGGAAAAAAAAAAAGCTAATTGTTATATCCCAATTGGTAGATTGACAATAATACGTCAAAGTCAAACCTATATTATTCAGGAAGAGGAACATTGCAATTCATACAAGGCACACTGCAACAACATCTGATGGACATCTACCATTACACAAAGTAACAACAAAATATTATAAAATTTGTAATTAAGCAACCAGCTTATTAAAAAGAAATCTAAATTCACATAAAACAGAAAATAACAAAGTAAATTAAATTCACTTTCTCATATGAGTTTATCAAGCTCAAAATAGCAAGATTGTTTAGCCAGGCCCCTGTGAGACTTTCAGCTGTTTTCACAGGTGTAGAGGAAAACACACACTGTTTGTATGCAAATAAAACAAAGCCAAGGGAATAAACTATCAGTTGATTAGTGGGTTGTTCTGGTGTGTAATTGATAAAAAGCAGGACAAAACAACTTATAAAAGCAACACAAAAAGAACAGAAAGCTAGTTTAAAAAAATGTGGGCACTCTTGGTTCTCATAGGTGCTGCATCTGTTTCTGCTCACCTGCAGGATCCTTCCTTTGATGGGTAAGAACAGACATCAGGTTTTATATTTGTGATTTCTTCTGCATGATCAAAAGGCTTTCAACTGTTTCAAATCAAATCTTTTTCTCCCCTTACAGACAGAAAGTGTTTCGTGTGATTCCACAGAATGATGAGCAGGTGGAAATCCTCAATTTCCTTGCCAGCATCATGGAGGTAAAGGACTTGGGGAAGTGGTTATATTGTAGCTGAAAGAAATATTTCTCCTTTTGATCAATAACAGATTTATTTTTTTTAATTGTGCTACTGACTTAAAGACCTAATCTTGTTTTTGTTCAAGTCAGCGGTATTGTTTCTTCAGAAGGAATAGAACAAGTTGATAAAACTAGAGCTAAACATTCAAATACCTTCCAAGAAAGTCTAACTTACCCAGTCTGAATGTCAAAGTACCCAGCAGAATTAACTAATTGAATAAATAAATCTTAAATGCTGTATTCAGTGTTGGGTGCTTTCAAGAATGTATTAGATAAATCATGGAAATGCCAACTACCAGAACTTTTACCATTACAGGCAAAATATTTTCCTCATGTAAATAATCTAAAAAATTATACTTCCAGCAAAATGAATTTTCCTTTGGCCTCTAGTCTCTCATGCCATCTTTTCTTCTCTGACTTTCCTTTAAAGCTTCCTTTTTCTCTAAGCTGCATGTTTCTCACTGACCTTGATGTAGATATATGATGACACAATGACACGATGAAAAACAATAAAGACAGCAAATGTGTTTTCAATATTTCTATTGAGCTTTGATGTTGTGAAATAGCTGTTGGTGAAAAAGACACCATTAGCTGTAGGATGAAAGGATGGCATTTTTAATGAAGTACAGATGTGGAGACCTATCATCAACAGAATACTACAGCATGCGGGAACAGTTTTCTGTAGAAGAACATACTACTGGAATGGTGCTGCCAATATTAAGGAAATTAATATATAACATGCTTGCTTTTAAGAGTGAAGTATCAAAGGATTGTTTGTTTTCTTTTTCTTTTAAGAAAATATCCCTGGAATACCATTGTTATACAAAGTAGTCAGTCAGGACTGATGTAGCTGTATATTCTGGAACAACGACCTCGCTTGATAATAAATAATTCATGAATAACCAGCCCAAATTGCTTTTACTTTCATGAGATGAAAGGGTGAAAAGGCATAAGGCTGACAAATCAACTTTGTTTCCATTGGCTTTCACCAGGGCACTAAATCCAGAGGCTTGGATGCTTACTTTGGCAAAAATAAGTGAAGTAGTAATAACAGTCTTTTGTCCACTTGGAATGAAACATCTTCCAAAGCACAGGTTCCTCGTATCAACTTTAGTGATCTCATTTAAAAGCACTCATACAGACAACAGACTTTTTCAGCTGACATATAAAATATTCATACAGTTCACCTCTGATATTGAGTTAATTTTTCCCTAACATTTGTAGGCAAAAATCTGAGAAAAAAATTTAAGAAGCTGTAAAAATTAAAGAAGTTGTAAATATAGTTATAATATTCACAATTCTGTATGAATGCAGATGCTGGAGAATTCTTGACATTTGTGAAATTGTTACTGTCATCTCCAGAATTCTGCCACATAAGATGCAGAGCCTAAGAAAATCTTAATTAATTTCCAGTTAAAATTTAGGTTGATACTTGTGGGAAGCAATGCTGAATCAGTGTAATAAGATAGGCATGAAATTCAGTGTATTAATCACAACCTCACAAGCACACATACACCAATCTAAAAATCACCGTCACATGTATATATTTATTTATGTATTCATTTGGTCTTTCAGGTTGACTTTTGGCAGCCCGACTCCGTCACAATGGTAAGACCAAAAATGAAAGTTGATTTCCGAGTTGAAGCTGAGAAGTCTTTTGAGGTTGAAGATCTTTTGAAAGAAAATGCAATGGAGTATGAGTAAGTTTGTTCTCCCTACTATACTTTGAATAGAAGGGGATTAAATACCATGGAGGATGTTTGACCTTTTCATACTGGTCAACTGATTTTCCTGTCACAAACATCATCCCTCCTGTGGATGCCTCTACCAGGTTCAGCTTTCCTGTGACAGCTCAAATGGACTGTAACTACTCTGCATTGAAGGGGTGAGATGAAATGTTGATAGAGGCAAGAGACAGGAAGCAGAGATGCAGGACTAGAAATTTCCCTGAGGTGAAAGCTCACTGCAATACACAAGGCTGGAGTATGGAGGGGAATAGGAATATTTCCTACTACAGAAAAAATGCAGCAAAGGTCTAGAAAGAGCCAGAAAATACAGCAGATGAGGGAAATAGACAGGCAACTGAAGACAGAAAATAAAGTGGTGAGCCCCAAGGGCTACCATGAGCAGGTCCCCACTGAGTTGCAGAATAGCTAGAGGTTCAAAAAACATTAACAGTGACAGACAGAAGACAGCTGCCATGTGAAGGGCCAAGGAAGCATGGAAAACAGATTCCCAGCACAGCCTTGGGCTGACTGAAGTCCCACAGCAGATCCATGGCAAGGAAGTCTCCAAAGAGAGAGTTGACCGAATATGACCACAGCACAAGTGGAGCAAACAGAGCACACTGCCACCATCACTGGGAACAGCAGCACTGTAGTGAGTAGCACTAAAGGAAGAATAAGGAGAATAAGGAGTTGCCTGATCCTGTTCTTTGCTTCATATCCTCCAATCTGTGTAAGCATTAACTGAGGATGAGAAATTGACTTTGAGCTGGAGTTGTCTGTCTTCATTTCTCCTTTCACTTCACTGAAGCATTGCAAAATGGCTCTGCCCAGCTTCATTATCAGGTTTCTTTGATGTGTGAAGTATAGTCTGTAAACATCATGGACTCAGACACTGAAAGTCCATAGTATTTGATCAAGCTTTTATTATTTCATTTGGCTGAGGGTAGAGTTTTTATCTCTCAGCCCCACTGTTGTTGCTACTAGACCAAACTCCTTCACTGGATAGCACACAGTTCTCAGGATAACTTTCATGATCTGCTAAATCCAGAGTTAATCCATCCCAAATTTACTGGCCTTGTGTCAATCATGTCTGATTTAAAGTCCTCTGAAGGAACAGAATCTAAAAACAGTCCAGAATAAATGGTTTTCAATAATCCCACAGTGCACATATAGCACAGGATCCTGTTTTCAGTGGAATTTCCTCTTTAGCAAAGGAATTACTCTACATGTGTTAGTTCTCCTATAATATTCATGAACTGCCTCAGGTCCGTGCACAAATCTTTTGATTTCAACAAAAGGTCAGAATGTCTGGGAGCTGACCCTGACAAACTTGAGTGGATTGTCCTTGTGACAGCCCAAGCTGTTACAATTCTTTTGAAGTGCAGCTGCAGTGTCTTGACATCATGTCACTTGCAATGTTTGTTCTAAAGGCTGCTGGTGCCTCACAAACTGGCCTCCTGTTCCTCTATCCAAATCACAAATGATCAAGGACATATCCTGGATTAGTAAGGTTTGTAAGAGTTTTAAGACAGGCACTGGAAAAACAAGAGGACTTCATTTCTTGATAGCCAAGGTTGAAATATAAGCAAAAGGTCCTCAAGAGCATGCTCAGTGATAAGTTGTGCCTTTTTGTCAGCCCAGGGAAAAATGAACAGGACAGATCCAACCAATCCAGACAGGATGTTAAGGTTTTTTTGCAATTGTGTGTTCTATTTTATTGCTCACCTCACATGCAATTAAGTAGTTTGAAGAATGGAAAATACCACCTACAGTAGAGCTGTGAAACCACATCTAACCTTTGGAAGCTTGGTTTCACAGGGAATTTTATCAGGCAAACATCTCTGGGTTGCTGCCTGGTTTTGAAACATTGCTACAGTATAACTTTCCTCCAGTGCCAAAAGTCCAAGAAGGCCCTTTTCCTATTGAGGCAGAAGCAGCTGGCAGCATAAGATCAGCCTAGAGCTCATTTTTAGATACACTCTTGTCTCAGCATTTTTCTGAAACGAAATGGTTGCCACCCTGGAGGTTAGTATGGGAGTGAGGCAGATGCTAATTGGCAGGAGCCTATTGCCCCCTAGTCCTTCTGGTGGCAAGGTTGAGGCAGGATGTAGTTGAAAAAACTTATTTTCAACCTTCCCACCTTTCAAAATCTCTGTGGACCAAATCCTGGGCAGACCTTGAAATGTCTTACTTTCCTGCTGGACTGCTGTATGTTTCCTTTCATACTTTTCATGGTGCCTTCTTGCAGAGTTCTGATCGACAACCTGCAGGCTGCACTGGATGCCCAGTTTGACAGCAAAGATCGTACTGCCAGCCACAGCTATGAGAAGTACAACAACTGGGACACGGTAAAGTCTAGAGTTTACCACATTATCAGCTTGGTACCTAAGCTTCTGTAGTCAAAGTGCTTCCAGCCTTCTTCCCTTTTCCTCTTCTGCTCCATCCATTGATATGATAATGCCTCCAAATTCTCCCTCCTCTTCATTACTGACCTAGTTTGTTTATTTCCTCTACTAGTACATTTATTTCCTCTACTTCTGCTACCAATGCTGCAAAGAACCTCTGGCAGAAACCAAATGACCAGGCTGAGATGCTTCACTATTAATTTCCTCTTCCTTTTCACTACTTCTCCCATCTCCTCTGCTAAACAACTCGATTCCATTCCCTGCCTCAGTTCTAGCTCTTCATGTCCTACCATAAGGACATGCCCTTCCCCCTTTTTTCACAGCCATGCTCATTCTTCCTGACATGTAGTCATGGCCATGTTACTCTTCACATCTTTGTAGTGGTTCCTTGGAAATCTACAAATTGTACTAAATATTAGGCCACATCAGATGCTCAGAAAGTCTGTTCTGGATTGAAGTCTGCAAATTAATCTGGACCTGAGGAACAGATACCAATAGATTTAACCTCTTTATTAAACAGATAGCTGCTTGGACTGCTGATATTGCTGCTCAGAACCCAGACCTTGTCTCTCGTAGTGTAATGGGGGAAACATATGAAGGACGGCCAATGTACCTTCTCAAAGTAAGTGCCTCAGTTTCTTCATGCCAGACCTTTCCCTTATTAACCTCTGCAAGAATATGATATCTAGTAAAACACCAATGATGCAAACAAAATGTCTAAAGTAATAGAAAATTTAATATATTTCGTTTACTACTACTATGTTTTTTTTAAAAAAAATTGTATTTTTTATGGGGTAGAGTTAAGTTTATTTTCAGTAGCTTATATGGGCTGTTTTGGATTCATGCTGATTTGGAAACAGTGTTGATAATTCAGGGATGTTTTAGTTATTGATGGGCAGTGATCACACAGATCCAAGGCCTTTTCTGCTTCTCCCACCACCAGCCAGGGCAATGGCACCTGGGAGAGGACACAGCTGGAACAGCTCACCCCAACTGACCCAGGGCATATCCCAAACCACACGGCTCATGCTTAGTGATAAACTAGGGAGAAGGGGGATCAGGGCCACTGCATAGGCACTAGCTGGGCAATTGCTTTCATTTGCATCACTTGTCTTTCTTGGGGTTTATTTCTTTGTTTTCATTATTTTCCTCTTCATCATTATCATTATTATTATTATTATTATTATTATTCATTAAACTATGCTTATCTCAGCCCACAAGTTTGCTCTGAGTGAGCTACTGCATTGTGCTTAGTTGTCAGCTGGGTTTAAACCACAGAATTTATTTTTTTTTTTCATAACTCTTATGAATTAATAAGACAACGACTTAAATAAAGTTGAAAGAATAAGGAGTACTTACTCCAAAATGCACATTTACAATCATATATCATTCAAATATACAAGATATACTTTTAGAGACACTACAGGAAATAAATCAACAGTGCAGAGTAATCAAATAATTAGGGGAAGCTTATCTGCATTAATAAAAATGAAATTATTAAGAGTATTTTTTTAGCTTATCATGGTCAGCTACAGTTGGGAGCACTCTATAGATTTCTATTTAAACAAGGAATGCTATATTTGTATAAAGGTTGAGTTTTTAGGTCAGTAAGCTGACTGACTTGTTCTGCATACAATTTATTTTGTTCAAGCCCTGGGGTGTTGTTTTTGTGGTTTGGTTTTTTTCCTAGATGGGAAAAAGGGGTCCAAATAAGAAGGCCATCTTTATGGATTGTGGTTTCCATGCAAGAGAGTGGATCAGCCCTGCTTTCTGCCAGTGGTTTGTGAAAGAGGTCAGTAAGCTCAATGATGAAAAAATATTTTACAAAATGCATCTAACTATGTTTAAGAAAATCTTAAATGAGCAGCAAGAACTCAGGCCACTGCCTTTTCCCTCTAAATACATGTCTGCTCATTCCTTCTTCTCACCTCAGAGGGTTAAGGTATAACTACTTAAACCTGACCTTTGTGCTTGGACCTGTAATCTTTCAGCAGCTTAAGACAACCTGAAACATGTCTAAGAGGTACTGACAACTACAACACTTGCTCAGTTTGTAAATTCTTTTTCACACCTGTAGTCAAAGAAAGGTGAGAGAAAGGCAAACAGCTCTTGTAACACTACAAACAGAGCCATGTTCTGTACACAGACATAAGGAATAAGAAAATTCAAGGGCACATCAGAAGGCACCTGAATGCACTTTCAGAACAGCTGACTTGCTACAGTGCAAGGTGGTGGATTCCTTGCAAGCAGCAAGGTTACTAACTTATCCAGTAAGGCAGGAGAGGGGATGGAAACCTCAGCTCAGCATTGAGGAAATGTACCCAAGAAAAGAGGAAAACTATAAATGAAGATCCCTAAGCTCCACTCAGGAAGAGGGAAATGCATATCCATCCCTTTGCATATCCATCCATCTCAGGCTTTACAGAAAGCTGCTAAAATATGAAACCATTTTCAAGGAAGAGCTGCACAGGTGAAATTAGTTTCACTTCAGTCTGGGATATTTTAGGTCTTGAATTAAACAATTTTATGTCCTTTATATTTTCTTTCTCACCACCAATATAAAGCAGGTGAGGGTTATCAAATGCTGCACAGTCATCTTCACAAAGACAGGTATATTACCCCTCAGATGGGGGAGATCAATCAATTTAGCAGAGCAACTTACTGACTGATAATATTTTTGTAATAACTTCTGTTGGAAACTTAAAAAAATACACCAACAAAACCAACCAAAAAATAAATAAAACCAGAAGCAGCAGCTGGAATTTAAAACCCAAGCAAAGGAAAGCCAATCTACGTGAGCCAGCCATGCTGGCAAAGGCCTTGGTGGCAAGTATAATCTCAGTCTTATCAGACAGGCATGCGGTTTTGTGTAGGGAGGAGTGGAAATTGGAAGTGACATTTCAGTGGAGTCAATGGGAATATGATTTCATTAGTGCCTAATAAGGCTGCAGACAGTATGTGGTACCATTTTTCTCTTAGCAATTCACGTCACTGCAGCTGTCATTTTCACTGTCTGGTCACTTAATTCATGGGTGTCTCTGACACCAGCAGTGTCTCTGCTCAGTGTGTACATAGGCAGAAGTGCTTTAAAAGTGCAGACCTCTGAGCATCATCAGAATTTCTCTTGGGATTACTTCTAGACACAAAATTTTTAAAAAATAGAGAAAAACATGAGCAAGGTGGATTGTTATAGATATCTCAAAAAAGAAACCCATCCAGACAATAACAAAAACAAAAAAAAAAGCTTAAAATAAAACCCATAAAAATAATTTCAAGTGATCTGAAACTGCTTACCTAGCTTTTATATTTCACCCTCCTGCTTGTAAGTTACAGGACAAAAAATCCCTTTTTCCATTGTGTTTCACCCTGTGTTGCCATTTATGACTGTGTAAACAAAACATGGGTGCAACACACTTAAAGCAAATTTCCATGACCATTGTGTGGTCTCTCAACACTCATATGAATCTGTGAACAAGCATAGCAAGTGCCAGACCATGAACAATCAGGATATAGAGGATATTGCAGGAGATCCTGCTTGTTATTCAATATCTGTGTCTGGAAAAGTACAGGGGAAAAATCTGTCTCCCCATGAATAAATGCATCCACAGAATTATGATTAGAAATGTGTTAAGATGCTGCTTAGAAATATTCTCTATAATTCTGGTTGTTGATGAATTTCTTTACAATAGATATAAAAAATGGAAATAATAATTTCTCATTCTCATATAAATTAAACTCAAACATTTAAGGTGTTAGGATGTAGGAATATATATGGACAGCAATATTGTTCTGCCTGTAATCAAGAAGCTAGCAGACGGAAATATCTTTCCAGTGATTTATTATCCTGTTCAAAATCAACATTACTTCATCTTATAATTTATCTAGCAGTATAAGATAGTTTTCTAAAAGCAGTGTGCTTTGAGTCAGTGCGAGTCTAAGCACATGTAATATCACAGGGGTGCCATCTTGTGCTGGAGTGACCTGGATGACATTTTCTACCACATTCCTTAATTCTTGACCCAGAGCTAGGCCTTTATCTAGGCCTCAGATACATATGCACAGGAGATGCATATGTATCTGAGAAGGCATCATCAGCTTTTTCTACTTTTCTCCAAATAGGCTGTGGAGACCTACGGAAAAGATACTGTCATGACCACACTTCTCGACAAGCTGGACTTCTATGTTCTGCCTGTTGTTAACATTGATGGTTATGTTTACACTTGGACAAATGTAAGTACATTCTTCTTTCGTATTGTTGGAAAAGTCAACTGTCAGAACTTACTCTTAGTTTTTATCTATGATTCTGTTCTAGGACCGCATGTGGAGAAAGACACGCTCTAAGAATGCTGGGAGCACTTGCATTGGGACAGATCCCAACAGGAATTTTGATGCTGGCTGGTGCAGTAAGTGTCTCCTAACAAGAGCTGCAAGTAATTACACACAAGTGTAATAGCCAATATACTTAATTATGGATTTCCCCTACCTGATGGTCCAGCTTTAGCTTGAGTGACAGAAGCATTGTGGAGTAGCTTGTGTTTAAATTTTAGGGTAGTTTTGGGAAAAAAAGCCAAACTTTGGCTACTAGCATCATCAGTATCACTACTTCTATGAACATATCTGCACACACATGTGCATATATATACATATATACTTCCACACATGTATACACAGATATACCTACAGACACACAGAGCTATAAGCTCAGAACAGAAACCAAAGGAGCTTACTTTCATGAAAAGAGGTCTCTTTTGAGTGGTTTCCACTTCTCTGTCTCCTTGAGTACTGAAGCAAATAAATATCCCAAAACATTACCATAACATTGGGCTTTACATCCACATTCATGTTCTTCCAACTGTGCACACTGTAATGGCCATATTTATTCATTGCTATGGGATGTTTCCAAGTGTCTTACCTATGCCATAAAATATTCCCTCCTCTCATATGGCATGTGTATTAGCAGGATTTCCGAGGCCTACCTACAAAAGTGGTGCAACATAACTCTCCTAACAATCTTCTTCTTCACTAAATACTCATTAAATTCACCTTTCTTCTCAGCTATTGGGGCCTCAGAATCCCCCTGTTCTTCCACTTACTGTGGCTCTGCACCTGAGTCTGAAAAGGAGACCAAGGCTTTGGCTGATTTTATTCGTGAACATCTTTCTACAATCAAGGCATACTTGACAATTCACTCCTATTCCCAGCTGCTACTGTTTCCTTATTCATACACATACAGTCTGCCACTGGATTACCAGGAACTGGTAAGTGTCTTTGTCATTTTGACTTAATGAAAATAATAAGCAAAAATCATCGCTTATTACTTAGGTCCCTTTAACTTCAAGCAGTTTCTTTGACATCTGGAAAGAACCCATACCACCAGTTTTTGAAAATATTTCAGTCTTAGCAAGAACAAGGGACACCATGATGGTTCCAAAGCATCAAGCTCAAGCACAGGATGAACTTCAGAGGCTTATTTAATTTCTATGTGCACAATGAATTTGACACAATGTCAATTCTATCTTCTAATCACGCCATCCAGAAATCCACTCTGCTGTGCAGCACTGCCTCTTGCTGACTCCAGAGGCTGCTGTATGTGTACCTTTAATATTTTACATAGAAACACTATGGCCTGTAAGCCCAGCTAGAATCTTGACAGACTGTAATAACTATGAAATAACTCAATTGGTATCAACAGCAGGCAAGGATCTCTGTCTACCACTTCATACTGAACCTTAGTTCCTGCTGAAGTAAAATGGTGAAACTCCTATTGGCACAGGGTCAAGACAATGAGGCAGTTCTTGACAAAAGTATAACTGAAAACAGTTACAAAAGATGTAAAAAAGTTTCAGTTTTGCAGCCTTTTCCAAGAGGCCTGGATTTAAACACAAATATTTTATTTAGAAGAAGAGAGAATGAGTGTGGTACTTTAAAGGACAAATCCTCTTTTATTTTCTAGAGAAAAGCCACACTCTAATGCCATTTAAGAAAGATTTTTTTTTTTTTTTAATCTTTAAAAACACATAGAGACTTTAGAACTATTGAATGTGTATAAAAGCTGTAAACATGAAATCAAGAATCAACAATCATGAATAATAAAATTACTTCAGTTCTCTGGCATATTAGCAATTAGAATCTGTTGGCAGGGAAAACAACTCAGCAAGACAAAACAAACACATTTTGATTCCCCCTCTTTCCTCGATGCTGCCAAAAGTCCAAGGCAACAACAATGTGTGTTGCTCTGCTCTGCAGGTTTGACAGATTTATGACTGCTACATGTCTTGGTTCTGAACACAAATACAAACTGGGGCCAAGAGTGGAGTTCCTTGTTAGATTTTTTTACAGCCTAAAAGAGAAGATTAAATTAAAATGAAGATTTTGTTTTCTTAATTGATATATCAGGAATTTTGTAATTGAAATTATTCCAGGGAGTGATAGTAATGTCTTGCCTTCATTTTTTACAAAAGCTTCATAATTCACACATTACAGTTCAGTCTAAAGTAATAAACAGCACTAAACACTTCAAACTGCTCTGTCAAGATCACAAAGTTCTTATTTGTCAAAAATTTGCATGAAATTTTGCCTGTTTTGAATGAAGAGCAAATGTGATGAAATGTAACTAAAAGTACAATATGTTTCTCACAGTGCTAAATGAAAAAAGTACATTCGCAACTCGTTACTAAAACAATCCTTAGCAGTAAGAAAGGACCTATGTACTTTGTTTCGTTTTAAAATTCTTAAATTAAAAATTTACATTGTCACTATTCTATTCTAATACACAGTAAAATTTAAACACCCCTTTTCTGCCATAGAAAACAATTCTGCTATTACCACAGAGCATAAAAACTAAATTGCTCAGGAATATATATTTCTTCAGCCATTTGATTTCACTTTGTATATTAATATTTCCAATATCACTTTATACTATATTTTAAATCAGTCACACTGATAATAGATGGAGTTCCATTATGCTCTTCTACAGAGCAACCACAAATCTTACCACCATGACAAGGTGCCCTTATGAGCACTTTTCACTTTTCTTAATTGAGGGAAATTATTTCCTCTATTGGTGATCCCAACAGAAACAGCAGGATGCTAGAGGTGTTCAACCTGTGCAGCATCTGATTTTTACATGGGAAGAATTGTTGCCAAAAGTCCTTTTGGACAATGAGACCAGAGCATCACCCAATCAACATTACCTGTAGTTGAGATAATTAAACAGAACAGACCTTATGCTCAGACTCCAATGTCAGTGAATTAAGTAGAAAAACTGACTTCCATTGGTGGTGAGTCAGGTTTTTGGGTTAGTTCAAATAACAAAGATACATTCATTTAAGCTGTGACTAAAGAAAATTCAACATTTTCAGTCAACAACCATATTTACTTGAGACAAGATAGCTACAAAAAGGAATTACTTTATATGCCAAGTGTTTAATGTCTAGAATTTCTGCCTAAATTTAGAATTTGGAGAAATGCTGAAAAATGAGACTCTTAACTTTTAATAGATACTGTTTGGGCAAACAAAATAATCATAAATCATTTTTTAAATGAAGATGAAAAATTTATAGTGCCATTATCTTATCTTTGATGTTATTTTTATCCTGACAGATCTAATAAATTAAAGGAAATATAGCTGCAATTTTTTATCTCTTTCACTGAGCAACTGGACATGTGTTTAAACAAAACCTCACATGTCTGCTTCTCATTAACAACATTTTGTTCCATTGTATTTAATTAAAGGTAACATAATACCATGGGGCTTATGTTGCATTCTAGTGTCTGAGATACAGAAGGGTGCAGAAATTGAGTAATCTGAGATTAAGGACACTAAATCTGCAGAAGAGAAAGGTCCCAAGAATGTCTGTACCTTCCTTCTCTAAACACTTCCTTCCATGAACTGTGTGTCCTTGGGGCTCAAAAGACTTCTACTGTTTATAGCCTCAAGAAATCACCAGAAAGCCTAAAACTGTTTTGGTTTGTCATATAGAACAGGGTACTCTGAGAACCCCTTTATATTCTACTGCATTTCTCAGCAAATCAGAACAACTCAAAGTTATTGTACTTAGAGCCAGGGATTAGAGCTATTCCTCAACCATGTCTGGTCTTGGGGTGTAAAATGTGATGAAAGTCACGTATGTCCCTTCCTTCCCACAACTTCCCACTCTTCCCCAGAGATGGAAGAAGATCTGTGAGGTTATAAATCCCACAGCTCACAGGGTTTTTCCCCAAATTTGTCTCCCTTTATTCAGGGTTGTTGTTTTGTCCCCCCAACATAGGAGCACAAAACTTTCACTGTTATCCAAGCAACAAAAATAAAAACACCCAAGATAGGAAAATCTAGGTCAGGAATTTCTCAGAAGTTACACAATATTCTTGTGATGACACCCTTAAAGAAATACGTCCTCCTTTTGGAGAATCACATTTTGTCTGTTTCACAATCCTCTTGGGTCATTCTTTACTATACCCTGGCGTATTGCCCTGAACACAGAATACACACTTGAATCCCTCTCCTATGAGGAACAGAAGCATTAGTTTTTCACAATAACGAAATATGTTTGGCAAGACCAATATCTCTCCATAACCCCAAAAGACTATTTTCTTTTTTATTTTACTATTCACATTTTTGTCCTCTTGCAATAAAAAAACTATATATTTAATCAGTCTTTTCATAAACAGTTTTCAGCCCATATCTTTTAATCACTTCATATATTTGCCTTATCTTCCCATTAGGTCACCCTATGCTTTCCTCATTTTCAGCAGACAAATCTAGCTTTATCAATTCTTGTTTGTATTAACTGTAGTTTGAGAGAGCAGAGGAATGTGCATCGTGTCCTTCCTTTCCAGTTCAGTTCCATCTCAGTTAAACTCAGCACCAAATACATATGTGCAGTCAGCTCATACTCATTTATCAGATTAATGTAGGTGTGTTATTACAGTTTCACAGGCCGAAGAATATTAATTTATAACCCAAGACAATTCCAGTCTTCATTACTTGAATGCATACTGGCTGCATAGGTTGTTGTTTCAACTCACCAAAATTAAGCTTTCATATTGGGTCGGTCTAGCATTTCACTTCCTCTTGAGTGCTTAAAATAGGACATATTAGAAAGTGGAGTTATGCCCAGAGGCTGTGCTGCCTGCAAGAGTGAATTTCAAAAATATAGCATGACTGAGAGTATCAGTCTGATTACTTAACTTAGTGCCTGGTCATGAAGTTCTGAATATGCTTAAGACATATGAAGACCTGTGGGTAAGGATCGTTGGATAGCAAAACTCCTACATCTAAGATACTCAGACAAAGCAATGAGGAGTTGCAATCTGCTGCTGTTATATCTGTGCTACTACACAGATTGTATTACTGTGATTGTACTACTTGTTACAGTAAATATTGTTAAAGTCAACTGGGAACCACAACAAACAGGAAAGTGGGCAGCAAAGCAGAATTTGAAATTGGCTTCACAGCCCCTCCACTGAGTTTACCACAAGAGAACTGTTCTGTACTGGCAGTCTTAAAATCGTGAAAAGGAGGTATTTAGTAGCAGCATCTTCCAGATGAAGTTCATGTGTGAATCTGGCTGATAGACAAGAATCTCCAATAGGTGTAGGGCCCAACTGAGTTGCAGTGGAAACCCTCTCACCAGGGACTAATTTCTTAAGCACTGTAGAAATTGTCACAGAAAAACAGGCTCGTAAAGAAAAAGAATCATTCCACTGAAGTCCTTACTGGCTGGATTCCCTGGGCTCTTGGAGCACATGAGCAACAACAGAACAGTGAACTAAATTACACATCATCATGGACCATTTAGGGGGGAGTCTGTTTTTACTGGCAAAACAAGAAGGCTCAGAAGTTTCAATTTACTTGGCTAAAGCTAACAGTGAATGCACATATTCATTACAGACTTTTTCTTTTTTTCATTTTCAGATTTTCATTACAAAGGAAGTTGAGGGTCCCTTTACTTAACAAGTAAAGCATGCAAGACTGATCTGAAGGGAAAATAATTTTCAGCCTTGGGCAAATCAGTTTGTAGCCCAGTGAGGGAAGAGGGAGCAAGGGGTCCAGTCAAGCAGTGAAATGGCTTCTCCAGACCTCTTTCAGATTGAGAAGGCAAAGGGAGTTGTCCACAAACTGCAGCTGCATATCCACATTTGTGGAGTGTTTTTAAATTATCATAGTTTGCTGGCAAGTCCACCCTGATGAGACAAGAGTAAAATAAGAGCGATGGTCCCATAAAAATTACCTATTAACACACAAAATATGCTTAGCATGATAATTCATCTTGTTAGTTCAATCTTCCAATGTGGTGAGAAAGAGACGCCAGTACCACATCTTTCATTAAAAGCTAATAACTGCCTGGGTTTGAAATTGTTAATTATATAAGATAATGACAACTGAGAACACAACTCTACTGTCTCCCTGGCTCACACACTCTGTACACAAGATCAAGAGAAATATTGGTAATTGCAATGTAAACACAGATGGGTGATGAGTGCAGGAAATTCCGCCTTCTGCTGAAATGACCAGCTCTGAGAGCTCAGCTAGGAGTCAGAAGCTGAAAAGCCATTTCTGCTCCCAGTTATAAGGTATTACTCTGGAGGTATTTCTTTGACCGCAGGGTGACACTTGTTTCTCTGCTACTATAAATCTCAGCAAAATTTTCTTTGCAAAAGATGGATTCTTAACAGTATAAAACCTCAATGAAACAAACTCCAAAAAAACCACAACAATTCAGTTAAGCCTATTATGGCAAGAGATGTAGAAAATCATTGAACAACAAGGAGTATCCTCAAAGATCAAAAGGAAAACAAAGCTTTCCCTTGCAAGTATATTTTAAATAATTTACAGGCCTGAAAACCCAAACTACTTTTCACCCTTTTGGAAAACTTTGGGCATTATTTATATACCTTTGCATAGACCTCCTTATTATTTTCTTCTTATGGATTGCTTTGAGTAATTGAGCTATTTTGAAAAAAAAAATTCAAACACATTTTCCTCCTTTGTATTTATACTCAATAAGTATTTACTTAATACATATTATTCCTGCTTGTTTATATTATATTATTAAGAAGTTATATTAGTTCCTATAAAGCTAAAATTTATTTTTCTACCTTTAGGTTTTGGACTGTAAATCTATTAGGAATGTAAATGTTAGTGAGTCACTTGAAGGAAAACAAAAAGATATCAAAACATCTGATTAAGCTTTATTTCATGATGAAGTCATAAATGCTTAGGCATGTTTTTCACTTAGAGAGTCATTTAAAACACCACCTTTATCTCCAACCTGGAGAGCTTGAGGAAGCTGTTTATTTGGATTCTAGGCTCTAAACAGCTGGAAATCTCAACTGCTTTTTCTATAAATCTCTGTTTTTACAACTTCCTGGCCAACAATAAGAAAATCCCTCAGGTAAAAAAAATTTCCTGACATATTTTTTTTGGTATCTGTTCTGGTATGATTTAAAGCCGTCATTTGTCTGCTGGGTGGAACAAATGCCTTGGGTCAAGCAGCCCTACAGAGCAGCTCTGCTCTTCTATAGTCCCTACTTTAGTTAACTAAAGTAAACAAATACCAGTTACCAACGGGTCTACATAATTTACCAAACAATCTTTACAAATTTTATTTTCACTTTGCATATATTTGAAGAGAGGAAGAACCAGTTTACATTCAAAAATTCATTTGCTATTGAGAAAAGATTTGACTCAATCTCAGCTGCTGATTAAACACATATATTATAAACAACAGATGGCTGAAGAAAACATGGCATTGCTAGCAGATAGCAGACTCCAAACTCTACAATTCCCTCAACATGTGTTAAAAATTATTATGGATTTTAGAAAAATCAATTTGTTGAGGGATTAAAACAGAGAGGAAAAAACCCTAACCAAACCAAACAAAAAGGAGATCAAAGGAGAGAACTCAGCTACTCCAATTTCTCTGGATCCAAGATTGTGAAATGCAGAGCAACAATGCAATTTCTTGTCTTTGTGCGATAGAGGCCAGAAGCCAAACCCCACTGACTGTTCAGGCACAGTCAGTGTTATAGATGGAAAGACAAGCTTCAAGTGTTCTTTGGTCTGCCTTGCTTAGATATCCTTGAAATGCTAAAGGACCACAAATTCCTAGAGGAAACTCACATAATTCTAAAATGTTTAAAACCAAATATTTGGGAATGGGGAAACATTTGCAATTCTACTGGACAGTAGGCTGCCAGTGATAATGCAAACATATTTTGATGTTGTTTTTTAGAAGCTAAGAAAGTTCTCTCAATTAACCAAATTTTTCTAAATACATTGTCCAATATGCCTTTTTGACTAATTAAGAAAAACACTTGAAGCATAAGGATGAACAGAGAATATTTTACAATATATCTTCCACTGAGAAGTAAGCCAGAGCATAACCTACAGAGAAGGAAAGGGCTTGAGGAAATTCCTGGACTAATAAGCCATTCAGCTGCAAGCTATAAAGAAATATATGGCAACCTATTGCTTATTTGTATACTGAACATATGCTTTCAAAAATCATTCATATTTATCATCTGTTAGTAATAGTTTTTATGTTTTATTATCAACATGTTGTATAATGAAGAATGGGGAAAACCACACGTTCCAAAGAAAAGTCAGTAATTTTCCTCAATGCAAACATACAAAGCTTCATAGTACTATTGATGAGCCTGATCCAACCCTCACTGAATCAGTGGGAGTTGAATGAGCCCCTCTGTGCACAGGAAATGAATTGAAATTAATGAGACTACATATGGTTCCACGGTAATTTATGCCTTTTTTGGCTGTTAATATTTATAAGACCTTAATCTGCTTCCACTTGTATCAATGTTCAACTCCCCTGACTGAGCCAACTCTATTCTGAATTTATAGCTGCATGAACAGAAGGAAAAGAAATTGTATGTCTGCAATTTAGTGTACCAAGTTATGACTCTTCTCTTAGATTCTTTTATCTCTAAGTAAGGTTCCTTATTTAGTTTTAACCTGTACAAGCTTCTTCTAAGCCCAGAAAGTACTGTTAACTCTTGTCCCCTTATCAGTCCAAACCCCCTGGACTGGACACCAGGTATGGCAACAGGCCATACACAGAGTGGAGCACACTGCATTAAACCTTTGAGAACAAGTTCTTTGTTAATGAGCTCTTTTCACAACACCAGGACAAGCTGGGCCTTGTCAGCTACTGACACCTAGTCATACTGAGAGGTCAACAACAGTTTTCAAATAAATCTTCTAGAGCATGGCATTTCAGTTTATACAACAGTGTAATTGCTTAGATTCACTCAGAAAGCTCCTGAAAATCTCATTTATCATTCTTCTTTTCTTACAGAATTCCATAGCTAGTACTGCTTCCAAAAAACTGGCCAGTTTGCACAACACTAAATATACATATGGTCCAGGAGCAAAAACAATCTGTAAGTATTGACCTAAATATACCAATAATCTATACTAAGTGCGACTAGGACTATAAAATGCAGTTTTCTAGTGATTCTTCTTCCTCTTTCTAACCCCCTTTCTAGCCCACTTCTTTCTTCACATGCTTATACTAAGAGCTATATATGTGACCTGTCATTTCTAAATTATGGGATAATTTACTCTTTAGGGATCCCAGGAAGCATGTGATGCCCTGGAAACTCAAGTGATGTCGTAAAATGCTTATGATTTTACATGCATAGCATGAATTCCTAAATCATACACAGCTTAGATTTAAACATAAAAACCTTGAGCCAAGATTTTCTGCACTTCCAGTATCTCCAAGTCAAAGATGATGTGAATCTTTCCACTGTGTGATGTGAATCCTTCTGCCACTCTAGCAACATCAATTTCTTTTACTTTGCATTACATTATGAGACACATACTAATTACAATCCTAGTTGTAATTTGTAATGACTAATTATTCTATCACAGACTTCTTGGGAACTCAGCTGTGGATATGGCTTTTGCAGTGCCAAAAGCCAAGCTGAGGTTGCCAAATCTACATTTATAGAACTTTAATATCGCCCATATTTAAGATCTCTTAATTTACTTAAATATGGAATCTAATTTCTCTTGCCTGTTTCTCCTTCCTCAAATAGTTAACCACTCCCTCTCAAATATTTAAAAAGTCAGTTTATTCCAATTTTTATAATATTTTTGGAGAATCTTCCTTTGTGTTGGTGATCTTGGCAATTCTGGAGGCTCCTTCCTCACCAAAAGAGACTGTTTATATATATATATATATATATATATATATATATAGTAGTACCAGCTACTGAAAAGGCAGGGTACTATTTGTCCAGCAGAAAAAGATGGAGCTGAAATTCCAGGTATGCAGTTCTTTCCCATCTCTGTGAACCTCAAAGAGCCACCCAGTGAGAGGGTATTTGCTTCTGATACCAAGTGTTTCTAAACACCTCCATACAACCATGCATTCTCCTGTTCCTAACCTCACAATAGTGACAAGGAGCAGTTTAGCTTGTTTACATTTGCTTGCACAAATCAGCTGAACAAAGCTCATAAGTGGCCTAAAATCACAGCAGTTTTCCCATGTGCAGGTTTAATCAATCAATTCACTGAATTTTTTTTAGCTGTCTTTTCTGCATTCCAGGATATGTGACTTGGCTCTGAAGTACTTCTCATTTGATGTGTAGTCAGTCTTTCTCACTTAAGCTTTACTTAATTTCTTTACCTACAGACCCTGCTGCAGGGGGCTCTGATGACTGGGCTTATGACCAAGGCATCAAGTACTCTTTCACTTTTGAGCTCCGGGACACTGGGAGATATGGTTTTGTTCTCCCTGAATCTCAGATAAAGCCAACCTGTGAAGAGACTTTGCTTGCTGTTAAATACATTGCCAACTATGTCCTTGAGCACTTGTACTAGAATGGAGTTCTAAAAACTATTAAAGCAGGCTTTCTTCAAAGATGTCTTCCTTTTTTTTCTTCCCTAAAAGTTACATTTTTATTTCTCTATACTTAATATTCTTAGTCATATTCTTAGTCCATTACAGGTCACTAGAACTACAAGTTTTTCAAAAGAAATTTTAGAAATTCAAGAGAAATAAAACATTTTTATTAAGGCAACTGACATAGTTGGGGGGTTGAAAAAGAATGAGCACAAGATTAATCAACCTAAGGTAAAGGTCACCTTCTTGATTAAAATTAACTTTATACATAGGAGATGGGCTAAGCATTAGAGCTTACACAGCCTGACTGTTAACCAGAATGAAAACAACCAGGTGATCCACATAGATGTATTTTTACCCAAACATTCACTGCCTCAATGGCAACAGCAGCAAGGAGAAGCTCACATCACAAACTTTTAAAATTATATTAGTTGTGAATTAGTTCTTGTGAATTTTCTCAAAACCCACCTTGGATCTGTCCCATCAATGAAAAATAATTTGGATCTGCAGTCACTGCTAGTCCAATCTGGACTCATTACAATAATTGTAACTACTATGAATGGCCATAACTTGATATAAATCATGCTACCCTGCATTTAAGGCTCTCACGCTCACTACAGTAGCATCTCCCAAAGCGATCTCAGAGTCCTGGTCCTTTCTGGGGTCACACGTGTTCCTACTGTCATGAGCAGAAGAATCATAAAAAGCCAAAAAGACTAAGTCTGGTGATAAATGAGTAACTATTTCTTTCATGAAAAGCTGTAGAAAATTATCCCCTCCTGATCAATTTTCTGTACAGGTAATGTAGGTCTGATTGGGTCAGAGTTAGTGAAAGTGATAAATTGCCACTCGACATCTTCCCCACAGAGCTGCAGAAAATGTGTTTGGCATCTATTAATACTGTTTGGAGCTTGGCTAATATGGGACACACTCTGCACAATGATAGGGAAAAACCTTATGTCAACACAGAACCTGGCGGATCTCCCTGCCACTGCCGGAAGCTCTGAACAGAGACTTCCACAATCCATTGATGGTCCTGGAATTAACCCCATTTCTGGCAGGTCCTTAGCTAATCCACTCAACACAGCCCCAGAAATGCATTTTACAGAAAATGGTTCTCCAAAGAAAATCATCAAATTCAAGACCTGTCAAAAACTACACATTCTGTCTTTTTTACCCTTTTCAGCAGAAGGAAACAGGAAGACAGGGTCCAATTTAAAATTACACTTTCATTTGTATGTATAAGAGAAAGAAAGGCACACATCCACTAGCCCATTCCAATTAGCCCAGCAGCACTCAGATTAAACTATTCCTCACAGATGTCTGGTCCATCTGGCTTTGATCGCTGGTGAAACTGAACCCACGTGTGAAAGTAACACGTACCAATAAAAATACTTATTATTCTGTTTTGCAAAAAAAGCAGGGGGAAGGATAATCAACATTACTAAAAATAGCACAGGATGTGAACAGAACATACTGGCCGGAGCCAAACATGTCACAAAGGGCAGGAAAATAAATTTCTCAGAATATAAAATATTTTTCTAATTTTAACTAAGTATTAACAACCATCCAGGGACTGTCCTGACTGTAACTATGTTATTTGGGAAGTCATCACAGGTTTTACAGAAACTGCAGTGGGAATTCTTGATACTCAGCACTTAGTACTATTGTGCTGATAACAAGTTCCGTCAGCTTGATGAACTTGGAGATCTTTTTCAACCTTAATGATTCTAAGATTCCATTCTATGATCCAGTGTGTAAGACTGCAGGCAAGCAAACACACAGCTGTAAACACACAGCTACAAGCACAGTTGAGGGCCAGGTCACAGCGTCCAGCAGTTCTAACATTAGAGTTACCCCAGTTCACTTAAATGTGTGACTCTCAGGCAGAATATGGTACACATTTGGTGGCTTTGACATTCACAAATCAAGTCACAGCAAGGCAGTGAGCTGCAGCTTTTCTTTGCCTTCTCCCCAGTAGTTCATATTTTGGCCTTAGCTTCCCATTAGGTCACCTTATGCTTTCTTCATTTTCAGCAGACAAGTCTGGCTTTATCAATTAAATTCTCCCCAGAAGGCACTCACTAGCACTGCTGATCAAATTACACAGATGCAGAGAAGAGCAATCAAATGTGGCATTATCATCTATGCAGCTTGGAACATAAACCAAAGAATATATGGGAGAATTTTAAGCAGGAAAGGACATTGTGCTAGCAGATAAGCAGAGACACTGAAAAAATACACAGAGAGGAAGCAAAGGTTCATCAAGAAGTCACAGTGCTTTGAACTGCAGTATCACTTTCAAAAAACATGGAAATTTCACATGCAAAACTGATTGATAACCAATTCTCAAATTAAAGCACATGAAACTCCATGTGAACTCAAGAAAGTACCTTTTTATCATCACAGATGGCCCAAAAACCAGAACAGGTTGCCCAGAAATGTTGTGGAGTCTCCCTCCTTATTCAAAACTTGGCTGGACAAGGCCCTGGGCAACCTGCTTTGCGCTACCCTATTAATGTCTGCCTGATACAGGTCAACCAAGGACTGAGATGAACAATTTCAGCCTTTCCTGTTTGATTTATATTGCCCCTTTAATCAGATAAATAGAAAGGGAACAGTCTGTTTTCTTGATTAAGAATCACATCAAAAAGTTGACATCTTTCTCATATTAAGCTATTGTTTAGTCAAATGTATTCAAACAGCCAATTCATTTTAGTGTTCCCAAACTGAAAATGGATTAAGACCTGATGAAGTGCTTTAAAGACAATGTACTGTCCCTCTGCCAGGTCTCCCAGGAGTGATTTTGGAGATACCAGACCACTCACAAAGGAAATGTCCCTTCAGTACAGATCACAGCAGCCTTGACAAAGGCAGCACTTAGAAATTGGTGATTCTTTGACACATAAAAATGTCTCTCACACACAAAAATTAATGAAATGCATTTAAATCCCAACAGTTGTGTGAGAGTTAAACATGAGCTTCTGGGGAAGGTACTTCCAAGTGGGCTCAAAGTTGTCAAGCAACTGCTGACACATAATGGTAATTCAGAGACGGCAATTTTTGCTCTTAATGATCCAGACACAACTGCCTCCAAAACTGTGTTAGAAATTAAACCTGTGCTTACAGTGCAGCCTGCTCTGAACTCTGCTTTGTTGACATATGGCCTCAGCATGCTTCCTGTCACTTTGAATTCTTCCAAGGACAGATGTGGGCTGAGCACTGAAGCAGGTTGTCTCTGTGTTCCCTGCTGAACTCAGAACAGCTGCATTACAGATGCATACAGCATTTACTACAGGAGGAGAGGAAAAAGCCAAATGCTTTTGAGAATGGGTCTGTGTCTCTGTCCTTTACAGGAAGATGCCAGGCTACTTGTGGCAAACTTTGCAACCACAGAAAACAGAAAATTTTCTATCAGTAAGTATTCACTCACATACAGTAAACACATCTATAGCTTAGCCACGAAATAGGGATATTGGTAATTCAACAGTTGGCAAGCACTTAAATCTTTTCTTTCAGCATTTAGCAGAAGACCTAAGATACTTAACTGGAATTCTTCAAGGAAAGTATAAATCATGCTGTTTTAATAAAAAAAATCAACTTGCAATTTCCTGGCTTCATGGAGAAAAAATCAAATATTCAGGTTTCTTTTTCATACACGGATATACTAGGGCACAATGGGGGAAAAAAAAGAAAAAGAATAACAGTTCAGGAATAACAGCTGTCATTCCCACAGATCCCTGTGTTGCAGCTGCTGACTTGAGAGAGTGAAGCCACTGAGTACAGCTCCATATCACAGTGACCCACCACTTCATGCCCAGAAGTGATAAAGCTCAAAGCATCTCTGCTCCTACCAAAGTTAGCCTAGAATCCAATCATCCCTCCACAAAAATCAAGAGATGCTAGAATTTTATAAATGGCAAACAGAACTCAAAAGACAAATGTGTTGTTATGCAGCACAGGAATGATATCATTGCTGACAGGTTTGTTGCATCAGCACTCATCAACATGGTTCCTTTTTTCCCCATTGCTTAAGTGCAACATACTCAGATAATGGAACTACATATACAGCAGTAGATGGAAAAAGCTTTTCACTTCTAGGTTTATGTCCCTGTTCAGAGGATGTGTTTTCTTTATAAAGAAAATAACCACACATATGTGAAGTTTCAGAAGTTCAAGTGCTCAGCACACTTAGCAAAAATATTCTAATGTTACTTAAATCTAGAAACCGAAATCCTTTTGTCTTAAAAAAGTGTTCCCCATATATGACAGCAAAAATTCTGTCCCCCATTCTCTTCCCTGGCCTATACACAGTAATGCCATGAAGGTCTCTGAACTAATTCTCCTAGCACCCTAAAGAAAATCAAAGAAAAAGTGGGCCCTCCTTGTGGTATATTTAGCTACCAAGTTCAGGCCCACTGAAATCAACAGTTATTTCACTCAAAAACTAAGCTGTGAATACTCTAAAAAACATTGGAGTTTCACAGAGCAGGTTTAATGTAATTTTACACATAGCTTTCATTAATTCTTCAATGATTTTTTAAATGTGCACAGAAATTGAATGAATAAAGGGTTCAAAAGGAACATTCATTTTGTACAGACTTTCAGGAAACAATTCTGACATTTTTCTCAACAAATGGAAATACTGTTCATGACCTGAGGGCTTTCTTTAAGGATCATAAATAGAACATTTCCTATTTCAATGGAACTAGAATTCCTAATGACATAATGAGGTTTTATACCTTCCCTCATTCAATACCCATCTTTGAGTCATGTCTGAAAAGCAACAATGTAATCCTTACAAATGCTTAACACCTTTCCTCCATTAAAAAGGAAGGATGAATAGAAATTGATGCTTTACCTCTAGCTTTTGTCACCACTATTCCTTTGCAGTTTCAATCTCACATCTCTACTGTAAGTTATACTGTCACTGATAGAAGTTCTGGCAACAACATATTCAGCAATAAAAAAAATGTTTAAAAATAACAAATTATTTTAAAATGTTAACACAAAATGCATTTTTGATATATGCTTTCTAAACTAGAAAATCAATTACACCTTAGAATTTTAAAAATAAATTAAAACTTGCTTTTGAAGTGCTATTACACTACACTTACACTTGACTTTTTTCAGGTACTGTGTATTTGGAAATCACAAAGAAGCTCATTTCCTAGGATTGTAATGATAAGAGAGGATAACTTCCTTGTTAATTGCATAGCCTACTATAAACTCCTGGCTAATACTGAAAAAGCAATTCTTGAGAGGCAATTCTGCATTTTATGTGCACTAACACATTCACTTAAAATCTATTAAAATGTAAAATATTAAAAACCTGAAACACAGGCTCCAGTACTCTCATATTAAGTTCAATCCAGACTAAACTTCATATGGACACATTTGTAAACCTCCAGTGCAAACTAGCTCTGTGCAGTGCTGCCCAGCCAACTCCACTGTCAGGGCCCATCGCAGCCCTGAGCACCTGAAAGTTTTGGTACTTGCAGCATTCAGCTTTGCGTGTTTTCTCCTCTCTCAGGACAACTCTGCATCTGGGAATCACTGATTATCTTCAGATTTGTCTGAAGTTGGAGCATTTGTCTGAAGTTGTTCATTTGTTCATTCTCAGTTCCATATTGTCACCAAGGAGGTTGTTGTGCCACTGCTTAGGGGCTGCCCAGTACCTGTTTTCTAACAGGGAATGAGTCATTCTCACACCTGTTTAAGTTCAATTAAACATCTTTAGGGGAAAATCTGTGATTAATCACAGAATCAACACTGTATTCAGGGACTGCTCATGGACACCACTTATTCACTCAGGCTTCTGGGCCTCTTTTAATGTCTAATTTTGCCTTAATTTTGTGTCTAGAACCTGAATTACTGACAAATAAGTTGGAATCTTCCCTCACTTTTCATATTCTTCCACGTTTCTGCATTCTTCCAAAGCAATGTCTTTCCTGTCAAACTCCTGTAAACCAAGTAATGTTTGCTGGCCATCATGGCCTTGGATTCTGAGAAAAATTCTGTCCTGCACATGATTATGGAAAATTATCCTGAGGAACTACCTGAGGAACTTTTGGAATCCCTTTCAAAATGCTCCCATTACTTTTTGTGACACTTTTGCTCAGCTTCCCTAACTCACTTTGAGATACAACTCAGGAGTCAGTGCTGCTCCCAAAGGCCTTTCAAAAATTCTCCTGGCATGCCAGCATGTTACATGTTTAGTTTATGGAGAAATAAGTAGACAAAGTTCATTAAAGACATTCAGTACCTTAGCACTATGCACACAGATCTCACTGAACTCCACAGTTCTCTCCTGACAGAACTGCACCCTACAAAACAATTCCTCAAAACATCCACCATGACTTGCAGAGTGAGTGTGAGACATCTGAGTAATTTTTAAAAAAATCTCTGCTGAATCTCCCCCTGGCAAGCTCAGACATTAGCACTGCTCCTGGCATCTGTGAGGATGGAACTTTGTAAGATTGCTGCTTGAAGGCTTTTTCACATTAATATGATTCCAAAGAGTGAATTCAGCTGGGAATTTAAAGCAGAAGCAACAGTGCAGATTTAATGGGAATAAGTTCTTTCCAGTTTATGGAAGCATATTCTTCCTCTTACTGGAGTAAATTCAGAGGGGGGAAAAAAGCCCTACAAAGCCCAAACCACAAGCCAGTCCTTTGCCAGCCTGCACAATCTTTCAGGTCTATGGTGCTTGGTATTGTGAGACATCCTACCCATCAGCAACCTTAAGGCACTCCTAACTCTACTGCTTCAGGGCATGTAGAAGACTGTTTAATCAGTGACCATCACTTTTGTTTCAAGCAGAATTCTAAGATGCAAGAGTTTCTTCAAGAAATGCAGACGCTGCCTTAGCTGCACAGTGCAATGAGATGCTTTCAGAACACAACAGCTCCTCAGCTGACTGAGAATCCTGGCAGCCCCCACTCATCCTGGAGCCAGACACGGCTTCTCACGACATCTTGTGGCAGCAGGACCAGTTGGCAGCGCTTTTGTCTTCAAAAAAGTAATTTTAGATGTGAAACAATGATATTGCAGAAAATCAGTCAAAACCAAAAAGTAACAGCTTATAATCAATTAATTTGAACAGAGTAGCAACAATTTTCAAAACAGGAAAATTCCCCATAAAAACAGAGACACAAAGCATAAAATAACAGGAGCATTATTTTAAAGTAATAGTCAGAAAATTGGAACAATCTAAAGCAATTTGAAGTGCATGTGAGTTACAGATGTACAACTATAATAATACAAGTATGTATTATTAACACTTAACATATTCTTACCTATTCTAACTAGAAAATTAGAATTTTCTTTGCACTTTGTTGCTTCCAGGAAGAGATTTGTAGAGAAGGGAAAAGCTTCATTGCTCAGAAACACAGACAAATTGACTAAATCAGGATAATTTATTCTGATATTTATTTGCATGCAAGTGGATGAACAGCAAAATAGCAAATCTTATTTCCCATTTGTTTTCAAATTAAGTTTTGAGAAAAGATGTCTTTTAAATATACCTGAAAAAACAAAAACTGTGGTTCAATACTCTTCTATTGCAAACACATCAGTCCCAGAAGAATTAATAGATGGCCCACATTGAAAAGAAAATCAGACACAGCTCTAATTAAATAAATTAAACCAAACAATATTATTTAATATATAGTCCTATTTTCACGAACATCCACATCAGGGCACACAAGCAGGATATTTTCTCAGTCATTAACTGAGCAAACCTTAATTCACACTGGTTTTGGATGGAAGATATTTCACTTTCTGTCTACGCAACTTGGTGCCTGAAATCCTGACTCAGCCCCTCATACCAGCTGCTGGATCAGTGGCAGTTTTTCCTGTCAGGGCAAAAACAACTGGCTTTGCCTAGACTTGGTTGGAGTGTAACAGAATAAAATACAAATGGGTTTTATGTAGTCAGAGACGAGCACTGGAGGACAAAGAAAAAGCTTCAGGGAGGAATATTCTCTGCAACTCTTACTGAACAGTCATGAAAGGGTTTTCAAAAGCCTTTGCTGTAGAACCCTCAAAGCAATAAAACCCTACACCAGGAATAACTCATATTTATCCTTCAGATGTGAAAAAATTAATAATCTACATTTCACTCAGGTCATGCACATGGAGATTACTGTACCTACTTGTGTGTCTTCCTTACTCTCACCTGTTACTGTGTTAGGAAATGCATTAGAGTTAGAAAAGAACAGCCCTCTCAGCACCAGGACTGAGGACACTGAGCACCTCATCCACCACAGGCTTGTCACACACAGCATCAGCACCCTAGGAATCAGATAAATTCTAATATTAAAAAAAGGGCACCTTCCCATAGGGATACTCCGAAGCAACAGATGTTTAAGCCTGCAAAGTCCCTGAAGGACTACTGTGACTCCAGAGAAACAAACCAGACATTTTAAGCCCTGACATCTTGTCAAGCTGCAGACATTTACTTTGTGCACAATACAGAACTTCAATTTATAACCTGCTAGAGACTGGAAAACAGAATGTGTTCCAAGAAGATTTGCTGGCACAGTTACACAAACTACAATTTATGTGATTGTGAAGCATGGATTGGGATCTGAAGCATTGCTGGAGTCAAACTCTCCTCTAATATCACAGGTGAGCTGTGGCAAGATCCGAAGACATTGCTGGGAGCAGGGAGAGAAGTTACCACAGACACTGCATATCACAATATCCAGTGGAAAGGTGACTGAGCTGTTGCTAAACACAGCCATGGGCTACAAACCCACAAAATCCTGACCTCCATTTGCCTCTACTCTGAGAAATTGTCTACAGACTTCTCTGATGAATATCAGGTTTTTAGTTATTTCTACAACCAAATCGAGGCAAAATCTTGACAGCACAACCGCAGCCCCTGCCCCGCTGCCAGCAGCAGCCACCACCGGGTGGGACGGACGGACGGACGGACACCTCACCTGCGCTGCCCTCTGGCGCTCCACACTCAAACTTCATCCTCCTGCTGAAGGAAACATTCGTGTCACATCTGAACTCACCAGCTACTCCGAGCTGCAAAGAAGAGTTTGGCTTCCTATTTATCTTTCTTCTTTTTTTTTCTTTTTTATTTTTTTTTTTCCTGTAAAGAACCTAAATAGACACTCAAATGGCCTTCAGGTGGAAGCTAAAAGAACCTTGGAGAAAAATATTACCTCAGTGAAGTAAAGCACATCTTTATCTCAGAAAGCAGGCTGGGAAGCAGAGTGGCAGAAAGGTCATCCTTATAAATTGTGGAACCCTGACACAAGAACTGATCTCTCCTGCTTTCAGAAAGGAGTTTCTCAAGAGGAGCAAACTTTCTTCTCATGTAACTCTGTCCTCTACTGGCAGGGGTACAGATACTTCGTATCTTTGTGCAGTTACACAGTCTTAATGTACAAATACTAACATTTCTTGGATTCAAACCCACAATGTTTTGAAGCCCAGGACACTTCTCTCCACCAATTTTTTGATACACCACCTACAGTGGTAAGGCCCTAGATTCACCTTAAAGTACCAAATACACTCAGCTAGGAGCAGAAACCTGAAAGTGCAAAGAAAAATGCACATTTACTCCACTATCAATAAACAATTTCTATGCTATAATCAAAGAAATTCAAACCAGAATGAAGAGCATTAACCAAACGCCTTTCAGAACCCAGGTAAGAACAGAACAAGACTGAAAATCAAGTCAAAGGGAAAGAATATTCATTCTTTCCATCTTAAAAGAAACAAAAACGAAGGATGTCACTCAGAGTCTGAATACATCTCCTTCAGTTCACTGTTTCTGTTAAAGAAAAAAGTAACAAACCATTTTAATGTTGCAGCTTTATTTAAAAGAAAGTGACTTTAGAGTTTTTGGTAACATATTTCTTATACAAAACTGATACAATGAAAAACAAAGTTCAGCAGTGTTCCAGAGCAGATTACAGGCTGTAAACTCATAATAAAATGTACTATGTTGGAAAAGGTAGTTTTGTTCAAAGCTTATTTGCAGATCAGCACCAAGTGATCCCAAAAGTCTAGTTTCACTCTACATGACAAAAAACCTCAAACCCAAACTTCCTAAGTAACAAGTTGTTCAATCTCATTAGTATTCCAATTCAGAGTAACAGTTCCGATTAATTATATGCAAGACAAAATTTCCTACAATACCTGCAGTGAATAAAGATCAACTTTTAAACACCTTTGAAAGTTTGTAAGGAGTCATGGACAACAAGGTATTTGCACAAAACTTTCGGAATGCCATTTTTACATGGAACTCAGAAGTCCATGAAGAAATTCCAAAGCCCTGTAACAGTTCTTTTAAAATTATTTCATTTCAGCATGTGAGTTTCATTGATCTTGATATGACATTTTTTAAACCTACATCTGCAGTACATCAAAATTCAAACACATCAACAAGCAGTATGAACAGGATACAGCAGGGAAAGAGAAAAACCAAAACACAACAAGCTATGCAATCCTGAAATTCTTTTACAATTCTTATCACATGCTCAGTAGAAAGCGAGGCTCCTCCCAAAACTCTTTTGTTTCTATTTTTAAGTTGTCTGAAATCAAGTTTCTCAAACAGAAAACCTATTTTGGGAAGAAACTTTCCCATTATAAACCCAATTCTTCAAACACCCCATTTTGGGGGTAACTTGGCTTCATGCAACCCTTACAGGCATAGGGAAGATACTGCCCTCAAATATTAAGGCTGTAGAGAGCTACCAGATGGGGCACAATGCTAATACTCAAACTGTGAAATAATGGTACTGTAATTCTTGTATTTACTCTTCTCTGTCATGCAATCACAATTATACTTTGTAGAAGACAGCAGAGGTCTATTTCCCGCTCTCTGCTTGGCTGCTTCTAACTTCATGATTCCTGAACTCATTCTGATTTATTATTGCTGTTCAAGCAAATGTTCTAGGAATAGCACCAGCAGAAAAGGATGCTAGTCCAGTAACCTCAGAAAATCTGCAACTTAAGTCTTCCCTAGAAATTGAAAAATTTCCCTAGAAATTCCACTTCCTTTTCAGGTTCTTTGCCTTTTGCTTTCATCTGTGAAACATCCACTAGTCATTCTTTATCACTGCTCTCCACTTTGTGATACCAATGTAAACAAAACCCAGTAGAATAATCAAGTTTTGCCAGAGGAAAAAAAAAAAAGCACCACAATGTTACATCTTTGCTCCTTTCAGTAAGTTACAGCAGCATTTCGAGACCAAAGCCTCAGTATTCTAATGCTTAAAGCCTTGCTCCAAGGTCCTCCACAATGCCTTGGATCCTGGTATTAAAACAGAAGAGGTATTGAACATGGGATGTGCTCACAGGAACGTGGAAAGGAGTTTCTGTGAATTGTGTGCAACAGACCTACTTTGTGCCTGGGGACATTTACTATGCAGATTTTGCTCTCTTGTGAAGCTGAGGAGTCACTGGCACTGGACAGTTTTGCCATAGCCACCTCTTCCAGCATCATAGTCCTGCCGATACTCATCTCGGACCTAACGAAGGAGGGAGAAAGGGAAGTCCAGAAAAGACAAGGAAAAACAATTTCTCAAAAATTGTTACACCATTAGAATACGGTCATACTGACATCACAACACGTCAGTGGCTACATGGAGCTGACTGACCAAACAGAAGGCAAAGTGCATCATGCAGAAGCCCAGAAGAGCATAAACCAACTTCCTCTCTCACTGTGTCTGGGGACTCTCTAATCAACACAGCCCAAGCAAGGATGGCCAGCCTTGGGCTTTGACAGTACAAGCCACTGCCACCTGCTCCACTTGGGGTAAGCCAACTGCTGTCCTGTGTATTCCTGACAGCCCCTTACATTTTCTGGGCTTACTTAAAAGCATTATCTCCCCAGGCAGACAAGAGTTGTTTATGCAAGTACTTTTAGTGGAATTTATGAAAGTTATTTATTCATAGTGGATTATACTGCCATTGATTAGATGCCTTCCAGTGTTATCTTAAACAATGACTCCTACGCTGCTATTTCTGAAATTGTCTTGTGTTCATTCAAAACCAAGAAGTCTGGCAAAGTCACCATTCCCTTAAAACCCCAGGCTGTACAACAACCTACCTGCCCCCCTGATCTTCCACGGCCATACTGCCTACCCTCCTTAAACCCTGCATCCCAGTCTGTCCTTATGATCCTATCATCAAGTCTGGTCCCGTTGATGTATCGCATTGCATTTTCGGCATCTCCTCTGGCATAATACCTTAGGAATAGGTTAATGAAAAAAACAGACTTCTATTTTCACCACATGAAAAAAGAACAATATCAAATGGGCTACAAAACCAAGTCTTTGCTTGACCCACTTTTATGAAGTTATAACAGCTAAAAAAAGTGCTAGTGAAAGGGAGGATGTGCAGCAATTCAAGCATTAAAAATACATATATTGGATTAAGTTTGTCAATCACGCTGACATTTAACAGAACAAAGCTCTATTAGTAAAGAGTGGGAAGCCCCAGGCAGGCTCTGTTCCTGATGCAAACTGTCACCATTCTGGTTAGTTCACCAGAGGAACCAGTAACAGAACGATCCTCAGAAACTTGCACATAATGAAGTCACATGACAGGGATGAAAGATGCCAACAGAAACTTTACACGTGTGTTTGTAGAAAAGAAAAACCTTTCTACCTCGGCACAGAGAATATGAATTTATTGCAGAGGTCAACTACCTAAAAGATATCTGGGTTAAAGAATCAAAGTGAAAGCAATCTGCTAACCCCGCTGGACATGCAATGTATGCTCGAATCCCAGAATCACGATTGGAAAAGACGTGTAAGATCATCAAGTCCAACCGTGAGCCCAGCATTGCTCTCTCTCGCCAGGGTGTCCCACAGACGCTTTAGCCAATGATTAATTTTATCCTCGCAGAACTCGCCCGTGACTCAGAGCCTGCAGTGCAGAGCAGTTTACCCACACCCTGACCGCTCCTGCCGCCCCGCACAAGGATACTCCACGAAGCAGAAGCCGCAGGCCGTTTTCTTCACTTTGTCCAGCCCCATGATGACCTTCTTGATGTCGCCGCTTTTGCCGAAGAGCTCGTGGATCTGCTCCTCCGTGGTGTAGAAGGAGAGGTTCCCCACGTACAGTGTGCAGCTCTTCCTCAGCAGCCGCTCCTGGTCATAGCGCGTCCCCTGGCCCGCAAGGACACAGCGTTACCTCACGGCCCGGCCGGACCGCGCGGCGCCCGCCCCCGGCCGCGGCTCACCCGGAAATGCTGGTCCCGGTACTGGCTGAGTTCGGCGTAGGAGTCGCTGCGCAGGATGCTCAGCGTCCCTCCGGAGCTCATGGCAGCGCTGCCCTGCCCGCCCGAGGCCAAGCCAAGCCAAGCCAAGCCAAGCCAAGCCAAGCCAAGCCAACCCAGCCAAGCCAAGCCAAGCCAAGCCAAGCCAAGCCAAGCCAAGCCAAGGCAGCGCTGTCCGTCCCGGTGTCGCGCAGCACAGGACGGACCGACACCACCCGGCCCCGCCGCCCCTGCCCGCGCACGCGCCCCGCTGCCGCCGGGAGCGCAGCCAATGGCGAGGCGCTGCGCTGCTCTCGCGAGCGCGGCTCTCGCGGGGTGCGCTCGGCGGCCGTTCTCGCGAGAGCGGCGGCGATGGCGCTGCTGCGGGCGCTGCTGCTGCTGCTGTCCAGCCCGCGGCTCGTGGAGCGGCTCTCGGAGTCGCGGCCCATCCGCGCCGCCGCACGGCTCACCGCCACCGCGCTCACCCGCGGACAGCGACACCTGGCCCCGCGCCTGCTTCGCCTGCGCGACGCCTTCCTCGCCGAGCTCAAGGACGGTGCCCGCGCGCGGGGGTGGCCGTGGCCGCGCGGGCCGGGCCGCGGGGACCGCCCCGGCTCGGCGCCGTGACCGCCCCTTGGAGCGGGAGGCGGCTGCGGACAGGAGACGGGAACCGCCGCCTTCTCCCTGCGTTGGAACCGGCGGCTGAAGGGCCCCAGGCGCCGCTCCGGACTCCGGCGGTGCCCGGGCTGTGGATGGCGAGCTGCGGACTGGACGGTGCGTTCCACAGCGCATGGCCTGGAGCGACTCCTCGGGAAAGCATGAACACGGGAAGCTGCTCCTCATCGGTTCCGTGGATTTCCATTTAAAAGACAGTATACGCGTTCCACGGTTCTCAGGAACAAGCAAACTTACTTTATAATCACCCACAATGCTGTGAAGATTGTCACTTTAAGTGCTTCATAAGAAACTTGAAATAAAACCACAATTCTCACAGGAGTGCCTGTAACAATGTCTCTGTATACAGGAGTAATACTCTTATATTTGATATTTGTAATATTTGATACAGTTTTGTTACAAAAAAGGTTTTGAGTGTTGATGATGATAGACAGGATAACAGACATCTTAAAGGAAGGTAAAAGGGATTCAATAGCTATCCTAAAAGCACACCTCAAGTCTATTGTAGCAAGAAAGGTTTACAGGGAGCAAAATGACCAACAGAGCACCCTACATATAAATGGAAATGCAGATATATGATGGAAAAGGATGTCTCCATCTTGTGTAATGCATTAGGCAGGTTTGCTTAAGATGCTGTATCTGATGACATCTATGACACTACAGCAGTTAATCTTCCTTCAGAGCATGTTTCACTGTTTGGTCCATCTGAGATCAGGCTCAGTTAACTGAGGGGGTCATTTCCAGTCCTTGTGTCATCCCAGGTAAGAACGTTGTACGTTGTCTGGGATACAGTTTCCTGCATTGCAGGTAAAATGAAACTTCCAGCAACAAAGACAGGTGTGCATGGATGGAGAAATTGCATCTACAGTGTAAATTCGAAGGTCTGATTGGCAAGACAAAAGCGGTATATTGTTAATCTGAGCTGGTATTTCTATTCCAGGTTCTCTTGCTGGCTCTCTGAAAGTTATCTGTCCAGTGGTAGAGAGAAGTTGTCATCCCATGGGAACAGTGCTCCATTACATCCCCCAAGAGTTTCAAGATGTACCCTACTCAGAATTCATAAGTTTTATGAAAATAATGTTCAAGATTTAAGTTGCTTAAGAAAGCTGAAAATGGAGTACCAGCTGTGGCACACAGTTGTGTCATCCCAGTGTAAGAGAGCAAAAAGAAAATTAACTTGGAAAATATCTTTGCCGTCACAATGCTTTCACAACTACTTACACAACTTTGTGAGTCACCAGTACAAACAGACAGGCACCTTCTCTCCCCTGCCTCCCCCCAAACACGTATCTTTAGTTTACAGGCAGGCCAGCAGTGAGGAATGAAGGATGTGGGATGAACATACAGGGAACACAAGACAAAATGCTTTTCTAGGAATTAAGAGCTTTGTTCCCTAAACATCTAGGTCGACCTATAGCTTGGAAAATACAGGTGAATCATTTGCACAAATTCATTTTTCCTAGATTATCCTTAGAGCCTAGCATCAACCTGTACTATTCTTGTCTCTGTTGAAAACCTGATTCTTAAGACCTTATGTAAGGTTGTGTGGGTGAAGAACTGCTGAAAGCATTACCACCTTTGTGAGCAGAAATAATTCAAGTGTCAGATTTGTTTCAGAGAGAGAGGCTTGATCTACAATCTAGGTGCCAAGTCAGGATGTTTTGGACCCAGAAGTTCACGCTTTTAGGCAAAACCAAAGATTGTAGGTCTTACAGTATTATTGAGCATATACATCATTGTCAGGTGAAGCCCAGTTGTTGGTGTCCAGTTTAAAAAGTGATGCTCTCCCATGGAAAGCCAGGATAGGAGCTGTCATTCCCACTGAGCTGATTTAATGGGGAACAGTGCACGGGAAGGGGGCGCAGGGGATGCGGCTCCTTCCCTCCACGGCAGCAGAACCGGGGGATCTTTAACCCTGTGCTGAGCCCGTTCAGAAATGCTTCTGCTCAACGGCACGAAGGATCAAATCCCTCCCAGTTACCCGCTTTCTGTCTGCGCAGCTCCTCGATCCAGCTCCCGCAGGACCTGCCGTGCGCTCTGCCGGGGTGACAGTCGTGCCAGAGCAGCGACAGCAGCGAGACGAGCGGCAGGAGCGCGCAAGGGAAAGAGCGCCCGAGCTGCAGCCGCGGAGCGCCGCGCACGATCAATGTCATCACAGCGCTGCCTCCCAGCTGCCCGCGGCGGTACGTGGGCAGCACGTTCACCAGGATGGAACTGTGGCAAGGAAGGCTAAAGCTTGGATTTTAGGATTTAGCACGAGTACTTAGGCTGAAGCATCCTCCATGTTCTAAATCAGATTGTGCCAGATCAGCGCTGGGGATTTTTCAAGACGGACCCACCCAAGGCAGTCGTACAGTACTGTGACTGCAGTCCGGTCTAAGGAATTTTTTAGAACATAAAATAAAAGATGACTGAGTCAGATCAGCTTTTGTCTACCCTGTAACCTCTCTCCAGCAGCTGAATTAATGCCTATTATCAGTAAACAGTCCACAGTCCCCAAACCCTGTCAGAGATTACAAGAGCTTTCAAAAATAAATCTCACATGGAAACAGCTAAGCTTCAATCACTGTTTTGGTGGGCTCTGATTTCATCCTCTCTCATCAGAAGAATTACAAAAGCTCATATGAAACACCACAGGGCTGAGTAAGTCAAATTTTAAGTAGCTTCTATCCAGAACTAGCTACCGTAAGAGTGTGAGGAATGGGAATAAAGAGACATGGGAGAGCTCCCAGTGCCACAGCTGGTGCTGAAAGGGTGGTGTATGAAAGAGGAAGGTCTCACACCACCATCAGACAGCGCCCAAATGAAGACTAAAACTTTGTTGTCCTAAAATCTAAAGGCTCTGATCATCTCTGTTTAGCTCAAGGATGTAAAGTCCTAACTGACTCTTCCAATTTCCATTGGATAGGGCAGGTATTTGTGGTGGGTCTTCCATTGATAAGTGAGGAAATATCAAAGTCTCGTTCTTGAATGAGACGCCACATTTTGTAATTGTGGCTCTGACTGTACCAGGGATTATAATAAAGATGTGACAGTCACTGCAGGTAACATTGCTTGCTCGCTGCTCTACTGCCTGGCAGAGGGTTTCTTCTCCAGCCCCAGCCATGTCAATGACTTCCACGTGCATGTCTGTCTTCTTGATATTGAGCAGAGACCGTGGAGGCATGTAGGTGTGTGCAAAGAGCAGAGTGTAGTGCTGCAGATGGCTTGAGGACGCTGGAGAATGGATGAGCTGCTCCAAGTGAAACAAACAGGGAATTAGCCCTCCCTGGTGTAAACACCCAAACAGAAGTGCCCCCAGAAGGTTGAACAGAACAATCAGGAGTTTCCATTTCCCAGCTCTGTTTGGTGACGCGCTGAACAGGACCAGTGGCAGGATGAGAGGGATGAGAAACCGAGGCTCCTGGTGACTGAACAGGGAGAGAAATGCCAAAGGAACAAAATAAAACAGCAGCAATGTTGGACTGCCCTCGGAATGCACCAACAGCCCAGGCGGCCCACGGTAACACCATCGGACCAGCATTAACTGATGGACATATTTCTTTAGCATTTTAACCCCAGCACCAATGGCCAGAATATGCAAGATCCCAAAGAGCATTACTCCATTGACTGTAAAATGTGTAACTCGTGGGTGACTTCCATGCAGTGCAAGATTATGAGGATTAAGATTATAGCTGAGAAAATTGAAGGGGGTTACTACCACTTTGTCATGTAATTGAACTATTACATCAATCAGGCTGCTCTTGTTAGTGATGTAGAGGTTGTCTAAGCTCACAGAGGTAAAATAGAAGGTGTCAGCAGTTATGAAAACAAAAGCGGTAAAACATGCACATAGGATAAACTTCAAAAAGTGGTTTATGAGAGTTTTAATGCTCTTTTGAGAGTCAACAATTGAACTGGCCCAGTAAAGCAGGGGCATTAGAGCAAATGCCAGAAAGGTTGGCCTGTTGAAGAACCCAGCAGTTGTTATGACACCTATGAGAGAGCTGCTTGTAGGTTCTGCTGAGCTGCCACTGGACTTCCTTGAAGAAATCAGTACCATGAGAAGAGCAAAGAGAAGTCCTTCGAGTGTGTTGGTAAACGTTCTTGTATAAAACACCAACGTGACATATGATCCAGCAAGAAGTACCAGTGCTTTCCATGGATCTGCTCCCCAGAAAGGGGCCAATCGATAAACACTATAGTCGAGTATGAAAGAAAAGATTGCAAAGAGCAGGCGAGGAGATACAAGGAGAGTGTAGCTGTTAATGCAACTTGAACATATGTCCAACTGCTGCAAAGACTTGATCACCCAGTACGTAACTCCTGATGTCATTAATGGGAAAACAACTGTTCTGCAAGGAGAGCTGGAAAGGAACTCCCATGGATAATAGACCTGTAGGTTTAAAATATCTCCTACAAAGGAAGAGAAAAATACATACATAGATAATATATTTTATTCAGTAATTCAGAATTAGGGATACTACTTGGTATGAGAGGTATCACAATACAGAGCAGCTCCTAAACTTTTGAAACTGATGTCAACCTTGACATTTTTAGGAGCGTACCATTCATTTTTACAAAGCATCGAGAAGCTCATCATAATAATGTGGCTCGAGGCGCCACTCGCTGTGCACAACACGGAGCAGGAGCCCATCCACCCGGCCAGCCCTGCGGATCCTGTCCTGCCCGGCTTGGGGCACTCGCCGTGTGACAGAGCGGGATCCCTCGGGAACACCCGCCCGGCCGCCGATGCAGCACACGGTGCCCGTGGCCGCGCCGCTTCTCGTCCCCTCGAGCCCGCGCGGCACCACCCCATGCCGGGCGCACGCCTTACCTGCCATGACCTCGGGTGCCTGGAAGAACTCGTCGGGGTGCAGGTACCCGCTCTGCGGCAGGAGGCACCAGCTCGCCCGCAGCGCCGCCAGCAGCGCCCACAGCGCCCGCGCCACCATGGCGGCCCCGGCCCCTCACGGCGCTCCGCCAGGGGGCGCGCGGCGCACGGACGAGGCGCCGCAGAGGGAGCCCGGCGCGCATGCGCAGCGCCCCCACCCCGCCGATCGCCATTCCCGGGGTCTGTGAGGCTGGAATGCGCTCCGGGATCAGCGGCCGCGGCCCCGCACCGCCGCCTGTGCCACAGCACGGCACGGACCGCCACGGACAGTCCTCCTTTAAATACCGCCGGCGACGGTGACTCCACCACCTCCCGGGCAATCCGTTCCAGTGTCTAATCACCCCTTCTATGAATTCCTCCTAGTGTCCATCCTGAACGCCCGTGGCACAATTTGAGAGTCTGAGTTCTATGAATATGTTCTGTCGTCCTGTCACGGCCTGGGAGAAGAGCCTGACCCCCAGCAGGTTGCACCCTCCTGCCATGAAGTTGCAGAGGGGGAGAAGGTCACCCTGGAGTCTCCTCCAGGCTGAACACCCAAAGCTCCCTCATAGGACTTGTGCTCCAGACCCTTCTCTGGGTACATCCCAGCATTTCAGCGTCCTTCGGATCTGAGGGCACAGAACTGGACACAGCACTCAGGGTGTGACCTCACCAGTGTTAAGTGCAAGGGACAATCACTGCCCTGATGCTGCTGGCCACGCTATTCCTGATGCAGGCCACTGGCCACATGCCGGCTCCTGTTCAGCTGCTGTTTCGTAATTGACCAAAAGCACAAGGAGAAGAAACACAGCGGGGGCCGCAGCTGGGCACAGCTTGCCAGCAGTCATGGGTTTGAGTGCTGGGCACAGCGTCACTGCTCCCTGCACAGACACGCTCAGCCCAGCGGGCAGAGCCGGGGGCTGGGATCAGCCTGTGTCCCACTCCAGCCACAGTAACTGGGAACAGCAGAACAGTGCAAGGGAAAGGAAAATGTTCATGTCCCAGAAAAGCAGTAGTTTAGCTACCGATCTGGTTAAAGTGTGATTACTTCCATTGTTTATTTGCTATTTTCACTTATTTACATGATTACTATCTGGCTTTACCAGGTTTTAATTATACCAAATGTCTGTTCATCCTAGGATCATGAGGTGGTCTCTACAGTCAGGACAGTGCCTGCCAGCAGCACAGCAACATCTGTGGTTAGTGCAGCTATGGATAAAAATAAAACCAGAATGCTACAGCCAGTAGAAATGGCTACTCAGAAATTAAGTACTTTGCTTCATCTACAGCAAATACAAGTTTTATGCACAAGGCACTCAGGAATGCCTCATGTGGAAGGAGGACAGTCATGAGGTTCTTGATGAAGACTGCATCAAACTAAAGATCACAGGGTATCTCTGGCCAGCCATGAGAGCACTGGGTGTGGAATATCAATAAACTCAGTGGATGCTCACTTTTGGCTTTGTTCTTTTCTCCTTCAAAGAGTAGTCCCCCTTCCAGTCTCTCTGGGCTTCTTTGGAAATTCCCCTACATTCTTCTGTTGAAAGGTAGAAGACTGTCCATGGCAGAAGTTGGACTGGTCTCTGTTCACAGCCTGTCCATTCTCTGTGCATTTACCTCTGTGGCAGCGGAGCTCAGGAGAAACAGAGTAGGATGGGTAAAGCAGGGATGTGGAGTCTGAACATAACCAGCCAGGAGGCCACTAGAGAGAGAATTCACTAGACAAGAGTTTTGATATTGCTTTCCAAGAAATTCTTCTACAGGTCAGAAATCCGGTATCCATCTAACAGTTCTTGGGAATCCTGGGTGGTTCAGTATCAGCAACAATGGCAGAGATGCTCCAGTTTTAGACTGATCTTGTAAACCATGTTGATACTGTATTGCTGGTTTCTGCCCCAAATTCCACCACATTCACACAAACGGGGGCAGATGCCAGCCCTACCCCACTCCCTGATGAGCAGATGCTGTTGGCACATGCCCTGCAAAGAGGCAGGAAGAGGCATTCACATGGTAGCACAGCATATTATCCAGACAGCAGCTTTTCTGAAGAGAAGGTGGCAGGGCAGAGGTGGCCTGGAAGTTCCCACTTGGACCGTGCTAGTCCAAGCCTTGTATCTGACATAAAACAAGCAGGGGAATGACAGTAGCCATGAGTGAGTACTTTGTTATCTTATTACCTGCCCCAGAGCACTGGGGTATTTGCATCCCTTCAAGGGACTCAATATATTCACTCCCCAGCCATTCTGTGTATGTTCTCCTCTCTTGTACTGGCACAATCCCAACAGTAGAATCCTTAAAAATCAAGTCTTTTCCCTGAAAAGTTGAAGAATCAAACATTTTGAATCCATTTCCATTGCTACTGTTTCCAAAGTAGACCTGAAAAAAAAGAAAAATTCTCAGCATTTTGCAAGATGAAGTGCCACATTCCTGTCATACAATATGAAAGATGACAGGAACCATTTTGTAGATGAAAAATTTATACACAACTGCAGAATCTCTCTTATGTGTTTGCTTTTAGACGCTCCAGTAGATCAGACACAGAATTCTGCCACTGGCAATTACAAGAACAGCATTTGTGATTTTGTGTTTTTAGTTACTATCTGGAAAAAGAGCTGTAGTTTTTTTTAAATTCTCCTGCCTCAATATTTTAATGCAATATAGGGTTTGGCTGCCCAGGAGTTACATGACTGAAGCCTAGCACAGAGATATTGTTCAGTCTTGATTTTGAACTAATTAACTTCAGGATGGAAAAGAAGAAACCTTGCTGTGGCAGCCAGGCACACTCTGCCTGCATGGTTTACCATGTACATGGCTGCAGCATAAACAAACCCAGCAAAGCTCTATTGCATTCCAAGGAAAATTCCAGAATGGAAAAGCGTTTGCACATACTCTGTTTCTTATACACTTCAAAGTAACACAGATACAGGGGAAAGCCACAGAAAAACACCTTAAGCTCCAGGGAAATTACTACTGCAACCAGTGGCTGGGCAAAAAGTTGAAATCTCTTGTGCACAGGGTTTGCTGGGTGAGTTACGTGGGTTGTACTTTTCCTTGTGTCACACTCCCAACAGGGCTGTGCACTGTGCACATGCTGCCAGTGCCATGAGGCAGGATATGGCTGCATAGTCTTGTTGTCTTCATCCTTGGGCTGTGCAAGACCATATATAACTTCCCCCAGAAATAAATGGATTATTAGTACCTGGGCTCTGTCCAGTAGTCCATATAGAGCAAAAACATTGACATCTGGATGAACCATAATGGCCTGAGCTGGCACCTGAGCCAGGTGACAACCAGCAAACTGGGTGACTTCAGCACGGGCACCATTTGGACACAGTAACTGGAAATCACTGGACTTCAACTTTTGGGCCCAACTAGCAGTGTTTTTACCTGAGAAAAAGAAACTGATCATTGTCAAGCAATGAATGCTTTAGAGCAAGAAAAATTAATTGAATTATAATAAAGAGACATGTAAAACTAAGTACCGTCTGTGTTCTCAAACACTGTTGAGTGCTTCACAAAGGCCACATCCCCAGAATCCTCTACCAGGCACCTAAAGGAAGTCAAAGACATAAACGCTTTCAATTCAAAGCATCTTTATGTGAACCACATTATTTTAAGAACTCATAGGTTTAGAATGCAATCTTTTTTACAGGCATTCCTGCAAACAAACGTATTGGACCCAAAGTTAGTAAGAAAACCCAAAGAAATTTAGCATCTTGGACAGAGAGAAAAGCAACAAAATATTTTTTAAATTATTCTGAATTAGAAATTTTAAGAGTGGAATAGAGTAGAAAAAGAATTTATTAAAAGCATTATTATTATTTTGAAAAACAATAAAAAAGAAGATCTACTATGTGATATTCAGTGCAGCATTTGCAGCCCTGTACACTGGAGATCTCTAGTTAATTTAACTGCAGTTTCTGAGGGTATCATTCCAGAACTAAGTTCAGTTTCTTCTAATATTCAGAAGCAGAAGTAGCCCAACATGCCATGGGACCCTAAAACCACATCCTCTCCTATGCAGCTTATTCTATAAGTGTTTTCAAGATGCATTTCCTAAAACAAAATAATGAAACCAATGAAAAAGCTGTAACTGTGCATGGTTTAGGCAGTACAAAATACAAGGGAAAGTTATTACTGATAACAGTTAACAAAAATACATGTATTTCAATTATGCCTAGTTTAACATCAACATAATCAAAGGTGATAAGTCACGATGTGGCTGATACTGTCGTGCAGAGAATAAGGACTCAGTGGGGCTCTTCAGTGCATTTCCCCATCAGAAAAAGATTTCCTAACAGATTTTTCACTACGCTGTGCAGTTTAATTTGCCCCAGGCAGTGGGATATACACAAAACTGAATGACCTCTCATACCTCTATCAAATTAGTCTGAAGACAGGCAGAGCAGAAGGATTCTGGAAATCTGAATTTTAAGTCCATCTCAACCACCTTCCATAATTCATTCTTCTTTCAGAGGAGATCACCTAAGTGTCACAGACAGACCTACCCCTACTTTGTAGAAGACTGCAGTCCTCCCTTTTTTCACCCAAATTCTACCCTTTTAAATACTTAAAACTTCCCACATCACTCAATGAATTAAGCACGTTCTCTATTAAAAACAAAAAGTGATCTCTATATAAAGTTGGACTGTATGTTACCAAATGCACAGTCTTAGAATTATGAGCAAGGCTCACACAGCCCTGTAACAGCATTTGTTGCTCTTTCATCTGGTGACTGGGAGCTGGCTCTGTTAATCCATGAAGTACAGCAGAGGATCTGGAGTTTGCCTGCAAGGCATGTACCCAACAGAGCAGCTGGACTACACTAAATAGATCTGCAAAAAGTAGTTAGTCAAGTCTAACACTTCATTATTTACCAGGCAGCTGCTGTTGAAGTTTCCTCCCTGAAGTAAAAAGGCAGCTCTCTGCCAGCTGTTACATGCAGCATTACCTACTGAGGTGAAGGTCAGGAAAAGGAAGTGCTCATTACATATCTAAGAGTTTCACAGTCTTCAGGTATGACCCCATCTATACATGCACACTGTTGCACAAAGTATTTGTTCCATTTTATATTTTTTTCTCCCCTGTATTTTTAACATACTTTGTTTGGAAGAGGATTTGGTAATTGGCCATAGCTGTTTGTGCTGTACAGAAATCTAGCTTCAGCCACCAATGAATCAGAGTAGTGAAGACACACTGCAGGCTCCCTGTCACAAGCCTGTCACTCTCTGCGGGAACTTACAGCAGCCAGATCCTGGCTACTGGGTGCCTGCTTCCCTGCTCGAGCTCCCTATGGATGACCTGCCCATCCAGACTGGCAGACTCCCTGTCCCACTAGATTAAAGCAAAACTGGAGGCCAATAAGGATCTACTTGGTCCTCACAAGGTGGGTGCTCTGTGCACAGACACAGGGCTGGGCTGTTGGCCACCTGGCTGTCAGCAGGGAAGCTGGCAAAGGCTGTGATGTGAGCCAGTGCAATGCCTTATGCCATACCTGCCTTGGTGAGGATATTTAGGGACACATGTCCCACCTCATTTATGGCACCTGCTGCAGCAACAATAACCTCTGTCTGCTGACTGGGATGGAAACCAAGTGCTCCTTGCATTTTGGAAGGCTGACGCACTAAATGACAACCGTAGGTATCAGTTACCTGAAGGCTCCACTGTAGCTGTAATAACGTTCTTGGCTACTTGCACTGCATTTGTTGTTTCCACTCTCATCTCCAACACACAGCTGACAGAGCTTTGCTGGGTAATTGTCTTGCTCAGCTGATGGCACACAGCTGGCAGAGAAAAACTCACTCACAGCTGAGGAAAGACAAAGCCAACATAAGGAGTGAAAATTGTGGGCTCTTCACAGAGAAAGAGAGATACATCATGAATTTATAACCAATGAAGGTTTCAGTAGGACACTAGAAATACAAGTTACAGCTGCTTTCATGGAATTCACAAAATAGAACTTGTAAAATATTTTTAGAGCACTAATTAGCTGAGTATGTAATGAAACCAAAGAGCTTTCTAGGTGATAGATAAGAAGTAGGCAAGCAAAATTAGAATGTTCTATGTTCACAGTTCTTTTTCTTATTGTGCTACATTGTTTCATTACCTAATGCAGTTTGAAAATAGATGCAATAAAATCCTGGACAGGGGCACAGGGATGCATCATCAGTGCTTAGGATAATGGGGTGTGCTGGGGAGCAGTCAGGGAAGTGAAGATTTTCCTCTGACAAGCTCTGAGCTCTCAGTGTTCAAAGGACATGGGCAGTCCAGAGCTAATACAGTGGAAGGACAGTAGGATGCTCAGAGGGCTGAAGCACAACTAGCATTTACCAGGCTGAGAGCTGGACTTGGTCAGCCTGGAGATAAGACAACTAACAGTGTATTGTTATCTTAATCTACAGAGTGTTTTTTTCTGGAAGAGAGAGCCAGATCCTTCTCAGGGAAGCAGAGTGAAAGGATGAGATGCAATAGACAAAAGTTATGAGAAGGAAAATTCTGATTAGATATAAGAAAAGAAACCCTTTATACGAAGGACGGTCACGTAGTGGGACAGGGTCCAGAGAGGTTTTGTAATCTCTGTCCAAGGAGTTACTCAGAACCTGTCTGGACACAGCCCTGAACAATATGAACTACCAGAACTTTACCAGTTGTTTGGACTAGATGACCTCAAACTGTCCCTTCCAACCTAAATTAGCCAATTATTTTGTGATAAAGGAAAGGAATACTTTTGTGTCAGATGTAACAGTCTCAGACCCCTCCACTAATCCACACTGGCTACAAACTTAAAATTTCAAATCATTATATTAAAAACACAGTACTCCTTCTCAAACAGATATGATTAATAATAGAGCTATGAAATATCATAATCACTTCCCTAATTGAAGTTTATCATTAGACTATTACTATCTTTTTGATATGTAATATTGTTTTCTTACCTTGAGGAATATTGCAGTCTCTGTTCTTAATAATCCCCCTCTTAATTAGTATACCAATGGGAATATTCCATCCAGCATTTCTCCCCAGTCCTGTGTGGCAGGACTTCTTCCCCCTCAGGTCAGTGATGGTGAATGCATTGGACAGATTTCGTTTCACTAACACCACAGCATAGTATGCATTGCTGCTGTCATTAGCTTGTAAAATAAGAACAAACAAACAAAAACCTAAAAAACACAACACATTACAGCTTCCCTTAAGCATTCCCACAGCCTGGTGATCATCTGTGGACCCAGCACACTTAAAAGGTGGCAATTTCAATTGCACCAACTAGTGCAATTGCTAGTCAGGCAGCATGGATGTACATGGAATTACTCTTCACTTTTACTGCCTCACACTGCTGCAATCACCTCTGGTCCATAAGCTGGTACTGCTACACACACGAGCTGAATAATCTAGAGAGAAGATGACGAAAGTGTGCTTGTTCCCACTAGCTCTCATAAATACATCCCTCTGAAAAACAATGTTTGGGGCATAAGTAACTCAGCAAATCTGCTTCAAGAAGTTATTTTTATGTGAAGACTTCAAACCTGCATTAAAACTTCTATGAGTTTTGCAGCAAATTTAAACTCTGCCTTAGTGACACTGTAGACACGAGCCCTCTTTTAATCAGCGACTCTGATGCACCCACATTGACAGGAAGAATTTGTTTCTAGCTAGAATCTACTGTGCAATTTCTGTATTTTTGCTTCTCTTAAAAATATTTTGACTTTGTGAATACTAATTTTTTCCACTGAAAATATTTTTTTCAGAATTCAAAAAACAAATGAAGAGGTATAAGACTCAAAATTGCCTAAGACTTAACCTGGTCCTGCAGAAGGGCAGATGAAAGTAGCCTCACTGTAGAAGCTTCTCTCATATCCTCCTCTATCCATGATGGGAGGGCAATAACTCCTATTTCCTTTGAAAGCAGCCTTCCCAGCAGGGCTGGGAACAGAGGACTGTGCTTTTAGTACTGTTTTCAAACAACCTGGAAAAATAAAGTCAATTTTCATGTTTCTGAATCTTCTTACCAGAGTAACTTTCTCCAGCAGCTGGAACAAGGCCATATGTCTTCCCAGCTGTGTAAATATCAGCTCCACCCAGAACTACAGCATCACTTTTCTTTTTCTGAAAAATAAAATACAGGATTTGTGTGAAAAACCCCAGCACGTATATTCCCTGCTACAATGATGACACCTTTATGTGATCATTATGGTCACACCTGTGGCACCTTGAAGGGCAAGCCTTGCAGCAAAAGAGCATCACACTGCTAAAGAAAACTTCCCAAATGTGCATAAAGCATCATCAGTGAAACAGGAACAGGAGAGTTCACACACAGGCTTAAGTCAGATAGGAAACAGTGCCCTTATCACAGCCAAAAATCATCTGGGTTCAGGCTCATCCAGACCATCTGAGCTACAGATCATCTCCTTGAAATCCAGCATTCCTACTTGTCACCAAAGTGAGTAGACATATCTAACCCCACCTACCCAGCACAGAGCAGCTTCTGTTCATTTGGTTTATAGCACAAGGATTGTAGCAGCCTACCTGGATTAGCTCCATGCATTCTTCCTTTGTCTTGGCTGAAATACACTGAATTTCTGGCTTCAAATTCTTTTTTCTAAAGGCAACAGCCATTTCACCACATTTCCAAATCTCCTCAGTGGATACAACACACCAGTTCAGGCTTTCTGGCATTGCTGCACAAAATTGAAAAGCAAATGCTACATTCACTTTCTTTGCAATAGACAACAAGGATTCACACTGCCCACTGTCACATGTGTCCCATGCATGTTATTGAAAATACTTGCTTCTGTGTTGCTCCCCCATCCCTCCAGCTCAGACTTACACCTGTCCAGGATCCAGGGCACTCCCTGATGAGCAATTATGTCCACAATGCAAACTTTTCCATAGCAAAGGAACACCAATTCCTACAATTACTGACTGTTAAACCCAGCTATATATGTTAGTTGAGTGCAGCAAAAAGCTACCCTGAACACAAGCTTCCTCACATCGGACAGTCTCAGAGCAATGCCCAGAAGAGAGAAATGAGGAAGATGAGGGGCTTTTGCTCACATCTGGGAGGCTCAGTTGTCAGTATTTTTAAGCTTCTTAAGGCAAAGATTCTTGCAGCTTGTGTTTCTGACTTTCCCAGAATCAAGTGTATCAAGTAATTTCCACTTTTTTCTGATAGCAGGAAAGACCATAATGCTTCAATAAAGAGCAACCGAGAGTTTCCTTCAGCTTATGGAAGAAATCCTCTGCTAGGAATCCATTCATCCATTTTTATAGACTACTGGGGATTTGTGCAGCAGCACATTATTATTTCCCCTTGTCAGCAGGTAAGGAATTAAGTACCAGGCAGCAGTAGCAGCTTACCAGACTAATGCCTCTCACACACCAAGAAAGGATAGAAAATGCCTGCATCTTATAACAAAGCTGGTCAATTTGCACAGGAAAATGTTCTGCAATGCAGTTTCTAGGTCAAAAAGTGACCTTTGCCCATGCTCAAAGATCAGACTGGCATCTTGCCATAACACTCTGAGAGGGAGAAGAAAATAAAGCAGAATCAAGATGATCAGTGTCATCAGCTTTTTTCTTGGTTATAAAGAGGAATCTACAGACAACTTACTGTTGGGGTTGCAACTCAGAGCTTGCATGGCATGAAGATACTCATCACCCAGCCATGTCTGGTAATTCTGAGCTGTGATTGCAACAAGCTCCGTGGTGGCATCTCGGAACAGAAGATTCTGGGCACCGTAGACTGCAGAGTCAAACATCTGAAACTTGGCGCCCACCCCATTAAATCTTTGCTGTAATGTTAAAGAAGAAAGAAGCACATGTCACACATTGCTCTGTCTGGGATGTGTGACATCCCATACTCCCCCAAACCCCACAGAGCCAAAGGTGCTAAGATATCCCATTTTTAGTTTGGTTACAGCTGCAAGAACCCTCCTAAAACACAAAGAAACAATGAAGAAATGGCCTCCTACTTGTCCCTGATTTAGGAGCTGGAAGAGAACTGTCCCATCTGTGTCAGGCCGCACAACCACAGCCCGAGCAGGGACTCTGGCCAGGTGGCAGCTTCTCCACTCTGTCACATCAGCTCTTCTGCCATCACGACACAGCAGCTGGAAATCCTGGGAGCGGAGCTGCCGGGCCCATATAGAAAGGCTTCTCCCTGAAATCAGACAGGATGTGCTTATGGAACACACATCAGGTGGGGCTGATGCTTCTGGCTCCAAGCCTGCTCTGGGCCTCACTTGCACATGTGGACCAGAATCTCCTGAGCATCTCTGAACTATTCCTGACTGCACAACATATCCTGTGTGTCTTTGTGATCCTTCAGTCCTGTAACATTTGTGAGACTGCACTGAGCCATACTGGGGTCTGCAGCAGTACCCAGAGCATCCCTAGTTTAGGATCATGTACGGATTTTTAGGTTTTTTCCCCCTGGGTCAGACAGATCCATGATATAAAAGCAATGTTATGCTCAAGGTTGTTTTCACATACTGTCAGATAGGACAGGTTAACTCTCTCCTAGCCTCCACTGAATCCCTTGGCAGACTGGAGAAATGTAAATAACCCAGGTCTATATAAAAAGAGTTTTCTACTTTCTGTTGAAGGTCTCTTTCCAGAAGCAGCTTAAGATTCCACCTTTCACCTTATACTGAAACTAACATTAAAAAAAAAAAAAAATCTCCTGGTGCACATCTCAGAGGGTACATCTGTTTTCACTAATACAGCATTTTTTTTGCTGATTCCTCAATTCAAAATACATCAAAGATTTGATATTATTCTGTCATTACAAATATATTTCAGACCTTGCAGCCATTATCCAACAAGCTTCAGGATTACTCACCATCTGTATATTCAGGCACTGTGCTGTGCTTCACAAAAGCAACATCTCCAGTATTTTCAGCCAAACACCTGATAAATATAAATCCAACCACAAAGATGCATTATAAAACCCCTGTGCTCTGGCCACTGCCAGCTGACAGCCCAAGGGCTCTGTGCTCTGTTCCATCAGCCACAGACACTGACCTATTTCCTTGTGCTGAGAGTTTTGCTCAAGGCAGAGACTAGCGGCTGTTAGAGCATGAAGTAAACTATCATTGTCATTTGGTGAATATGAACAACATGTTCAGTGCTGCCTGGGACAAACACCATGACCTTCTTTGTCCAGGACAGTTCTGTGTCTAAGACAGTCACACAATCCTTTGGGGTATACACAGGGAGGAGCAAGTGTTTCTCATAAGCAATTTCTGCCCTTGTTAATGCTATGACTCAGGGACTGGGAGCTGAAACACAGCACACAGATGGGAAGGAGGAAAATAAAGATTGGTGTGCAAAAATGAGGGGCAGAACAACTCGATAATTCAGAGCAGCTGAGGTGGGATAACTGAAATAGCCAAGTAGGGCAGCAATTCAGCTCTCAGGCTCCAAGGATCATCAAGATTTACTGGGAAAGCTTGCTGAAACACACCGATTATGTCAATCAGCTGGACGAAGCAAATAGCAGTGGGCTTTCCCTGCCCAGTATATGTGCTAAATATCCATTTGCTTTTAAAATTCAGGTATGAATACCTGAAATAGTGCGTTAAGAATTACTTTTGTTCAGTCAGGTTTTAAAAGCATGGCTATCCTAACAAAAGTAGGTTTTCTAACAAAATCAGCTGGAAGCTCTATAGCTTCAGTTTCCTGTCAGTGAGGCCTGAACATGATGACTTTGGACAGAGTGCAGCAGCAAAAAAATTGACAGACATGATTCTTACCTGAAAGCCCCACTGTAGCCATAGTATTGCTCTTGGGAATTTTGTTCACATTTGTTCTGTCCTTCTGAGTCCCCTTTGCAGAGCTGACAGAGGGATTCTGGATAGTTCACACCATTTGCTCCAGGAACACAGCTTGCATTGAAATAGTCACTTACAGCTAAATGCAAAATTGGAATGAGGCATTTTTAGCAATGAATAAACAAGATCCATTTCAACACATGCACACTGTACATCTCTAAAAAAACCCAGAAGGCACAAGTTATTTTCTTCTTAAAAGATAGTTTCCAAGTTTAAAAAAACCAAAACACTGCAGTCTTCATCAGACCTATATTAGGATCGTACAAGGAGCATCAAAGTCAAAGAACAAAACAGCAGCTGAGTCACACGTTTCTGTACGAACACAGAGGGTCCCAAGACCATTGGGAAGGCATTGCTGAAGAGATCTTTGCCCTGTAACTCTTACCTTTTGGAAGGTCACATGCCATTGCTGCCAGGTGCCCAGTGTCAGTGAGGTAACCCACTGGCACGTCCCAGCCCGCTGTCCTGTTGATGCCGGTGTGACAGGAGCGCACACCCTTCAAGCTGTTGATGGTGATGTTGGAGCTCCTCCTTACCACAGCCACAGCATAATAAGAAGTTCCAATCTCTGCAGCATAGGAAGAAAGAGAAGCAACCTAAGTAGTCTCACAGCAGTATTACAGTGACATACATGGATTTTTGGACTCATGTGCCTGCCCTACCCTCAAGGAAGTCACTGTGTTCACATCCTCACTGAGAATCTGCTGACTGTGAGTCAATGTACTCCGTAACTTTTTCAATGTGAATTTTCTTATCCACAGTCAATCTGCTCGAACTTTGGAGGTCATTCTGCTTTGAAAGTGAGGTTCCTTTCAGGAAGAAGTTTTCTGACTCTAAATATATTTGGATTGAACTGAAACCAATATAATTTACTCCCCAGTTGATCTTAATTTTGTTACAGCAGAGTCAACTGATGTCTCTGGAGCATCACAGCAGATTTCATTCTCTTTGTTTTACAGTTTAATAAAACTCAGAGTCAAGAGGTGAGGGTTTGAAGTGATCATAAGGTGATTCAATCTGAATTTATTTAGATCAGAAATCATTAAATTTCTCCCACTTTTCTCTGATTTGAGCTCATAGCCTGACTAATGGAGATAGTCAGTTTCTGGATCCTGAGGCCAATTTGCTTTTGAGAAACGAAAGTACAGCTCCCTCATGATGTGTTGAATGGGGTGGGGATCTGCTGCAGATGATACAAGATCCTGTGGACTGACCCAAACAGACATTTCTGAGGATGCCTTTGGCCAGGGAAGACTAAGACCCAGCTACAAAACAAATCCAGTTCCATCTTACAATAGTGATGGGACAGCACTGCCAGCAAACTGCTTCCAGATCTTTCCCTTCCCCTGTATCTTAAAGTTAGGGGGGGCAACATCCAGCTCTGACCTACACAAATGAGTTGATGCTGAGCCCGTAGTCAGGATGACAAGTCACCACTGAATTATTGTCTCTGCCTTGAAAGGAACTCAAAGCTTAAGGTCACCCAGATAAGAAGCAGAATCTAGTTTGTTGGGGAAGATGAAACAGGAAAGCCTCATAAATATGATTGCCTGGCAGAAGATTTTGAGAATATAGAAACTACAAGTGAGATTGAAATAAAAGCAAGCTTTGACATACCAAGCCTTAGTTACTGAACAACTGGAAAACAATGTAATGGCTGACTGAAGGTAATCCCCTTTGGATTAGACAATGCCCTCTGCTTGCAGACAGGTCCAAGGGTCAGAGCAGACCCTTTTGAATTCTGCAGCTTGGCAGAAGGGGTCCAAAGAGTAGTTTTTAGGGTTTAAAATTAACACAATATAGTAATGTAAGGATTCTTATAGGTTGTATGTAAATGCTATAGGATTTGTATCTTGTACTAGATTGGTTAGTGAGAATTAGAATATTCAGCACAGAAGATTTATGTATTGTAACGGGAACTTCACTCTCTTACTAACTCTCTTATTTATTCTTGCTCTTACTCTTACATTTACCCTTTCTCTCACTCCCTCTCTTGGGAACTTGGTTCTCTTTGGGGCCTGCTCTGAGCTGTGGCTGGCAGCTCCAAGCAGGGCCCCTGCACCCACAGCCTTTGCAATAAACCCCAAGTTCCAACACCTGGCTCCAGAGATCTCTCATCTCCGTCTGTCCCGACCATCCTACCCCCCGTCACTCCTACACTAGTTCTTCCTTTCTTCCAGCAGGTAATCAAACATTAGTGAAAACAAAATCTAATTATTCTAATGTATGGGAATGAGAGATAAACCAAGTGATTTATGCTTAGCAATTCATTAATCTGAAAAGTATGGAATCGAGAATACAGAAAGCAGAGAGACAGTAAAAAACAAACAAAACACAACCCAAATAACTTATTACAGGAACAGCTACTCTGACCCAAATGCTTCAGGACAAACTTGGGCACAGCCCTGTGCCTCCTGTGTCCCCAAATAGTCTGCTACAGGCAGGAACAACCAAGAGGGAACCTGACCACTACCCACTGTTTAGAGTCTTCAAGAAGACTCCATAAAAATGCAAACAGTAAGTACAAGCTTTTTCTTATGCATTTTAAGTAATCTAAAAGGTATTTAGTTAGAATATACCTTGATCATATACTTCCCCAACCACAGGTTTCAGACCATGCTCCCTTCCAGCCTGGAAAATCAAACGGCCATCCAGAGTCACTGCATCTGCCAAGTCATCCTGTGCAGACAGAGGGCAGAATACTTGTTAAAGCTTAATTATCAGTCGTTATCAACAATCAGAGTACCCATGCATTTAGAAGAGGCCCTTAGTTAATATGAATTTGTTTTCTTTTTTTCCAGTTATTTTACGGACACACAAATTTCTGAACAACTCTTACCAAGAGGGATTTTAGACCTTCAAAACTGCCTTCCTACAGAAGCAACGCAGAAACCAGCCCTGCACAATGATGGCTTCACTAGTCTTAAAAGTTCAAAGGAACCTTAGAAATAGATGCTGCAGCTCTCTGCAGGACCTTAAAGCTCAGCAATTTGAAGTTTCAGTCACCTCTAAAGCTAGTGCCCCAAAGCTTGAAGATTTAAAGTAGATACATTTTTAGATCATACACAGATAGCTCAAAATAATATTGTTTGGGGCTACAAAATCTGAATGCCAAAGTGCACTCCAAAGCATCCTTAGAGCCTGCTGGCTTGTAGCTCAGCACAAGCCAGACACACATTTTGTGAGTGGGGAAGCAAGTGGCAATGGGTTCCTGAGAAGGAGGAAAGTATCTAAAAAGACTGTTCAAATTGGGAGAATACAAACCTGAGGCATCTGCTTTGGGGAAGGTGTCCAACAACAACACGTATTTTCTGTTGACTGTAACACTTGCTGGGATCCTGCTACAGCTGCAGGATTGCTCTGGATAGCACAGACTGGGGGCTCCCCCAGCAGCAAGGCCAGAACTGCTGTACACACCCCTGGCAACAGAATCAGCTCCCACTGTGTACTGAACCCATGGGAGCCAGGAGAGGGCATTTCACACAGAGACAAGATACTGCTGAGAAGATAATTGGCAGTGTGACATTTTGCATTTCTAAGCTGTTTCCAAGTTTCTTATCAGTTTGCTTAACCTCTGGTTTGGCCCTGGAGGGGGTCATTTAGATTCTCCATCCCTTGAGAGCTTGTAAAGCACAGGGCAGGGCTGGGACTGCCTAGCACACCACAGCAGCTTCCCACAGGCTGAACCACATAAAAAGCTTGAACATTTTTTAAGGGATTGTGTGAGAGCACAGGCAATATGTTGCTGTTGACATCTAAACCAGATTTGAAGTTGCCATGTAATTTGTTTGGCTTGAAAGAGAAAGAAGGTGATATTCATTAATTAGCTGAAACAATAGATGTCCTGAGAGTTGCTTCTCATGAATGAGAGCTGAACAAATCCAAGGGATCCTGAAGCAGACTCGGGGTTGGGAGATACTTGCATCTTAAAGAACAGACACAATCTTTTTGAATAACTAGATGTGATATCCCACTGGTGAGGGTCAGAGCACAGGACAGTGTCGGAATCAAATACAACTGGTGGCTTAGGAGTGACACCTGACAGGAGAGGAGATAAGAGTTAGAAGGCTCTTACCCTCAGGGAGAACAAAATGAGCTTCTAGAATTGGTGGTGAGCTGAAAGTAGAGTAGACAAGATGGAAAGGACTGGCCAGAGAAACAACGACGTATGTTATATGGCCATATTTTGATAGGAAATAGCACTTTTCTGACTGAAAAGCTGAACCTTTGAGCTCTGTTTAGACACAAAGCCTCTGATAAATAGCTTTTGTAAAACTAGCATAAAAAGACAAAAAAGATCTATTGTTGTATTTAACATGAATTTGTTTTCAGGCCACAGATCTCTCCTTTAAATAACACACAATTATTGCTGAGGTGACACGTCAACAGCAGTGTGGGCATTTTTTTTTTTGTTTCAGCAAACATTTGCCAATAAATTTAGCAGAAGCATGGGATTCACCTACAATATTTTAGTAAAGTATACATGTGATGATAATACACTCCTCATTATTTTCAGATGAAGTTTATTTCTGTGTGTCACAACATTAGAGAATTACCTTCGTAAGTGTTTTAAAGACCTGCTGAAAATCATCTCTGGTAACATTAAATATTGTCAGGTTCCCTAGTTAAATATTTAGATATTTCTAAATTTTTACACACCTTCAGTCAAAAAGGTTTTTTCCTTTATCCATGTGCTAACACATTCACAGGTCTAAGTCCAAGTTATGCAGTGTTACAAAACAGCATCTGCCTCCTCAGCCACTGTCCTGCTCCCTTCTTGGCCTCAAAGATCAGAGTTCAGTGCAGTTGCCAACTCAGGGACTCCACACAATCCTACGCAGAGTAGCCAGCTTGAATATTTAGTAGATTATTAGCATGAGGGGGAAAAAACCAAAAAGGAGATCTAAAGGACAAAGTCTTGCCTGAAGCCTTACAGTGAAAATTCGTTTTATCAGGTAGCAACTTACTCATGCTGTCTGCCTGCCTGCTATTTCCAATGGCTTGTAAATACAGTTCTGTGAGCCCTGTATTTGAGAAGCAGACACTCATCAGCCCTTTATATAATTTTCTTTGCAGAGTCTAACAGGTCCCTCTGTGCAATGCAGCAATCAGCCAAGTGGTTTGGGAAGACCTGACATTTGAATGTCCTGTCTAATCCCAAGGTAAGATCCACATCTCTATCAGTATCTGCTCTCAGCATTCTTCAATACAGTCTTTACACCCTTGCTCAAGAACAGTATTTATCAAGAGGCAATGTGGTAGTCTTAGGAGTCAAACAACTATTCTGCTTCATTAACAAAAATTACAAGATATTAGTTTTTGAAATCTGTTCCTTTTTTCTAGCCATGCAATCATCTGCCTCATCTCCCTTTAAACTATTCTTTCAGATCTCCTTTCCTTGTTCTGAACCTCTTGTCCTTGACAGGCTGCATCTCCACAAAAACCTGGTTCTCTGGCATATGTACAAAGAATATTATTTATTAACACAGCCTTCCCTTCCCCCACACTCTGCCAGTGATGACAACCATGATTACCTGCCTCCACACTTCTTCCAAAATCCACTTTTTACCTCCTACCCGCTCCAAAGGAGGGAATTATTTTACATACATCATTTTGCAAATTCACATGTCCATAGTCTTTAAAACCTTCCCCAGAGGCACGCTCTTTCTGGAAGCTTAGTACGCTCTGGGCAGCTGAATTAATAAAGCTTAATACAGAGGTTTGCCCTTTCCTCACCCCACTTGCTGCTTTGCCTCTCTCTTGTACTCAGTATTGGGAGATTTGATTTGATTACACTCAGCTCATCTGCTTATACAGCAATTTCCATAACAGGACCATGAAACGGGAGTTTGATCCAGAGTTTATCGAAATACAATCTACTTAGAGGCTAAGCAGCACAGCTTTAACTACTGTCCACATCTTGTAGCTCCATCCTTCTTAAATATCTGCTAAATAAATCTGACACAATTGCCAAATCAAAGATTACTATTTGGGAGAAAATATTTAAGACCTTAGCTGTGTTTCTAATGAGTGGCCGTATGTGCCGCCAAAAAGATGACATGGGGCCATTCTGACATTCAAGTTCATATGTATACTTCTGTGCCTTTTTATAAAAGATATGCCTTGATTTGTCAGAGCCATGAACGCCAGGAAGCAGAGGGTAAGCGATGGCCACACACTCACCACAGAACTGTGCACCTTGCCAGGGGATTACTATTAGGCACTATTAGGAGAAATTAGAAACTAATGACACTGGTGTCACTCACAGCTCACCTTGATCATCTGAGTACAGTTAACAGCTGAACCCCCTGCTGTACACTCCAGAGGGGGAAGGATGCCAGCCTCACTAAAGGCCTTGCTCATGCCATTACACTTGGAAAGTTCTTGCTCAGACACCGTGCACCACCGGATATGCTCCAGGCCAAGAGCTGCAAACACAGCACCAAAAGAAAATATTACAAAATGCATAGATTTTTTAACAGAGATTACAAAAGGGACATTGAGAGACAAACTTTTGTTCTGCTTCTCCCCCCAAACAGAAAAAAATTAGGCTAGGCTCACTTCACTGTGAGTACTTAAGAGATGATTCCCACTTTCATTCCAATTAACATGAATACTGAAGTTTTTTTGGGCTGACCAAAAGATCAGACTCAGTTACTGAAATCCAATGGCATTTGTTTCTGACATAAGAAGTATGGGTACCATGGAGTAAGTCAGGGCACCCAGACTGTTCTAAACATCTAGCAGAATACACCATCTTAATCAAGTTAAAAGCACGTGAAATTATTATTTTAAATGATATGCTACAAAACCAAAGAGTCTGTCCAAAGACAACTGTCAAGTATTGCTCGTTAGTATCTGGAGTCCTGCGCCAGCCCTTACTGGTCTGAATTGAAAAAGCAACCTTAGGTGCTCAAAAGCCTTGCCACCTGGCTTATTATGAAAACTAGAAAAGTAAACTTGGCCCTTCAAAACAGTCTTTCATAAGAGATTGTAACCAAAGTCAGGAAAAGGGGAGGGCAGAGCCATGAATGAAAAGACTCAAGTTGAGTAGTGGAGATTTCCATTAATTAGCAAAGAAAGGTGCCTTTCAGTGGCCCCAAACGTCACCCTCCTAAGTGCCAAAGCAACAAACACTTGGTTGCTTTTGTAGGGAGATGTCATCGTGCGCAGACAGTGCGGTGAAATGGAAATGCCAGCGTGGGTTACACTGACAAACAGACACGGTCATTTTCGGTCATTTTCGTAAGCAGGGACACAACATTCCACAACTTGTCTACAATTTCCATTTTTAAGCTGGAGTCTGCTGTAAACCATTTATCATGTGGTTTTCTAATACCTCTAACTGGCCCTCTACTTCCCCCCCAGTGCCATGCAACTCAGATGCCACATCTGACTGTGCAAATTAAAAATGACTCCGCTAGTGCCTGATAGAGCTCTGTGCACATCTTCTGACTTAGTGGCTGCAGACTAAACAAGACTGTTGATGCCAAAAGATCCAATACTGAAACAGTGGGTTTGGCTTGCTGTTCCTCTGCGATAGAGCCAACTCTACTGCTGTCAACAAATATTAAGTCAGACTTGGAAAGCTTACAGGAAGTTTTCATGGCAGCATATGCCAGTAGAGGGAGAAACAACTGCCCACCTCTGAGTTTTAGGAATTCTGAAAACCAAGAGGGCTGGGAGAAAGGCATAACAGGTCGTGATAAAAATACACCTCACAGAAACCTAGTATTTGTACTACCTCATCTGTCAGGGTGAAAATTTCACCATTAATTCCTTGGGACTGGAAGAAAAATCCTGGTTTTCATTTTGGGTTTTTCTTTTTATAAACATAAGCGAATAGAAATCAAACTGGGGAGTCAGCATCTCAGTGTGTATGTATGCTAAATGCCATTTTTCAGCCTCAGCATTCTGATTTTAGATAAAGACACGCAGGGGGAAAATCATGAACTGTATGAAAAAATCATCAGCCATACACCTGAAACAAAGTTCATTTAGCTCTATATCTCAGCCAAAATAGTGAAACAGCATGAATCTGTTGGGTTTTTTTCCTCATTCATCAAAGCCAAACCCTTATTGGTCCCTTTCTAAATTGCTGAATTTTGTTGTTAGAGAAAGTCAGATCTGGGCAGTACCCTGGCTCCTTCCTTACAAGTTAGTTACATCTGAAATGGGCTTGAGCACAGACAAGGCAGTTAGCCACTCTTCCTACTGCCAAGGAAAACCAGCTTAAAACATCAGGTCAGTGTCTGAACCCAAGTTTATTCTCAATTTTGGCCCTCCTGTACTATCAGTAGATATATAAAGCTTGAAATGGCAGAAGCTGTTCAACTTCCCTTTGAAATATGCTTAGAGTCCTAACACACCCATAACTATCACTGACAAACGTCCCAATAACTCCTCAAAGTAATGGTACTATGTGGTGTAACATCAAATGGCTATTTATACAGCTGCTGCTACAGTATCAAGGGCTTTTAACAGAAAAAAATGGGGTGGGGGGGAAAGAAAATAATTAACAAGGACCATTTATTTTCTGAAGAACTGAAGAGTGCTTCAGAAACAACACCTACACCTCTGGTGAAATTAAAAGCACTCACCAATACAATTTGGGAGTGAAAGAAAGCCAATATGCTGCACAGAGCATGAGAAGGGAAATAAAGCAATTATTTCTATTTTTATGAAGCAAGTGTCAGAACTGCTCATTGTTGTGAAAAACAGACACCGCTGAACCAGAAACTGATTCACTGCTGTGGAAATACATTTGACACCAATGAGTCAAGATATATACATGGTGTTCAATACAGGCTTACAACTGCTTTTCTATTACGTCCTTCTGTTTATTTTCCTGGCCATATGAGATTGGCTCTGAAGTGGTTCTAGTTTCCTTCTGCTCTCTCACATCACACAGAGTTCCCATGTCACAGCAAAAGCTTTTGGAGGACACTTACCAGCATGAAAGAAGAGAAGAGAGAAAACATTTCTGGAGCTCTTCATGGTGAAAATTTTGGGATCTGTGATTTTTTCAGCCTTCAGAACTCCCAGAAATCAAGGCTCCTGCAAGAGTGCTCTCTCCAGTCTGGCCTTAGGTGAAAATCAGTTGCATTCAACAGCCGACGCACTTTGATCAACAATACACCCTGCTTACCTCGGCACACGACACCTCGCAATGGCTACTGGAAAAGAAAGCGTGCCTCTCTTCATACTGCCTCTACACTTGGAAAAAAACATCAGACCTGGAAATTGCAAAATATCTGAGGCACCAATGAGGTCGCTACTGCCTTGGCACCACCCACAGACTTCATTCAATAAACTGCTACACACGGGCACACAGGGGTGGGGTAGGGCTGTGGAACCACATCCTCACTCTGAGATCTTTGTATTCCCTGTACCTGGGGCTCAGGAAGCAGGAGATTCAAGGTAAGCAGTTTATCTGGCAAAGTAGACAGTCACTTGATGCCACATTCTCAGCATTGCCCAGGCTCTTACAACAGCAAGACATGTACACTCTACAGGTGGTACAGCACATGCTAAAATGCACATTTCCTGAAATGTAATAGAAATTGCTATAAAAATAGCTGAATCATTCTGACATATTTTAAGGTTTAAGAGAAGGCCCAGGAAGGATTCTCTCCCAGAAAGAATCAAAACTGCTGAACATAGCTCTGTTAAAAGCTGCTGTGAATTTTAGTGTAACTTTCACAGAGCAACCCTCATTTGTGCTGCCATTTTATTAATTTCTCATTAGCCAATGAACTGCAGCTGCCTGTAACACTTTTTTGAGATAAAGCCATTGAGTGCAGCTCAGAAACAGAAGGGCAGTGTCGGGTGAGTTCTCACACCCTGGGACAGCATGAGCCACACAGGTTTGTGCATGCCCCAATAGCCTGTACTGCTGGGAGTGTGACAGGACACCTCCAGCACTCACCTGCCACCTGACTGCAGTTTGGCAGGATGCTAGCTCTAACCCTGACTAGCACCCGTAAGATAACAGCTGAGTCAATTAATTCCTATTTCAAGTTTAGAATTTTAAAAAATAGAGAATGATCCCTCCAGACCTTCTTCCCAAACAAAACCTTATGACTGAACTCGGATTCTTGACTCCCTAGACCATCTGGAATTAATTGTCCTTTTATTGTCTTAAGTGTTAAAGAATAACCTCGTGCCACTAGAGTATTTCCAAATGTTTTCAAGGACCCATTGCTCAGATCCTTCTGGTGCCTTTTCTACTGGCCAGATTAACATCTGAAACTCTCTCTCCCTGATGTTTGCAGAAGGGCTTACATTCATATACAGATGACAAGAACAACAGTCCCAGCACCAGTTGCTTAAGACTGCAAGGACAGGATTAGTAAAACACAAATCTGGTATCAGGGCTCTTCTGTGGTTCTTCTGATCCTCTATGGGAATGGTTCAGAAGGCAGAGGAGCAGCCTTTTTGTACAGGAGGTCTATTCCAAACACAACCCCTTCTAAACAATCACACAAGCACAGTTTGTCAGAATTTAGATAATTTTCCTATTTCATTCTTAACTCTGATATCTGTGCTTTAAGGTGATACTATATTTCTTAACCTAGTTTTCGAGACAATTTAGCAAAAATGCCAACAAGGAAATAATATAACTTACAATAACAATAGAGGGTAACAAATACTTTATCAAACGTGTCTGTATAGCAATTACAAATAGTTGAGTTATCAGGCAAGAAGAAAACCCATGATGCCTTCACTGGGCCAGCAAAAGAGTGGTAATGCATCAGTATGATACCATTTGGATTTTCTAATTACTCTAGTTGTTAAATGAAAAGCCTTTAGCAAAGTACGTGTGTTGTAAAACATAACTCTAAAATACAGCAAAATGTACCCAAGAATCAAAGACATAGCAGCAGCTGATGCTGGAAAAATGAGACCCAGAGAAACACTAAGTAGTGCCTGAAAAACCTGACAATTACACAAGATAAGACAACAAGGAACATCAGGGCTCTCAGAAACAACTTTTCTGCCAGTGCTCAAAGGTAACATCAGAAACAAACAAAACTAAAAATGCAAAGCAAATACTCCAGAGTCCTTTGGGTTTTCTTGATCCAAGTTTTGACTCCTGCATGACAAATGAGCAAGGTAACTGCTGTGGACTTCAGTCAGAGTGGAGTGTCTGGTGATACCTGGCTACTCTACAACAAGTGCCTGGGGGCAAAGTTCAGTGACAGCTACTCAGACACTCCAACATATCAAAGAGCAATTCCTCACAGACCTACTTAGCTGAACAGGGCTCCTTCTGATGGGTTAAAAAAGGAGGTAAAAAGAAACGAATACTATACAGAGATATCAGATGTGTTTGCAGATTTGGAAGAGATTCATATCCTCCTATTTTTTTTTAGAGTTGCTCTTTTAAGATGTCTTACAAGACACCTCAAACAATCAGTCACTTTCAAACAGGGAAACAACATGCTGGGGCATGCACCAGCAGCTTTAGCTTCCTGTAAGCCTCATTAGCATCCCAGTAACATCAGCAACTATTGTGTCACAAGTTAAACTGCCCCAATGTGGCCACCACTGTTTCTCTAACATATGATTTTCATTTGCAGTCTCCGTCAATTATTATGGTAATTAAAAACACAGTTGACAAAGATATTGTACAATAAAGTTTATTAGCTGTTCTCCTCTTTCTAACAAATGGAATGGATAGTGTTGATAACTCTTTACAAACCAAAGCTGATTTGGTTGTGTGACTGCCCCATGACCACCATAAGTACATCCCTCTCAAAAACAATCAGTTGCAAACAAGCAATGGCAGGTACCAAATAATACGGGAATTAGAGAATTTCATTATTGAAGGTTTTGGTACAGTGTATTCATAACATTCAGCACAGAATTTTGTGCATTGCAAATGGAAGATCTTGTGCCTGTGCAATCCGAGATGAACATGTACAGAAAAAAAAAATATATTGTTGACTCTGAATTCTCCCTTTGGTTAAGACATGCATATTACAAAGGGGACAGGGGAAGACAAACACCCGGAATTGCGTAGAAAAGAGGAGAACTTGCATGTATTTTTTTCTTGTACTAATATTCCCTGGACTTCATGCCCAGCCATCACAGCCCATTTGATTTTTCCATGATTAAGGAAGGTAAATTCTAATTTGGTTTTTTATTTTTATTCAAAACAAAAAGCTAGGAGTAGGTGGTAAAAGAAAAATATATATTTTATATATATATATTTATACGTGTGCGCAACTATGTAAAGAAAATAATTCCCATAGTTACAGAGTTTAGTTAAAGAAAGTTTAATATATATATATATTTATTATAACAAAATAGGCAGTTATTGTGGGTAAAATATTCATTAAAATCTGACCCCTAAGAACACACACATTTTTAGGCTATGAATCATTCTCTCCTTGCCCTAATGACCATCTCTGCAGCTGTTTTCTGAATTACTGCCAATGGAAATTTGGCATTCCTCTGAAAAATACAAGGTTTCTTAGCACCTAAACGTATTTTTAGGCTCAAAAATGTGATGACCATTATCTATAAAGAATTTCTGTAACACACTATAAATAGTGTTTCATGAGGAAGATTAAAAACATTACACATCTTTGTCCCTAGCAATTTTATTGGCAAAAAATGAAAAAATAGATTATAAGAATATCCGTATGAAATTATGAAAATGAATATCCCTTTAGGAGTAGTAATGGGACTTAATGAAAAGGCTAACTCAAAATTTTAAAGTTTCTTTCTAACTGCCTGGAAAGAAAAAAAAGATACCGTGACAATAGGATTGAACTCAAAAAATAAAACCTGAAATTGATTGCCCTGACCAAACCATGCTATTAAAGTTAAGCGTGCAAAGTTACTCGTAATTTACAACTTTCTTGAATACAATTTTTCTTTCAATAGTTACGAAATTTTAAAAGAATGTCTATAAAGCTTTTTTGAAAAATCTTTGAAAGTTACTTTCCCTTAAACATTAAGGAATTTTACCACGCAATTCCCTCCCACCCCCACCCTAAACTAATAGCTGGTCAGGCCATTCCACTGTCATGTTTGAAAAATGGCAAACCAACAACACACAATAATACAAATTATTTAAACTAAGAGAGACACCAAATGTAAAGCATTATGGGAACTGCAGAATGTGATGGTTAGGGTATGAACCACGCCGGAAAGAACTAGAGGCAGGCTCCACTGGAAGGGCTTAAGAGTCGTCAGATGTAGTAGGTGATGTCAGTTAGAAAATGAAAAATAAAAATCTGTTTTCATAATTTTTCCTTTGCTGGAACCCAGATGTAAGGACCAGACTGTTCCTCTATGATCTGTTTCACTTGGTTGTAGATTTCTTCCAGAGTGTCTCCCTGGACAATAGCTGCAAAACACAATGTGGCAGTCAGCAATCATCCCTCCTCATTCCCTGCAGAAACCAGGCTGCTCCACACCAAGCAGCTCCTTGCCCTCAGAGTGGCAGGAGGATTTCTAATTGCTGAAGGAACAGACACCCGTGGACATTCCTGGTTTCTGAGCTGGAGCAAAGCACAGGGTGGTACTGCAGGACACACAAAGCACTTCCTTGGGGACAGGAAGTGGCTTCCACTGGCCTATCAAGTATATACATACAGCTGATGAGTTTTTTTAACCTTTTCCTAGCCACATGTTCCAATTTGCCTGAGTCAATTCACATCCTCCACTATTCATTTTGGCCCAACTTTCATTTGTGTTTCCAACACAAAGCAAGACAGTGCAGGGCTGTGTCCTCACAGCCTGGTGAACTCCTCAGCTCGATCCTGAAGCTGAACAGCAAGGCTGGCTGACCTTGAGATGTCTACCTAGCTCTGCCTTTGCTTTTGGCTAAAAAGAGGAGGAACTCATGGAGTTTGTTGTCCAGGCAACAGATTCAAGTTTTATAGGCAAGAGGCTTCCTCATACAGTTAAAAGTGCAACCTATACTCATTCCTATTGTGTTAGTTGATGTATTTCTTGCCAAGGCTAGAAATAAATTAGAAACAAGCCCATATGGATGTGTTCTGACATATCAGAATAAAGTATGGTCTGGTGAAAATGAAGATGAAGTTTGAGCTGTTCTTACAAACACTTCATCCTGGAAGAGCAATTACTGTGAGATAGCAACTTCTTTTTAATTAGTGTCACAATCTCAGTGTCAATAATCCAAGAAGTAAAGTTTAGCATGAAAGACAATTTTGGAGGCAGGTCAGACTCACTCTTCTGTGCATTAATACAGTACTGCTGCTGCTGAGCTTTGCTTTCATGCAAATTAGTTCCCTTTTATTCCTACCATTCCATTCTTATCTCTCAAAAACCTTCTCCCCATCTGCAGTCCAACGCTGTACTGCCTGTGGGAGGAGGCTGCTTCACTGATACAGGCCAAGTATAATGTTCACAGCACAACAGTGCATAGAAAGAACTAGAAATGTCTTTGCAAGGCAAATAGGCCATAAGCTTCAGCATCTCTCCAGCTAAGTTCAACCACACCTCTTCCAAACCTCAGTAACCTCCAAGCTGAAGAAGGATGTGCTTTTATGTGCTTCAATGTAAAATTTAAGTCTGTGCAAACAGAACCTGCTGATGAAGTTGGTTTCAGTTACCACACATGATGTAGTATTTTCCAACAGATTAGGGAATGCTCACACTTTCTGTTTTACCACCTGACTCACAGGATGGCAGCTGCTAAATTGTAATTGGGATCTGTAATGACTTCAAATATCTCAAACAGATTCAGAAAAAGAATTCTGGCTTGAACAGGATTTTCAAGGAGAGAAGTCTGACCATCTTCCTTTGTCAATACTCAACTAGTGACCCTGAATTTCTTGGAAAAGTGTCCTATATAATGCCCTAAGACAGCCTGGGGTAATTCCAGCTACTAACTAATAATTGATAATGATTAAAATAAACTCATTCATTTTCTGAACAAAAAATTGGACACATTTGCAAGCCCTTTGGTAAGGGACTCTATAATAGGAGGAATTTTCAAGATATGTTGAGAATCCCGCGACTTTCTGGGTGCAGACAGATAGAGAGTTATGGGAAGAGCAAGGTAGTCTTGGCATAAACTGACAATTGTGTAGCACAAAATGCAGAGAAAAAGGCAGCAGGAAGACTGGAAAGGGACTTTACTGGATGGCCTATCTTCCTCCTCTGTGAAGGCACCATCCCATCCTGTGTCTCTGCCCAACTGGAGCAGATTGCTGCATGCACAGCTCTGCCCACATAAGATGTGGGAGAAAAACTGGGCAAAAGTCATGTCACAGAAAATAAGTGAATGGGGCAGCAAACACGAAAACACTGCAAAAGAGAGGGAAGGGGGAAAAGAGCAATTGTCTGTCAGGGCAGGAATAGGGAGGGTTCGTTTCCAGGCTCCTGAAGGTCATGACTTGACCAACCTCCCCATGTCAGAAGCCACAATGCAAAGAATGAGCACAGTTTGAGTGACTGCAGCCCATCTCTTGCTGTTACAGTGAAGCCCATGGCATGCACAAATTTGATTCCCTAAGTACCATAATGCTGTAGTGTTCAATTTTCAGACACTTTATTTACCATTATGCTTGATCATCTTCCCAATTTAGGAAAAAGAAAAAGGTAATTAACAATTTCCTACAAGCAGCTTTGCTGAGTAATTTCAGGTCTGCAAATAAAAGCTTTAAGTGTACAAGACATCAACAAAGCAAATATCTGCATTTTAATACCCAGGAAAATGGTAGAAAGTCTTAGAGTTTTTAAAACCTGAATTAAGCTCCCAGTAAACTTCTGTATATTTTTTATATTAAACTTATTGATCAAAGTGAAATCAGTGTAGAGCTACTAAGATGGCTCGATATGTCAAAGTAATCACAGATCATCTGAAAAACAAAACTCACTAACTCAGTGGTTAGGCAAGCAATAAAATTTCAACTCTGGCAAGTGAGCAGTCACAAGCAAAACACACCTGTGAAGTGTTCAGTAAATTCTTGCTCCAGTTTCATGGCTCTCTCAAATGTCTTTCTGGCTTGCTCTTCTGTTAAGCGTTTATTCATTTCCCTAGAAGTGAAAACATTATATCTTTTTTAAACCACTATCAAACACCTGGAGTCTTTAGAGTTTTAAACTGTTGTTTGAGTATTAATCCTAATAAAAGGATTAAACCCTAAAGACACCAAGAGAAGACTATAGTGGAAATAAGCTGTTCTGGCATTATGTTGCATGGAATTTAGCACAATGACATTCATTTTCAAACATTTTAATTTGGATTAGAAGCCCTGTCTTAAAGTCCCTAAAAATTAAACTCAGGGAATTAAATATTACTTAAAACACAAATACTACAACTGCCTGCTTATAACTTGTGGTTGGCTTTTCAAATACAACAGTCTCAAACAATTTAGCATGAGGTACTTTACTTTTACTCACATGATATTTTCCACTGTTTTGGGTTTAATAAAAATGGAGATTGGGTACAGCTGGGCAATCTGCAACCTTTTGATCGCATTACCAGAAACATCAAGAATGCAATGTTTTCCCTAAAAAGGGAGAGAGAAGGGAAAATGGCATTAAGCAAAGTTTAAGTCACAAATAACATCGCATAATAATTTAGAAGAGAAAACATGTCTCCACTGAAACCAAGAAAATTAGAGCACTTGCATCAATGATACTGTGATTTCACCACTTTGGCATGGGTCCCCCAAATCTCCTCTGCTGGATCACACATTTGAGATGTTTCTGGCTCTTCTTTCTTCATCACATGTTGCAGCCCAATCAGCAATGCAGAATTATATGAGGAATGGCTGGACTTCAACCACACCACCAAAATTTTTCATTTTGCTTTATTTTGGTACTAATTTGAGGATGCTTTAGGGAGGTGGCCATGTCACAGAAGCAGTTTAGAGAGGAGCCAGATGACTTAACTGGCATACCTGAGGGAGTGCCCACCCCTGCTGGCACGGAAATATATTCCATTCCAGTGCCACCATATTCAGATGGAACTGCACATAAGCCCTCTCCTCCCCCAGATACCAGCCAGTAGAAATACCACATTGGAGATGGTAGACGTAATTTATTTGTGTTGATTTAGCTCTTGAGAAACAAATATAATTGACCCTTCCTTGGGCAGCTGGAAGACAGTGTGGGTAATGCTGCTTTCCTCCCCATCTCTATTTTCCCACTATAAAAATTTTTCCAGCTTCATCTCAAAGGCTCCTCCTGTTCTCAGCTCGTTTCATCTCAGATATGCTTATTTCTACCTCACACATTTTTATTTCTTCCCTTTCTGAGTAGCACAGGATTAATTTTGCATACAGTCATTTTAGAAGGGTACAGGGGGAGAGGTTCAGAAAACCACTCTCAAGTAACTACATTAAGAAAAACATATTTTTTAGCAGGAGACAATGTGAATTGCAGACATCTGTGAGCCAGGACACAAACCCACAAAGAACCATATAAACAAAGGTTACTTATATCATACAACACCATTCCTGAACTCCTGGAAAATAATTCCTGGAGGAATGTCTGAAATTACTGACATATTTCTGCTTCCTGGCAGAAGAAATAACTAGGATCATTTACATTTGATCTCTTTCCCAACAAACTCAGAATTTTTATTTCAAGAATTTTTAAAGAGAAGTGTTCTTCCCACATGAATAATATATATGTCTGTTTGCTTTCAGCTGATGATAACCATTTCCCAGATCCAGTCCATGGGTCTGGATGCCAACTAGTAACATTTAAAAAAGGTGTCTGTATATCCTAGCAGAGTATTTTACATGTGCTGGTCTGTCCATGTCTTTAAATGTGGCACATGCTCCAAGAACTGAGAATTAAGGGCATTACTTGGTCCTTTTTTCCTTTTTCAAATAAAACACTATTTGCTGTGTTTGGCCCAACAATTTATGCCAGGAGCCATAGGGTGGAGGGCTAGAGAGCCAGCACAGTACCTGTGCTGGACCTGATGGGATATAACTGTGACAGTTTATTCCAAATCAACAATGAATTTGCATTAACTATGGCCTTGGGACATAGATTTTGCTTTGGTTGACAATTCCAAAGGAAAGAGGATGTGAAAATTTTTTCAAGTGAAGATTTGAAAGAGAAGGAAAAGAAACACAAGTACATTTGATACAATCATGTTTTCATCCAGGGAAGCTATTTTGCTCTTTGTACAGTGCATTTAGAATAGTTTTTTATATGTTTTAGTTCCTTACTTGTGCTGCATCTGGTTGAGAAGCACAGCAGCCAGTGCCTTCTATAATTGAACAACTTCTATAACAGAAAGCATCTTCAGCTGTGTCCATTGTGGGTAAGGAAATGAGAGAGTCAGGAATCAGCTGGAAGCATGGGCAAATGAACACAGCTGAAGACTATTTTAAGAATACTGTTTCTGGTTCTTTTGGGGTAATAGCAGTCAATTCTGTTCTGTCTTTTAAACTTATTGTAGAAAACATGGAAATTATCTTTTATATCCCAGCAATAAAACCCACTGAAAAGACTCATCTTTTCAGCAAGATGGAAAAGAATACATGGATAGGAGTAGTTCCAGGTCAACCAGTTTGTAGCCCTATCATGATTTTGAAGTAAATTTCTGAAGGATAGGCCATTGTTTCCCAGAAAACTAATGTTAGCTGCAACTGAGAAATTGCTTCATCTACCCAAAGTCCCATGGTGCCCCTGCAAGAAATGTAACTGCATGGAGACATCTGGTAATATTTTGTTCTTCGTGTCCATTTATGAAAGATTCATAACGATTTTGTACCTTACTAATCCCAATAGATGAACAAAAGAACAGAGCCAATTTCAGGTCCAGGATGCCACTGAAGGATTGTATTTGTGTTACCAAGTAAAGCAACTGCCAATAGATTTATAATGTTTAGGCTGTTCAATAATTTCATCATTTAACCACACGGGATAGTTTGACAGCTTTGTTCAGCCTCCCATACAAAGTACTGTTCATTTACTTGAACAATTCTGTAATTAATATTCTTTTCTTTCATTTTCTCACTATATCCCACAGGGCCATGTTCCATTCCATGTGTTGACAAAGGAGAAGAAAACATCACGTGACCCATAGAATCTCACCATGTTTGCCCTGGTTTTGCTTCCAGTAAAATCAATTTGCCAGAAATAGCAATACTCACCCATTTGGTCAAAATGGTCTACAGAGTTTTCCAGAGGACTAAAAGTGTGGGTTACTACCCACACTTACACTTTGCATGTCCAGACTGACAGTGCCCTCATTTGTGAGTTCCCACCTAGAAAATAGCTGGTCCTTCTCTCATAGATATCAGATAACATGGGATAAATGCACTGGATTTGTAAGAAGCAAGACAACACTCATCAACTCAACGTGGAACATTTGCAAAAATTTTTCATGAAGAGATTTTCTTTAAGACAAGCGCCTTACTCTCAGAAATACACTTTTTTTTTTCACCCACATAAACTTTTTTTTCAGACAGATCAAGTCAACTTCAGTAAGATTTTAGAAATAATTAGAATTTGCAAAAAAAAGTGCAAATCGCTTTGGGTTAGAAATAGTAATGTCAATCTTCAAAATATATGGCTAGTTATGGAAACATTTCTTTATATTTACTCTCTTCCCTTTATTAGCTAAAACCACGAGGAGCACAAAGAATAACATCTTCACAAGTTTTTTTCTGCACAGGTCTGTGTCAAAAGGATCATAATATTAATTTACTCCCCCAGCACTACTCTTAATTAGTTAATCATCTGTGTATGTGAGCTATGCTAATTAGCCTGTAATTCCAATTATTTCTTCTATATTCTCTTTAACGGAGAGGGCACATTAGGGTTGCTCTTTTCCCACAATTTAATCATGATGCTTTCATTGTTCCAAAGCTTCACTATTTCCCTAAACGTATCTGTGACAATATGCTTTGTTTCTAGTTTTATACAAATTCCTTTAAAAGTCAGAATGTTCCTAATGGCTTCTTGCCATTCTTCTCTTTTTTCCCTGTCAACACAGGCATATAATCACCTCAGTAAATGAAAGTAAGTGGCTCTGATTTACCTTTTCTGCTACTTCTCGCACTGATTGGACACTTGTTCCATATAGATGATTATTGTACTGGCCAGCTTCAATGAATTTGTGATCCTGAATATCCTTCTCCATTTGCTCTCGAGAAGTGACAAAATGGTAATCACGTCCATCCATCTCATAATCTCGTTTTGGTCTAGTAGTATCTTTAAATATAAACAAGTAGTTTTTAAAGCAAAACAAAAAAGTGACTTTTTTAACCTACAATATCCAAAAAGTCTCCTATTTATACCGCAAAATTGTCCCAAAGAGATTGACAGTATTAGGATAGGTCTGTAAAGTTTAAACGGTATATTATCTTTTTTTTTTTAACACAACATATAGCGGATGTCTATAAAAAAATTAAGAGAAAAGTATCATCTAAAATTGCTTTAGTAATTGCTGACACTTACGTGGAACACATGAGCCAAATTTGTCTGGAAATTCTGAGATCAGATCATCATTTATTCTGTCTTTCATGGGTCCCAAAACAATCACAGGTCGAGTGTAACTGACTAATAAACATAAAAGAATAATGTCAGTGATATTTCATATGATTGTTAACTTTTAAGAGTTCATCAAAATAAGCTTTGTCACAGCAATGATTTTAATTCTTAATAGAATATGTACTTCTAAAGAGAATAAAAACATGTTGAAGAACATCAATCAGTTAATACCATAGTCATAGTTAGACCTTCACTCTCAAATCACCATTCTCAGTGATTGAAAATGAGTCTTAAATTATGAAGCCTTTGGGGGAAAAAAAAAAACTTTTCACAAACTAACATCCTAAATTCTAATAGAAAAAGGAAAGAGGGGAGGCACGAAAATCTTTTCAATTCAAAGAGGTGCCTAAGCAGCAACACAGTTCATAAAATTCTGTGTCTGTGTTGGGAGTAGCTCCTTTTCGTCTAAGACCACAATTAAGCACTCACATACAAAGGGACTCAAATATAAACAGTTTCTGTAACTATTAACACCCTTACAAAATTAAGTGTAGTACCTTTTAAAAGTAGTTTATTTATAATAAAGGGATTTTGGTTGAAAATTAAGTTTAAGCAGATTATGTCTAATCACACTAAGAACCATTAAGATAATAATGCCTTAATACATTGTCATGATCATGCAATTTCAGCAGTACAGATTTTAATTTTAGGTTCCACTTGTCTGCACAAATAAGTACCAATAAATTCAAGTCTGGCCTATTAAATATATTTTAATTTGACTCAGAGCTATTTCCTTTCCACTGTATTACTATTTTCGTAAGAATCCAGTATCTATTAAATAATTAAGTAACAAACATCTTTGTTGTTTCTCCTTTTGTGAGCCACTCTGGTGAGGGGGCACACACAGACCAGCTCCTGTGAGGGTGACAAAATTCCAGTTTCCTACTTTACAAAACTTACAAAGACATAACTCACTTTACATCAAAGGAGGCTACCAATTCCCAATTTCTAGTAGGATCTTAATTCAAGCATTTCTCATCCATAATTTTACCTGGCATCTTATAATATTTCAAATTATATGATATAAATAATGCAGTCTCTATTAGCCTTGTATAACAATTTTTACTACTTCTGGAAGATTCTTGATAAACCCTGGGGCCTTTGTGCCATGATTATCAAGTTGGAGTGGAAAGTCTATACAGGTGAACGTGCCACAGTGCAATTAAAAACAACATGGCCACACCACTCATTGCAGGAAACTAGATGTGAATCTTGGCACTCAAAATTCCTGTTAATACATGATGTATACTTACTTTGCCATCTTATTTGATAGGTAACAGATAAGTATTTCTAAAGGACATTCCTTTCATCAGAATAATTTACAAGTATATGAGCTATGTATCAAATAATGTAAATCAACTGTTAGCACCTGTGCTAGTGATTTGGAACACTAAAAATTCTGTGTCTATATTCACATAGTGAATCACAATTAAGACCCACGTGAAGACACAAAACCATTCTGCTGGAAATCAGTGAAATTTTTTTTTTAAATGCAAGTATGAGAAAATATTTTCTCCTATTGATTTCCATTTCATTAAATTTTACTTTTTTCTGGAAAAAATCTCTTGGCAATTATAAACCAAATTAGTCACTTAAGAAAATCATACAGAAATGGGAGACTGTTTAGAGACATTTCAACCGAAGTTGGTAAACAGACGAATGATCTATTCACACACTTCTTGCTGTGACAGTGAGAATTCTCAAGCAATATGAAACAGAAGAAGACTATAATTTATAGTGTTCTCACTGACAAAACTGTTAAGCATGCTGTATTTTCCTTCCACAATATAAACCACACAAGAAATTACTGAAGTAGCACACCTTTGGATTCTGCACTAAATAATTTAGAAATTTTATTTCATAATTTATGTCTTTATGATTTATTCATTTGAATAACAGTAAGTTACAAGTTTAAAAGGGTGAAGATATTTATCCTGGCACTTAGTACATAAAAGCATATGAAACATTCTAACAATTCTGATTATTTTATACTGAGCGAGATCTACAAACCTTCTTGTTGATTGACTGGTTCATATGACAACACATATTCCTCCTGGCCACCTAAAATGTAAATGCAAAGACATATCAATGTATTTTTTTCCTAAAGCTACATATTTCAACTCAGTCATTTCATGGACTACGATGATACAGACACTGCTCAGCAATATGCATTACAACAATACTGATGAGGGACATCTTTTGAGAGTGATGAATTATAAAACTCACAAAGCTAAGCCAAACACCAAGCTTTAAAGCATAAGACACATACAGTAGAAATAACTTCCTGGTGTACACTGGCATGTCAAGCTGACAGCAAGCACAAGAAGACTTTTCAAGCATTGCTGAGGTGCTGCTGTTCCCCATGTATCCTGGATGCAATGCATGCATGCTGTCATTCACTGCTAGAGCAATGCCACCTGCACCCGGAACACTCTCCATACTCTGAAGCCAGCATTTACAAAAAAGTTTTTTCATATTGATACATGGCTGGCAACCATGTATGCCAAGGTGTACAGGTCTTCCATTGATATTACTGTGAATTAGCATTTATATAAACATCTTCAGGCCACTCTAATTCTACCAAAAAAGCTATGTCTGTATAAACTAAACAAGGACTATTTTATCAATTAATTTTTAAAGACCAAGTTGAAAGCAAAGAATGCTTTGGATTGTTCTCAGCTCCAGGAAGCACATTAGCAGTGAATGAAACTAAAATAACTGAATCTTGAATTTTGACAGCTGTAGGCTTTTTAAATGTTAATGAAAACACTTGAAATATACCTCAGTTGCCATCTCTCTAAAAGATTACTTCTAGTCTATCATGATATCTCTGAGTAAAATTTCTTTCAACGAACTAACTAAAAATTAAGTGTGACAGCAGAGAATTTATAATTCTGAAGACACAAGCTAAAATTACATGGCATTGCTTTGAACTGAAGAAAATACAGTCCTCCAATATTTCACTTGTCTAATTTTGGAACATTCTTTGATGTTCATAAGCCATATTTAAAACAGGCAAAGAAACATATCAAGGCTACACCACAGTTTATGTAGAAACAGAAGGAAGGCTTTTATAAATATATATAGTGCTTCTGTATGTTTATTCTCTATTTCAAATGCCACTGACATTTTAAATCTAAATGTTACATTTTATTAACAGAAACGTTTCTCTTATTTTGTAGTAAATTTTCATTCAAACTGTTCTACAGCAATATATGAAGGAAGACTTTAATTTCTAAATTGTTGCAAGTGAGGAATACCTTAAGACAGACACAAAACCATGCAACCTGTACATTTTAATATCTTAAAAAGTTACTCATGCAAATGGATTTTAGAAGGACAGTATATACTTTCTGAACCCTTTTTTAGGCTAGGGAGAGGAACAGGGAATCACCAACTATCAACTCATCTATGAAAGATCCAGCTTACATAGAATTAGATATTTCATTGGAGAAGTCACTTTGCTATAAGGTCAAAGAGTAGTTATGTAAACTACTAAAGAGATAAGAACAAGTAAAAAGCATCCCCTGATTGAGGGCAAAAAGTATATATTGTCACTGCTTTTCAATACTTTGGAAAAATTAGTATTAATAGAATGAACCTTTTGAACAACCGTACTCATCTGTAATCAAGATAACTTTCATATTAGACAGCAGTAAGAAGAAATTATAAGAGTATTTTATTAAAAAGTGCTTAGAATTACACATTGAGATAAACAAATCCATGACATTCATAATAAAATCATGGATCTCAAGTAACAATAAAGTAAAAAACTAACTAGTAGTACCAATAAGGAGCTTTAAAGGTAAATAAAGCAAGCTCTCAGAAAAACCTTGGAAGTGTGGGAAGCAGCAAATTTATGAAGAAACAGACATGGTAAGATAGTTTTAATGGTGTGTCATCAAAAACAATTAAAATCTCTGTTTGTCAAAGGCAACTTTCATATGTGCTCAATTCTGTGTTATTTTCAGGGAACACAGATGCCTCTCTCAATTGGTTTCTTTTCAATCACAGTCTGCAACACCACCAGCATTTTGCATACATATATATATGTTCTCTCCTTCAGTGTCATCATCTGGAAGAAAATATGTGGCTCATTACCTCTGAAAAGATCTATAGCCAAAGAGATATATCTGTTAATGAACCACCTTCCTTATTATCCTGCCATAAATTAGGTATTTCTGCAGCACCCATTACACAGCAGGCAGCCAGGAGCTGAGCAGCGAACCATTGCATAACTTCCACTGTTCCTTCTTTTCATGTTCCTCTTCAAATCCTCCACTTTCCTATTGTCCTGCTCTGGTCTATTGTGGCTTCCAGATCTAAACTGCAACCTTACTGGGAAGCTGTTCACTGGAAATGAACAGTGGGATTCAAGTTCTTGCTCTGGTTTAAGACATGTCAAAGCACAGTAGAGCAGCACCATGCAGCCTATTACCCACCATGAGCATGAAGTGCTACTGCAGCTCGGGTAATAGTAAACACTACTTATGCTAGTAGTAAAAGCAAACTGAGTGTGGTATTTAGAAGACACTCTGTCTTCAGAGAGAGAGAACTAGCATGCTGATTCATCAAAACCGACTCCAGCACTGAATGTGTGTCGTATGCTTTGAAGACAGTTCAAACTAAGCACCCACACTTGACAAAATAAATGAGCTGAAAGCAAGGGTAAATACATGTTTGCTTATCTGAACTTTCATTGAAGTATATGCATATTAAATCTGAGTATCAGTTGTGAAAAACTTTAAATAGCTATGGCATTATTTAACAGATTACACATTTGGTTACACTTCCAGTATTAAGGCTCAGCTACAAATAATTATATTTGTCATCATTAAATTTAAATTTAACAGGTCTAGCTAGCTTGTGTAATTTAAGACAAAAACAGGAGTAGATTCAAATTAAGCTGAACTAAGAAAATCACAGACGAAAATAAAAATATCCATAAAGGAGATTTGCAGTGATTCTAAGGAGTTTTTTAAAACAAAGACAAACAATTTGCAGTACTCCACCAAATACACAAACACAGATTTGACCTGAAGCTGACTGGGAAGTTCTATTTAACATGTAAATACCCAGAAAAAACCAAACAAAACCAAAGAAAGAGCTACAAAACAAAGGTTCTGAATAAACAAAGAACTTAAAAACACTTACGGTAACTACTTTCACTATCGCTGGCATTAGAGGTTACATGCTCTGAAATTGCAACACAATGGGAAAAAAATAAGGAACATAAGGAACATACACCAATGGCATGAGTCAAACAGAAAGAAAATTGACAAAAAATAATCCAGATGAAAGACAATACTCATATCAAAGTGCTGAAATCAATACATACTGCATATAAAAGTTTTAACGTACTTTTCATAGCTCTCAGGATCAAGCTTAATTTCATATGAAAGGAATTGATGTTAATAAAAAGAAAACGATTAAACAGCACATAAAATAAGATTACAAAAAGTACACTAACTCATAATTCATACGTAACCCTGCAATTTGTAAGTTTTCACTTCAGGATGAATTTTGTTGACTAAAAATCTTGGGATTATTTCAACTTTTATGCAGGCAATTTATTGATTACATTTAGTCTCTTGTAGAGAAACTACTGGATTATATTAGAGGAAATACAGTGTAGCATGTAACACAACTTGCATTAGGTGTGGTAAGGCAATTTTAGAAAGTCTGTGCTGAAAAACAGACAAGAAGCCAATTGTTTATAGAACAGAATCATCCAGAGATATTTCTGGACCATATTATATAGTTCAAACTATGTATGATCATAAGACCATGAAGGCTGCTTATGATCTTATGTCCTAAACCATAAGGCCATAAAAGTTGCTAAAGATTTCTGGCCTAGACCAAGAATTCCTTTGAAAGTAGCCATTTCAGAATTGAAAAATCAATGTTACAGCTACTAGAATTTCTACTTCATGATTGAGGACAGGTACAGAAGTACACTGGCCCTTTAGAGTAATTTCACAAACACTGTGCCTTACAGTTATGCCTTGGGAAGAAATGCTATCCTTAATGACCCTTAGCCATATCCTTTTAGAGACTCCTTTTCCTATTGCATAAGTGCCTTACAGGGTATGTATTTAATATCTCTGATGAAAGCAAGGTCTTGGATTTTTTTATTTGTCATTTTAATACATTTAGTGGTGGGGTGTGTACACACAAACAGAGTGTGTAGAGTATGTAGCAACTTTTGAATCTTACTGGTTTCAAACAGAAGTACAAGAAATGCTTCAAGTCACCCCTATCAGCCCTCCATTTGGTCTAAGAGCATCATAAGTGTTCTAGACAAACTCTCATAGCATTTGTTATGGAAAAGTTTTGTTTGCTTTAAGCAGCTGTAAACATCAGTCGCCTAGAAAGAGGAGTGAAAACTGTTACTAGTTAAAGTAGCATGGCAATGGTTGTACTATTACTGTAAAGAGCCATAAGGTTATTTTTAAATAAATAAAAATACGAGGACAAGATATAAGTAACATTAAAAAATAATCACCAAATTAAAAACACAGTACTGTTAAGGACAAACAAGAAACCACTGGTAAGCTTCTGAAAACAAACAAAAAAAAAAAATCTAACGTGACAGTCACAAAAAATGTACATGTTCCTGAAAGCAAAAACTCCAAAAGATTACAAACTAGGAAAAGCTTATGAACCAGTTTTAGTCAACCTCCTTATGCCAGTAGAGCACCAATCTCAAAGAGATCTGTCAAAAAAAAAAATAAAAGAAAAAAAAAGAAAAAAAGGTAGTAATTTTTCAGATGGAGGTTAAAATAACTTGGGAGTATTTTGATCACTTACTCAGGCCTTTTGATCCCATGTCGTCAGGGACCTCCTGCAGAGTAGTCCCCAGAGGGCAAGCAATAAAAAGACAATCACAAAGAAAATAATTGTCAGTAATATATAAAATTGGCGCTACGACAGGAGACAGTTCCTAGAACATCACAGGGAAAAATAAATCTATAGAATTTGACTTGACTGGCACATGAAGTGCAATCAGCAATGCAAATGGCAGAGAACACAGTTTGTTTTGAACCTGGTCTGAATTAGCAAATTTATGCAACTATGTTTTAAGAACAAACTTTTTTTTGGGAGGGGTGGGCTGGCAAGAACAATGAAAATCAGAGTAACTCCTCATTAGGAAAATCAAATTAGAATTAATTACTTTGAAAAACCAGTCTAAAGGGAATGATTTGAGAAGCTAGTAAGCTCCATTATACTTTCATGAATACTGTGCCTTCTCCTCCAAGTCAGAAACAGGGAAGCATCACTGACAGCACTGGAAGGCAGTTATCTCCTCCAGTTAGTCAACACTATTGCCCAGTTTATTCCAAACTGGGATTTTCTTGTGTTTTTATTTTAACAGCAAACAAAGGTTTGCACTGGTTTTGTAGACTGGTTTGCCATTGGCACTAAGAGCTCCTCAGCCTGTTGCAGCTCATGAAACTGTCTCCATGGTAACACCCTAGTGCAGTCTAGCAGGCCCTTCTACTGTGCTTCGCTCTCCATCGAATGCCACATACTTACGGTCAATATCACTGGTTTCCTGCTCACTCTGGTCCTTGTTCTTGTAGAAGGGAAATTTTCGGGAAAAGAGGTTCTTTTTACGCTTGTCATTGAATGACTGCTGAAGAAGAGAAGGAGGGGCAAAACAAAGGATGTCTAATGTCTGTGTGAACAAAGGCCCAGACCAGCAGCTTTGCGGGAAGCTGACTCCTACAACCACATTATGCAGTGCATTTCTCAGTTTAACACTCATCTTCTCAGCTCATTAGAGATAGAGAATGGCATCATGACTTTGCTCATATCCTCCATGGTTCACATGCTTAGTATTGAGAAAACTGGGTCATCCTATATAGCCTGACCTGTATTTCACAAATTCACAAATTTAGGCTTGCTGAGAACATTAAGAATAAGTGGAAAACTAGGCTGCTGCAAGATGGCCAGCCTGTAATGACTCAAAGTCAATTAAATCACTCAAATTATATCACTTAGGGGTTACACTATTAAAAAAAGCCAAAAACAAGCTGAGGTTTTTTCAAACAGCTCATATTGTAACAGAACATCGGAAGTATTGGGCAGTGTTACCAACCAACTAAAGAAAACAACTCCAAAACTTTTCTCAGTGTTTTACTATTGTAATTCATTGCAAGTTCATTGAAAGGAATTACTCTGTTCTCTGTAAGTCTGCATCCTAATAGGAAGATGAACTTTCAAAAGACACAAACTAATTTCATCGGTTTATTGTGGCAATTATGTTTCTCAAGAGCGCTTGAAAAGTATATAAGTAATCGAAAAGCTGAAAGTAATTACTCATAATTACTACATGAAAAACTTTGTAAGTCAAGGATCATGTTCAGCAACTTTTGACATTAACTGCTCATGTCGCTGAAGAATTTCTGCATCTCAGATGATACAAACATTTTTAGAGTTACTTACATAGATATTTACATCCATGTGAATATAAACTATTATTGTGATCCTTGTCCAAGTGATGGAGAGCATTTTCATTCCTCTATAGGTATGTCCATGGGTAATTAGCACAGATTTTAGTAATATCTGCCATGTTTTCTGATGAAGACATCATGTGACTACAGCACCTTTAATTTGATGTTCCAAGTCAATACAAAATCTTAAAAGTATAAATAAATCAGTAATGTTTTAACTGCAGTTATGCCCAGAACTAGAGCTAATACGGCTAACCTTAAGTCAGTAGAAATTCCCTTGCATTTTTAGGCATGAGTGACTTATCTGAGCAGTTTTGCAAAGTCATAAAATTTGACATATTTTTGTCATTTGGCTTGCAGAAAAAACTACAATAGAAAGGATGGTAAAATAGGAAAATACCAAACTTGGTCTTGAGACCCTGTGTTGTAGGGTCTAAGCTAAGCAGAGCCTACATGCAGCAGGAAGCAAGAAAAGCGCCTCAGAAACATCTTTTAAAAGGTATTGTTAAAATTAAAAAAAAAAAAAAATCATGCATTTAAGACTCAACAACTGATTCTAAAATTTGGAGCATGTTAGCTTTCAAGTAATTGTCTTTCTTCAGCCAATGTGAGTTCACATTCCTCTATTATTATGCAATACAGGTGCAAAAAGGTATATCATCCTTCCTACCAGCATTAAGTATCGAATTAATTGCAGTAACAACTAGAGGTCAAACAGGACAAAGATTTTCCAAGTGATGGGCCACATTTTTTGGTACAATTGAAAACTAGCACTTGGCCTTCCTAAAGAGAATATCTATAGTTGTGCTCTTTTCCTACAGTGCAACACAAAAGCTGCATCCTGCTACAGGACTAACAATCCTTCTGGCCATCTATTTTAGTACTGACATGCTTGGCAGGAGCAGATACTTAAACATTCTGCGATATTTTCATTATCAATGTTTTTTTAAAAATTATTTAAAATTACAAGGTGTTAAAGAGACACATGGTACCATGGGAGCACAATCAGTGACATTGAGCTCTGGAAATAACAATACTGTGCTAAGGAGAAAATCCATAAAACCTTTAATTGCCTTGCCTCTGTGTTCGACTAAAACTGTTGTTCCACAATAAAAACTGGTAAATTATCAACCTGGCACATAGACAGGATGTCAAGTTTCAAGCCAATCATATGCCTGCAGGAACTATACTTGGCACAGGCAAATTTTTATGTTATGGTCCTCCTGACCTTCTCTAACAGAAGTCAAGTCACTGTAAATGACAACCAGGAAGGGTAATATAATCTAGAGAATAAGGACAATAAAGAAATATGTCCAAAGGAGATCCTTGCTGAGTCTACTGAAAAATACTGTAATGTAAATTCAAAAAGTAAAAGACAGATCTATAATTGTTTCATTTGGGCAAGTCCATCAGTCTGGTAAAAGGAGACAAATGTAATAAAGCTAAAAGGGTTCAGTTTAGCTGAAGTGGTGAGAATATGCAATCTGTACAGTTAAAATAAATGGAGTAGCTGATTTTCCATACTTCATAAAACATAACAGGTTTTTTTGTTCATTACAGTTTTGAAAATATAACAATTACTTTAGCTTTCTGTACAGAGAGCCATACTGAGCTAATAAGAAACTTTATATACTGCATGTATAATGGTCAGAGTCAGTTCCAGTGCCAAAAAGAAGAGAAAAGTAATATTATACTGATTTTGCATACAAGATTAGCCAAAAGATTACTTTCAAAAGATACCATAATTATAAAAAGCTAGAATGACTTGCTTATTAGTTGAAAATGCATAGTAATTGCATTAAATTTTTCATAAGTCCACTGGCAATCATTCACAGGCATCATAAGCAGGAATATATTAAATCAGAAGCAGCACAGAAAATGAGATAAATGTGTATATGAAAGGAACAAACAAGAATAAAATGTAACCTTTTGCTCCAGAGTTTTTAGCTTTCCTTACAATGAAAGGAACATAGATTTTAATGTTATCCATCACTAGGGTTTTTCTTTAAGGCCTTAATATAGAAATTTTCAAGAACTATATCAAATTGGCATTATGTTCTTTTTATGGAGTATTAGCACACACAGACATAGGAAGGCACATTGTCCATGAGGACATGTATGGTGCAGTCAACTTACTGGGAAAGGTATCATCATAATATAGGAAAATATAGGACAAATATAGGAGGAATACTTTAAGGAGAAACTCTGATGTTAAAATATTTACAGCTGAAGCAAAAGACTGTGAACAGCGTAAGTGTTTGCAAAATGAAATGTTACTGAAGAAAGAGAACTGCAGTTCTACATCAATGGCAAGCGTAGTTGCTTTTCCACTCAGTATTCCATGCATTTCTTTGGTGCTCTGTTAGTACACAGGGTCTGTGCACCAACTCTGCTTTTGTCAAAAAACTACTTCAAACGCAGCAGTAATTAACTGTTTGCAATTAATTGGTAGACATACTCTAAACCCATGCAATTATCTTTCAAAGAACATGGTAACATTTGAAAAAGTACTTAATTTCATGAAAAGAATCTGAAGTATTTAAGCCTCTCTTTATATGACTTCTAAAAAGCAAAGCCAATTACCATGTCAGTTGATAACGTTTTATTCTAATACTAAACTACCAATGCACCAAAACAGAAAAATACTGCAAATAATCAAGGGAATCTCCAGGGCATAACTGTGAATCAGAAAGTAGTCAGAGATATGGAATTCCTTTTAAGCAAATACTTAGAGGGGAAAAACATGACATTTCATTAATAACTGCAACCTTTGCCATGTAGCAAAGGGATGTATATATGAATTTTAGAGTCTTTATACTTTGCAGTCCTACACTATCAGGATATAAGACTGAAACTTTAATATTTTATGTATGTGATTTCTGAAGTTATGTAAATATTGTAACTGAAATAAATTACTAAAAAGCATTTGTGGGATTTACAATAATGACTAACCAATGCTACAGCATTAGTGAAAGCAAAATAATCACTATTTAAGAAATGGCTTCCTCAGGAGCTTACAGTACACTTCATATTTTTAAAAATGGCAATATATTATTACTTTTGAAGACTCTTATATCTAAAATATATATGCCTAAGTCTTGAAATTATTAGTCACATACACTAGTAGAAATGGTAAGATGGTGGAATTGTTTATCAAATTTCAAAACAGCCATAACATTTCAAAAAGCCTCACCCTCAAAACAATAAAAAATTTTGGCTGTTGTGCCATGATGAAATTGCTATAATTTTGGCTACAGACATTCCTATTACTACTAAAGTAGCCTCATTGCTTTCTCACCACTCGTTCCCATCTCATGTACTGTGACAGGAATCACTTATGGTGCAGAGCTATTAGAAATGGCACTATTCAATGTTTGGTTAGGATATCCAACTCCTTCTACATTACATTATTAAGCATATATATTTCAATACTAATTCTTTAAACAATTTGCAGTGTTTTGGCAATTAATGTCTGCTTTGGTGCTCAGAATTATTTCATTTCTATTTGATAGAATTTAGTCTTTTCACTCAAATCTGAAAGTAATTCTCCACACAAAAAACCACTGAAAAATCTAAACATTCACAATGTCAGGTATAATTAGCACTTCATTAACTCACCCCTTTATCTCCTCTTGTTTTGGAATTGAATTTCACTGTCTTCAAACGGGCTCGTTCTTTTTTCTCAACTCTACCACAAAAACATACACAACAATGTCAGAAACAGCAAAACTCCAAAACTTCAAGTTGCCACTTGTTACAACAGAAGTATATTGGTATACCTTTTGTACTGTACATTTTATTGCTTATGACACATTCAGAACATGGAAGCCTGCTAATGAAAAACTGTTATTTCACAAGTGATGAGCTGTGAGAAGATTGGGAGTATTTTGTGGCTATACATGCTCAATAAATCCAGAGAATGCAAAGAGGAAACATGACACGGTAAGTGAACAGCCTCAATTATCAGTCAATAGCAGATATTAAAATTCAGAGAACCTAAACTCTTATTTGAGTCTCTAGTATGCCAACAAAAACCTCATCTCCATTGGCTCTGGCTAACAAAGATGATTTTCTAGTTTTCCAGGTTCTGGCTAGAAAGAATTCATGATAGTGTCATGACTTGAATAAAATTCATTCATACTTCACACTTTTTCACACATAAATGGTTATTAAACTGATATTAAAGCCACATGTAATGTTATGAAACCCACAACTTACAGTGAGAACAGAGAAGGTGGATGAGGACTACCTTTATTAACTTCAGCACACAACTTCTAAGGCTAGGTAGGGTTTTATTAAACATCTCATTGGGTAAATGAGAATCCCACTACAGATTACTTCGGAAAAAAAAAAGAATCAAACAAGTGCCTGGTGTGGTACAGAATTAATAACAAAGAGAAAAGCATATATGATATATGTATTAATCAGATCAGATGTTTAATGGCAGACATCTCAAAGTCAACAAAGTATGACATACCTCCGTTTGCTTGGGATAACTCCAATTTCATCACTTTCTCCATCTGGAGTTACCTGCCGTGCTTGCCACCATTCATCATCAGAAGCATTAATGACATGGAGAATATCGCCAAATTTGAAGTTCAATCCTTGACTCGGAAGGCCACTATCTTTAGTCTTGTCATAATCAAAAAGAGCTCTACATTGAAAAGAAAAAAATTAAACATAGAAAAAAGCAAGAAAAAACCAGGAGAGTATGAATAGCACAAAATATGAAGCAAGCTGCCTATGCTATTCATAAATGATTGCATCATTCTGACAGGTACTTACAAGAAGGCTGAATACACTCTCTCATACACACACAGAATGTGTAGTACACTACCCCCACACACTTCTAAGCTTTAACAAATGAGAAAACGTCATCCAGTGCAAACCTCTAGTGCTTTACAAAAGCTCTACAGGAGACACCTCCTGCAATTCAATAAGTACTTTGCACAGAGAAAGTTACATGTTAGCCTAAGATAAAAAAGACAAGCATTTAAAGCATACAGCACTGTAAAAAGTTCTGTAAAGTAAACTGTTCCATATCAAGTTATAAATTGAAATTATCTAGTAATTTAGTACAGTTTAGTACTGTCTTTAAAATAAAAGTAAGTCACAGGGAAAAAAAAACAACTTAGAAATATGATCTGGTCACCACTTTGCTACTGTAGTACCCAAAGGCAGAGAACCTCATGCACATTCTTTTAGGAAATTCCTGACCATTTCCAGAGAAATCTCCTTGTCCTTTTTCCTAAGGTAAGCCTGTTCTCAAATAATAGGCACTCACAATACTTGAACAGCAGCTGCGTGACTACAGTTTTATTAACATTCCCTCTGGCAGCAAGATTGGTTTATGCAACTGACTCCTGTTCCCCTTTTTGCTTAGGAAAGCACAGTTGTCTGGAAAGGCACATGGTCCATCACACCATGGAACTGCTCTGGTTTGCAAGTCGTATCTTTTCCGTCTTTTGGATCATTTTATACCTGGACAAGTTCCCTGAGGAAGTGAAGATATCTGCAGTATGTTTCTCCCTGGCACAGCTGAGGGTTTAATGAGGACATGGAAATGAAAGATGACAGGCGTCCCTTAGCAAACAGCAAGAGATACTGCTGAAGTTCTGCCTTCTAAAGGCTGCCTTTTACATTTGAAAATAGTTCATGAACCTCACCTATGTGAAATAAGTGCTTGTATGACACAGTCCAAAAAATTCTCAACTTTATTTAATCTGCCAGCTCATGTGTTGTCAGTGCTACACTTTCTGAACAATACCCAAATTCAACTTATTCGATACCAAGCCAAAGTAGTAGTGACAGATTACAATGTGATCATTTAAAAGGGTGTCATTTTCCTGGTCCAAATTCAGCTTCTTTCTTCATCCCAAACACTGGTCTTACATACCTTTTTCTGCCAGATTTTTAATATCACAGGCATTTTTGACCCATGTAAGTCAAAAGCTGTTTGCTCCAAAATGTACTTCAGCTTTGTGAATTTAGCCTTCCTGAAGCACTGAGTCAACTTTGACTCAGTATTTGTTCATAACCAATAACAAGCTGTTTACAGGAAGAAAGTTCAAAATATTCTGTCAGACCAATTTACCTTCAGCATCTATTGCAAAACCTGAGTTGTTTGAGACACCATGCCTTTCTTGAGCTATAAAATATATTGAAAAAAAATTCCTAAAGGATAAAATATCTTAATAAAGATTTTTAGAATGTCTAAAAAAAGACAGAATTTTTAAAGTGGCTTCAAAATATTTGCTCTCCTGATAAAAACAGCCTTATACTTAAATCTGCAGCACCTTTAATTTAAGTTTATAACCAAATTTAGACTTTCAATTTTGAAATAGCTTGGAATTTGAAATACCACCTTCCTTAGCAGTGCAACCTTCATAATAAGATTTTTGCATTAATTCCACGGCATACTTATATCCTGATCATTTTTTTAAAAATCAGAAACATTTTTTTCTTTGAAATAGCCAGAATATTGCAGGTAAGAAAATGATACAGATAGGAAGTAATCATTCCTCCACATTTATTCTGCACGTTTGTTCAAGAAACACTCTGGACAAATATCATTTCATATCTCAAAATAAACTGCACATAAGCCAGGATGTACTTTCAATGCAAATTCAAGTTGTATACATTTTCACTGAATTAATTACATGCATCGTGACATTTCTTTCCTAAGATTTCTTGTTAGCATTCAAGCAATAATTTCTACCAGCTCCACTTCTAACTTCTTATTTTGAATTTCCATATAAATTTCTAAAAGCTGTGAGCTTGGTCTAACAGCATTAACATATATGTTGACTGCTCAGAGAAAAAATGCTCAGAAGTGAAATGGAAGCAGAAATGGATAAAGTCATTATTACCAGCATGTGCTTTTCCAACTAGATAAATGGTTACACAGAGCAGGTTTTGCACAATGAAAGGCAGTTTCATCAAACACATTTCCTCTGGTAAAGTCACTTCAAGAAAAATAATTGTATTGGGCAAAAAAGTCAAAGCTGATGAAGGTAATTTTATAAAAAGACTGTTTAGGGCATCGCACAATAATGACAAAACTATGCAGCTAACATTTATAGGAATAGCAGGAACTGGTAATGATCCTGTAAACGACCTCAAAAGCAAACAGAGTTAACAAAATTTTCTTTTGATTCAAAGTGATTAACATGGAGACTTTTATTACAGATTAAAAATGCCTTACATTTACTTATTGTAAATTATAAATACAAATCAACTCAAAAGTAAATTTAGTAATCCTGATTGACTACTGTTTTGAATGCAGACCCATGATATTTACTGTAAAGTTTTATTTAAATTTAAATGGGAAGTCCTAAAAATTATTTTCTAGAGAAAGCACCAAGTCCTCCCTTTTATTTCACTTTGTATTACTCAGGAGCTAAAGAGCACTAAAGAGGAAACTCAGCTCCTTCATCCACAAGTCCAGAGGAACTGAAATTAGATTGCATATTTCATGAGTGTTTATGCTTCAAAGCCAAAAATGTAATGGCTGTGTAACATTGCTGAATTTTTCAGAATATCTTTTTACCTGCCACACTCATTACATTCAGTATCATAGACTGCTGACCAAGTTTTACTGAAGCATTTTTTCAATAAACAAAGCAACCAGGAATTCCTGTAGCAAAGACATCTCCATGTTTCATTTCATTAAATATGAATTAATTTTACCACCACTTCACAATAAATGAAGGTCAGCTTATAAAGAGGTTCTTGTTTTCTGAGTTTTTTGGGAAAGTTGTTTGAAAATTAATATTTGAACTCTGAGAACAACATAGTGATGGCCCAATTAAACTGCAGACGAGTACACTTAACCTGCTGCTAATAGCAGATCCTATTTTTCCAAAGATTTTAGTTAAAATTTCTTGGTCATTTTAGAACTGTTACATTTCTTCAGCTTTGAGACATAATCATTTTTTGCTCTGATTCAAGCACAAATCAGCACTATTGTTTGAATTTGGAATGTATTGTGCTGGTCAGAAAAATGCACAAAGGTAAAGGTAATTTTTGATTTTGAATGCTATACACATTGCAGACTCAGACTTGCCACAGAAGATGAGATTAAATATGGAACAGATTTACTCTCTCTCCATCTATTATGACAGAAACTTGATACCATGAAGGTATCTCACATGCTTTCCAAATCTCCAGATAAGCATATCTATATAGATCAGATCAGATGCAAACCCAAAAACATGATTATGAAAGAATCTGTCTCAGAACAAAGACCAGAAGAAATATAAAGCAAAATAAGAGAAGAAACATCAGTACATCTGAATTAGCTGGGGACAGGGGTGGTGGTGTGGGGGGACCAGAGGATGTACGAATGGAAAGTCAGGTGCTGCTGAATTGCTGTATTTGTATTGCCATCCAAGGGCTGTTTCCTAAATTGCTGTGCATAAGTTTTTAATATACATACAATTACAAAGAAAAATCTGCCATTTTACTCCAAACTGTATTTTTGGGCAAACACAATTGCCTTTTCTTTAATATTGCATGATACTAAAAAATGTTGTTTACAGGCAGACTAGTCTTAAAAGATATCATGGTTACAGTGATACAATGATGTATCTGATTTTATTTCCTAATTCGTTACCATGATTTTGAGAAAGCAGCAGAGATGATTTTCAGGGTACTTTTATCTAATAGCTTTTCTGCAATTGTGACTGAATGCCTATGAACATTTTACTGTTGGATTTACCATTCAATTCAGCATTTTGTTACATAACTGGCATCATTTAAGGCATATCCAAAACCCAGCACTACTGAAAAAAGATATCTGAAGTTATTAAAATTGGCTTTGAATTGATACAATTAAAAGTACAGTATGACTATACCAGAGTGACTATAAGGAATAAAGTGGGTAACTAACATATTTTGTCAGTATCTAGCAATATCTGAAAATATTCATAAAAGTTACTTCAATGGGGTCAAAATTACATCAGAAACCAGACAGGATGGATGTAAATCCTTTCCGTGCATACAAAGTTGCCTCCCAGTCTTTGGCAACTTTTGGTGTGATGACACAAGCCCTAGCAGCACCCTCTGTAAAGAGATATGAGTACAAAAGTACTTTTGCAGTGGAATTTTTGCATTTTAGATATCTGTACTGACTTATATCATCACTGTTTACTGAGCCTCAAAAACCTTCAATGAATCCAGTCCCCACAAGGCTTCTGCCAACAGCCTGAAGAAGGCTGCGAGTTCTGCAGCAGCTGGCAAAGCCAAAAGCTCAAAGACTTCCATCAGTAGAATAAAAGCTACATAAAGATAAAATGTTTTTCAGTGGATCAAAAGATCAGATGTGTGAACATAAACATAAGGCGTTTAGAACCTAATCAGGCTATAGCTAATCAAGCAAAATAAAAGCATTTGGAATTTAGAATTTAGGCTTAGTTTTATGATGAGAGCTAAAGCAGTAAGTCTTGGGATTATGGATATTAATATCTTGGCACAATACCCATATTTACACCTACCTACCTACGGAAATTCAAAGATACAGATAACTGTGGTATCAAGTACTCACCCTTAGTATTTAAGTCATTTATTTTTAGAGATTTAAATTTTAATCCCCAAAATATTTAAGGCAAACAGAAGTAGGAAAAAAAAGCAGGTTCAGATCTGAGAAAACAGAATCCAGCTACTGAAACAATAGGTCAAAACACAGAAACTACCTGTAAGTCAAGCTAAACAGAAGCCCTATGAGTATTTAGCTACATTTATGTCAAGCATTCAGAAACGGATACAAAGGACCATGACTTTCCTCAGCATCAATGCAATTACTCAGGGAACTGCTTTGTGTATGACTTGCTTCCTTTCCCAAAGCTCAGCAGACTGAAAACACCATGAACAAAACACTACCTGCTTTGGATGGGAAAACTCTACAGGAGCTGAGCCTGCTTACTTTTAGGAGGTAAACCAGGGAGGTCCTACAATATTTTAAACTATGTTTAACCCAAACACCAGAACTACTTGAAGGCTTACCTGCTCTATTGAAACATTCTGACCCCTACCAAGAGACTACTGCTGGATGTGATTCAATCCAGAGATGAGCTGATTTGGGGAACTCTAAAACCAATTTATTTTTAAAAATGCAATCCTTTTACCCACATTCGATACTTGAAATGTTATGCTTCATCATAACCAATGTAGGAGTTGAATGACACATGAATAAGCTGCACCCTGCCATAACTTCCCTGTGGAACAACCTATTTTTTCATCTGCTTCATGCTCTTATGTTTCCACTTCCTTTCAGCCTCCTCTATGTTTAACTTGATATGAATAAATTAATGAGGTATACTCAGTTAATTTGCTATGCATTTTCTCTCTTGGTTACCATGGAAAAATAATCCATAACAAAATTCAATTGGATAGAGAAATAAGGTTCCTTAATAAAGCTGAGAAAACAACTGAAGTAACCTGAAGGAAATGAGATGGAAATCTGTCAAACCTTATGAAAGAGAAGACTATAACTTTGAATTCAAGATTGAACAAGGGAGAAAATGAAAACTATTGTCACAAAAACACAAGATGAACTAAGCAAGTTCTTAAGACTTCACATACACTGACCTAAAGAAGAAATACATGTTTTTGCTGAAGGATTATCATTTCCCTCAAATCAAAGGACAAAAAGCAAATAATAGCATCACTCTTCAAAGTTCATAGAGGTTTCTCAGGGATATTACTTCTTTTTTAGCTATATTACATTAATCAGTCTAAATAAAGCTTTATTTTTATTGTATTTGCATATAAGCATCCCTTTAGTAATACTTAATAATTGTATGAAAATGAAATAACCAAAATAGTAAGTCTACAAGAAAGCAGAAAAACATAGTAGCAATGCTATGAAAAAGATGATTACCTGACATAGAGGGATCTCTTCTGGCTGGTTCGCAAAGATCCTGATCCTGAACTGATGCTACTGTTCATCATCTGCTCCCGTAAATCATGGATTTTAGCTTCAAAACGACTGTATTCTGTAACAAAGACAGGCATAGCAATTAATTTTCTGATGAACTTCAGCAACTAAACTGAAAGAGAATCTGAAATAATTTTGATTAGACGAAGAAAATAAACAACAATATTATACTTCAAAATTCTGTGATTGTAATCTAGAGGTCACAGTAGCTATTTTTTTCAAATTAAGACAAACATTTCTACTAACAATTATCAATTTCATAGTTATAAAAAGGCAGGTATAGATAAATTTTAACCCATGACAGAAAGGAAACTTCAGAACATACATGTGAAATACATGTTTATAACCAAGAACGATGTATTTTAAATTTAAAATGTTAAGAAATGGGAATGAAAAATGTCTGTACTTCAAAATTACTGGATTTGACTGAGATAAAGCATTTAACACTACGAGGTGGGAAATATGCAAAACGTATTCTGAAATAAGACCATGTTCCTCTGGGAGCTCAGGAAAGGAAAAAAATATCCATAATTCTGGCATGAATTTCAATCCACTTGTAAATGGCATTAGAGATTCAAACTGCCCCCACAGAATTATGTACAATGTTAATCCTGGAAAAACGGATTGTGTTCTTAAGCAGCACCACGTACTAATAAAACTATACTAAATGCATTTGATTTTAGCTACAAAGGCAGGCAGGAAAATAGTAATTGCTTCTTCAGGACAAACATCTCCTGAAGTGAGGTACTTACATGCCGTCAGCATAAAATATGAACTCAGAACAAGTAAGTTTTTCCTTCAGCTGAATAGTTTGGACTTCAGGATCAACAGATCCACTTGTAAACCCTTCCTAGTCAAAGGAAATGCTGTGCAGCCACCACCTTCCCCAGGAGACCACGTGATGCCAGATTATAACAAGTCAACACTGGGAGAGCCAGGGTGTGTGTGCCACAAGCAGCTGCTGACCGGGCAATGAGCTGTTCCCTCACTCCCTGCGGGCACCACGGTTATTCAGGAAGTGCACGACTGAGAAAGGGCTCTAAAATAAAAAATCTTGAGAAAATCTCTAAACTAAGGTTCCTTCAACAGCCATCTAAAAACTGTGAATGTTTTATCATATTATGTTCAGTAGCCCTTTCTCCCCATACACTCATCATACAGTGAGCATCTATAATTAACCCTATCCAGATTATGACAATATGAACAGTCTCTTCAATACCCCTAACTTCTGTCCTTTATAAGCAAAAGGTAGTAGCTTTTAAAATATACTAGTTTTTAAAATAGCACCAAGTGCCTTTTTACAAATAAAGTTCAGATCAAGCAGTTTACTGGCATTAAATGAAACTGATGAGGTTGTTTGACAAGACAATCAAAACCATTATTTCCACCACTAGCTATGCTACCACTAATAACAAAAGAATGTAAGATAACAGGACAGTAACCAAAGAGGAATGTGAGAAAACGACATTTTTCAGAAAGCAACATTCCTTAGGGGAAGGGCTCAGATGAAGTGAGACAACAGCCCACTCCTGCTGTTCTGACCCTGCAGGGCCTTGTAGTAAGTCACCTTATTTTACTCATTTGTAATCAAGAAATGATAAGCCTGAAAGATTTTTGTATGTGCCTATGCAAAAGAAAAGTAAGCATGGAAAAGATCAGATAATCCCAGCGTTTTCTTGTGCTACAGCTTGTTCAATACTAAAAATATCTGCAGCTCTTTGCAACAACTACTGGAAAAAATACAAATTTCTGTATCATGTGTCACTTTATTGAAGAATCAGACTTCCTCCTATGCAGGACACAGATGTAAGAGAGCTACCAGGGTGGCTATTTCCCAGTATTGCTTAACTCTATCCTATATTTTATCCTCAGGTTTCTGGTCTTGCAGCTTCCTGAACTAATTTAATTTTTCTCATCAGAACTCCTGGGAAGTGCTGAATGAGTGACAGGGACATCTGTAGGAGTAAGGAGAAGAATAATTTCAACACAGAGGCTCCTGCCATATGAATAAAGCAAAAAAAGGAAACTAATGGGCCAGGACTGAGAAGGCTTCATGTTCAAAAAGAAGGAGTGCCAAGAAATTTCATATTTAGGAGAAGCATAAGTACTGTGCAGTCAGAATCTGGTGAGTCTCCTTTGATATAGAGCTAACTAAAATTTGAGTTATATTCCTCTTAACAGAAGGTTTTGGGAGGAACAGGATGGATAGAATTCTCACCATTATTGGGTTTGGAGCTGAAAAGTACACAGGATTTGAGGTTTTAAAAAAAGAAACTTTAGTATTAGGTATAGTGGTACTGAAACGAATGCTGGAGACAGAAAATAAGATAAGCTGCAGGACTCTTGATATCATCAGAAAAGCAGTAATAATAAAAGTCTGATATCCAAAGGATCAGCACCTGTGCCCTGTTGACAAAGTAGAGTTGGTTCAACATCAGCTTTATAAAGCAAAGTGTGGGCTCTGCTAATTTATCTGGAAGAGGTTATAATTTGTCTAGAGGAAGTTATATTTCTACCTCTGTGATTAAGAAGAGTTGGAGATCAAGTGTCTTTTGCATCTTCAATTTCTTACTTTCCTTCAGCTTATTATCCCTAGCTTCTCACAAATGCTAGAGAACTATTTCTTCAGAATTCCTTTCTTTCTTATGTTATGCATAATAGCCATATATAGTGTATGACAAATTTGATATTTGTTCCCCTAAATCACAGTGAACAGCACAACAAAATTCCACTTGGCTGTGACAAAATCATATATTGCACATATAAGTATCTAACTTCAAAAAAAGTTTTGCTACATCAACATTCAAGAAATTTGGAGCTGGAACAGGCACAAGATGAAAAGGACACTGCTTTCTTGGTCAACAGGAAATTAAGAGCTTGGCAGGGAAGGGATGGATTTGATTTCTGGTGCAGTGTTATCAGGGTAACCAAACAGAAAGGGCAAAAGCTATTTAAATGAAAAAGGAAAAGTAATTTTAAAACAAATGAAGCAGGCTGGTTACTGGAACTCCATCTACAAATATGCTTCCAATTTCCACAGCCACTGAGATTCTGAAATACTGTTTTAATAAGAACTATGGTGGTACAAGAAACACAGACATCCACCCAAAAGAAATTCCAAACCAAAAGAAAACCACATAATCCAACCTCTCAATCCTTTCAGTAAAAGTTTGGTCAGGCTCCAAAACCAGATGTGTATGGAACAGCAGTGAATGAAACTTCACTCAGAATCAACTTTTAAGGTCTGAATTTTAAGGAAAGCTGCTGCTGATATACATCAAATAAAGTGTAACAGACAGCAAAACTACCATGAAGCACAATAAAAAAGAACATTAGAAAAAGGACATTTTCTCAAAGTTTCCAAGAAGTTTAGAGGCAGGGAGGGAATAGTATCTACTATTCCACAGATAACTCACAATAGTCATAACAGTGAGATCAAGGAAGCACAAGCACCTCCTGCTTCAGTTCATGGCATTTATCCAACAGAACCCCACCATCACCAAAGAAAAAACCTAAAGCCTACCCAGGTTTACACATAATCAGTTGTTAAGAACAGAGGATGAATGCATCTGGGCTCAAGTTTAAACTTTAAAATTATACTGGATAAGCAGATGGTGCAAAACTCGACTAAATCTGCTCCATTTCATGTCTGCATATATTCCATAGCAAGATACAAAAAGGAGGGAAGATTAGCAAATCCTGGAAGATTACTCTGATTCCAAGCTGCTAAAGTGATTTTACCTAGAAATCTGTAATGTTTTCAATGTCAATGTTTACTTGAAGAGAAAATCAGAACTCCAGAAAGGATCTGATCACTGAAAATCTCCCGGACTGCCCACCTGGTGGGCAACAAAACACAGATATACAGGAAAGTGGTGAGTTGTCTGTGCAGGCAGGGGAAGAGAAAAACGAGGCTGCAATGAAAATGCATCAGGTCTGTAACACACATTCTAGCAAACGGGACAGGGGAGCAGAAGGCTACACAAGGGATGGGAAATTCAGCAAACAGCACAGAAGGAACAGCGACTCAAGGAAACTGGGATGTGCGTACAGGGAACAGATGGCAGCACAGTGCTGAGAAGCAGAGATTGCTGCATATACTGAGCCCACGTAGAGCTGAAAAAGTTCACTTTAATTAAAAAAGTATGCCCCTTGCTTCCCTCTTCCCATCTGTCTATGGAAAGCCCTCTTTAGCAGGACCCATTGGATCTCTCTAAGCGGGACTCCTGTGCTGACAATTTTATATAACTACTGATTTATATTCTTTTCTCAACTCTCAGAATATTCAATTTTCCTTTTCATGGTGCCTAAAAAAAGAGAGAAATGGGGTCTGGTAGTTAGGATGGCCACCATCACACTGATCCTGTACTGATCATCCATTTTTCTTTTAAAATGCATGGACCAGAATACAAACATCATAAATAACTTTTGAGGAGATACTATTTTGCTGCAATGTTTGTCATTTGATATTAACATTGCCTGGGATGGACCACAATGAATTTCACATGCTGCTGGTGACTTTCATGCACTCTAATGTTTAATGAGCTTGTATCTCATTAATCACTTGAAAGATTGCACCAAGGAATTTCAAAGGATTAGAAAAACTGCCTTTGTATTTAGTTAAGAATACCTCCCACAGACCCTAGAAAACTCAGAAAGAGACTAGGTCCAGTCACTGCTGATGTAAATCCACTAAAAATATTGCTGACAAGCATTTCTAAGCTATTTTATTTAGTATATTAAAGAGTAGGAGTGAGGTTTTAAAGGATTAAAACATGTGTAAGCTGCTTTATAGTGTCTATGAGGGCTATATATAGCAAAACCCTTTTCCTAATCTTAATGGGTCCAGTTTTGAAGATACTTTAATTGACTAATCTAGATTACTTGCAAATGAGTAGAACCAGGTATAAAAGAAGCAAGAACAGAAGCCTGGAAAACCAGGGACCACAAATCCAAAAACAGGACAAACTTTCTTTGAATTATTTTCTTTTAGTAATTTTTAATTTTATGAAATCGGAATGCACTGATCTTCTGAACCACCTTTGTTTAAGAAAATCCACATCCTTATCTAGAAAGCAAGGGAACTTCAGCCTTGATAAAAAAACAATTACTGAAAACTAAGTTTTGTACAAGCATTATAGGCTTCATGCTACCCCAGCTGAACTTTTGCAGACAGAAGATCCACAATATATTCCAAGACTAATGCTCAGAAAACAATCTTAGCTTATACATATGAAAATGGCACCATTTCCCAGAGCTTAGTTATTCTCTTTAAAATTCCACTAGAAAACAGTACATAGAAGCAGCACTGTAAACAGAAAAATCAGCCACACATTGGCCATTGAGCAGAAAACAAACCATTTGTGCTTCCGCCTCCTTTTTTTTTTTTTTTTGATAATTTGTTTTGAAGACAAGAGAGAATGAAAAATAAAGTTTCCATTAATAAAACTGAAAGAATGTGTGTTAAGTTCCTATATGAACAATGCAGATTCAGAAGCAGAAGCTTTACAAAAATACTTGGAAATCTTCCCTTGATGTTTTGATTCCACCTTCTCCTAATCTTACACTGATCCACCAGATCACCTAAGAACATGAAGCTAATCTGATCACTTAAACATCATACCACTCTTTCATAAAAGAAACAACAATTTTATATTTGGTATGTCATGTGAATCGGAAAGGAAACAAAAATGGCTGGTACCTTTTTCTGTCTTGACAGGCTTATCTGAATTTTGCCCTGTTTTGGGGAAAGATGAGGTCACCAGTGAAAGACTGCTGATGCCAATAGACTTGGCCTGCTGCCTTCTTCAAGGCCCTCCAAGAGCAGGCTTCCCAGTTTATGTAACTGCAGTTAATGTTATCCACATCCTTAATACAGCTCAGTTCTCGTCTAGCAGAGTATAACTATAATAGAAAGCTTAACCCACTAAATTATTTTCTATCCAATTTCAATCAAATATACTTTCATATTTAATAATTATTTACTTGCTTGAGTATTCTATTATTTTTAAACACTTAAATGCACTCAAGCTGTAATACAGTTATGGCAGCCCACTGGCACCTACCTCACACCTTTTTGGAATGGCAAAATCTAACCTTCCAGAAATTCTGAAATTTGAGGCAACATTATTACTACATTTCAGATGACCTTTTAATTTGAATGAATGTAACAATGAAGGTCAATGTGAAAAACAGAGCCCTCCAAGAACTGTAAGCCTCTGCAGTCCTATACTCCCCCCTTGCTGCTCCTCTCCTCACTACATTCCCTTCAAGCACACAAGTTCCTATGCACAATCATAATTCTGACCATTCTGAACACCAATCCCAGGAGGTATACATATATCCAAATTCTTTAGTGCTCCTTCTCATTCCTCTGCACCAACATTACAAATAAATTTGACATAAAATGTTACATTCATTCCAAGTAAAAGGTCATCTGAAATATAATAATAATGCTAAAACATAAGGCATCACTACATCTGCAGGAAACCCAGAGACACAGCAGTGTGGCACTGAGGTATCTGCAGAGCTGGGGAGCAACACAAAAATGAAATGGATCAGAAGCCACGACAAATTAAAATGGTTTATCAAAACACTTATGTGCACTGAAGCAACATCTCCTGCTTTGAAACTGCTCCAGGTCACAGTATTTCTTTTCCAGTTGAATTCACAGTAAAGCAAAATCCCATTTTTATTCATGAGTAGAAATTTGTAGTACAAGCGAGGGAGTAAGGAAAAGATTCCAAAAAAAAGTGAAAAGTGAAAATTAAAACAACATCCTGACTTCTCACCCACATTTCTACAGGATAATTCCTTTTTCATAAAGTCCTGCTTATCTATGACAGATCCCTCCTCTGCAGCATCCAGCTCCACCAGGTCCAAACTCACTGATCTGTGCAGCTAGGAAGACTCTGTATGACACCCACAGCATGTATGTACCACAGAAGGATGTACCAGTGCAACCCAACAGGTGACCAGTTTCCAACATTAGCTCCTGGCAAGTTGCAAGATAAAGCCCGGAGTCTGCAAGGAGAAAGCTTTAGGTCAACTGAGAACAGTTGAGGAGGTGCCTGATGCATGAGCCACTTCTGTAAACAGCAGAACACACATTCCATGTTTGGCTTTCACCTGAACCAAACAGTGCTGGCAAGCTGCTGAACTTTAATTCAGTGGAGTAGAAAAACTTTGTAAGGCATCCCTCAAATTTACTAAACACTCCTGGAAATTAAAGGAATGCTCAGAAGGACATTTTAAAGAATGCAATGTCATCAGTTTTCACCCAATTCCATAACCAAGGAACACTGTGGAGATTTAAGGGAAAGAAAAATCAGCAGTTAAATAATTTGAGCCCAAATTCAATAAAATCAATTTCATTCAGCCATAATAGCCTAACCCAAACCCAGTAATTAGAGTTTAGTTACCATGGATTTGTAGAGACAGAGATGGAAAATTCAAGCCTTGGCATGAGAAGAGTTCTCCAGTGATTCATTTTTCTATAGCATAACTCAGGCTTTCCTATGAGAGAATTGATTGCAAAAATCCTCTTTTCCCAAAAATAGGGGGAGAAAGACAAATGGAAAATTTATGATGGGAGAATAGGAAATGTGATAGGATGTAAAAACATAAATTAGCATTCCCCACCACATCTATGAACATACAAACTGTCATGTACAATTACAGGGAGTGAAGTGAGCCAGTCCCAAGTGTCTTCCAAATGCTCCCATCATACTGAATCTCTTTACTCAGTTATAATGAGCCCTGATGGATGTCTACAATCTCCTTGATCTGTCCTAGCTGTCAGCATCTTTTACAAAATCCTGCTGGATTCATAAATATAAATAAAATACATATGCAATACAAGCAGTTATAACTGATGTTCTCCATCTTTATGAAGACATTTGAGAAACACCAATAATGAACAACTTTATGAATATTTTAATACTCGTTAACCTGTTTCCAAATGGCAGAAACAAAAAATGAGGATAATTATAAAAACACACACACACATATACACATAAAAAGTTTACCATTTAAATGAATCTAATGAGGAGAAAAGATTACCATTTGAAGCTATCATTTAGGAATATGAAGATGACCAAGGAACACACACACTTTTATCAAGTGCACTCAACCACACAGATGGTATTTTCTGTTTGGAAAGTCAAATTACAAACAGACAGCTTTCCTATGCTAACAAAGAATAATTTTTAAGGAAATATTCTCTTTACTAATCTCTAAGATTTAAACAGTGAGGACCTGATTCAATTTACCTCCCACATCAGACCTGACAAAGCTGATAGCTGGACTTCCATTCAGATTTGTTTAATGAGGAGTAAGAACAAGGCAGAGATGTCCAGTAACTACAACTCTCTAAGACAGGCTGGCCATGAGTCAATTCATACTTTGCCTCCACAGTACAATCGATCTCAATTTTCTAGTTATACTTTTCCTTCAAGGCATACCTCAAAAGGGTAGAGTGAGACCTAATGTGATTATAGCATCTTCACTCAAAATGGAGATTTTAAGCACTGTTTCAGAAGGAAAGATGCTCAAAGCATCTTGAAAGGAAGGGGGGGGGGGATTAATACTTTCTTTGATTAATTTGTCAGATGTCTGCCCATAATTTTAGGTAAATTGAATAACTTCTCCCATATGCATCCTCTCAAATGGGCTATATGTCTTTGAGAACTGAATTCTCAATACAGCTCAGCTGCACAGTCTTGTCTGGCATGCTTCAGTGAAGTGCTTCAATGAAGGAATAAGTACAGCTCTACCCTTGAAAGCTACAAGTGACAGTCACTGAGTAATTTCTAAGATGCAGTGTAATTTGCTCTGGGCAAACCTCTGTGCAATGACTCAAAATCTCAGCAGTCAGTCAAGTACCTCAATACACTTTGCAAGAAAATAAATTATCTACTTGGATAAATGGCAACGAAGAAAGCTGTTATTTCCAATTCAGAAAGAGCAAAAACTGTCCAAAATGTTTAGTTCTCTTCTTCTAAAACATTCTGAATTTGAAAGTATGGAAAGATTCTTTTCATCTTAGAGCCTGAATCCTAGAAAGAAAGGACTGCAAAACTGCTGATTTGGTATGAAGCCTGCATATATCCTTGGGCAAGGGAAACAAAGTGTTTGAATCCTGGAAGCACATACTCTAGAGAAACATCTGTTCTTCTCCAAGGAGCCACACCTCACTGTGACCCCTTGGCAGAAGAAACAGTGACCATAAGTGCATGCTTTGAACAAAAAAAAGTGGTCAGGTGCTCAAAAGGACAACTCAAGAGATAAATAAAAGCAAACATTTTATTTCTCAATAAGGTAAGGGGCCCCTACCCAAGAAGGTGCAACAATTTGAACCACCCATGACAGCACTGAAGAGCCAAGCAGAGGATAGACCAAACTTAGGTTTTTTTGATAGACCTATCAACAGAAATATTTGACAATTCTGACACAAAGCCAAAGCAAATATTTCAGAACCAATGATGCCCTTACTGCTCTTTTTAAAAGGCAGCCTCAAACTGAGCACTCCTAGAAAATTAATCCTGGAACACAGCAGAGGATGGAACATGTGACCAAGATAAAGCCCCCTGAGACAATACAGGCATTGGCAACATGGGCTAGCTGCAGGGATTTGACCAGGAAGCAGACAAATGAATCATTTGGCCTTATTATGAACAGAGTTCCTGGGTCAGGGGAGAGATGTGATGTTGATGCAGGTGGTGGGGTTGGGGAATGTGAAAGCTAATGTTTCAAACATTTGAGGAGATCAGGATAGAAGAAACATGACAGAAAAGAAGAAATAAAGAATGACTAAAGCATGCTGCTATCAGCCACCTGACAGATGAAGGCAGCATCTGCTCCATGTCCAGTCCTGATGGACACCTACACTTACACCTTGACAGTACTGCTAAAGGAAAGTTTGAAACAAAGACAGGTCTCTGCAAGGAAGATTCAGTGCTGGGCCAAACAATTTAGAAAAACTGTAGAAATTTGCTGACCAACAAAAATGTCTTAGTATATATAACACCAGTAATAGATGAGTTTACAGAATCAAGCATTTCATTTTAGACTATTAAATTTTAAATTTCCAAATAGACAGAGGCATTTGAAATGTGCTGCAGAAATACAAGAGGACAAATATGTGTATTGATGATGTAGTGTTCTGCGTAGCAAAACACACAAGGATGGCTAATCAGCATCAGCTGTAGTCTAATCTGGACCAGAAGAAACTGCTGGATAAATAAAAATAACAGCTCAGTGCGAAACCAAGGAATGAAAACCTGATGGCCTACTTAGGTCATCTGAATCAACACAACAAAGAAGGAATTAATCTTCAACCTTCCTACTATTAAAGAATATAAAGCCACCGTATTAAAGGTTGAAGACAATTGGAAACATGAAGAAACAATGAGGTAATTCTGTTATACTCTGGATTTACTGTATTAATTTTCATGTTACGACAGTGGCAATATTTACTGAAGAAACAGAAATTCTGCAATGGTGAAAGCAAGAAAGGTAGAAAGCCATGGCAGCAACAGTTGCAGATATTCCAATCTGGTCACCTGCAATTATGCTAACATATATGTGACCACATCCATTACACTATTTGTTTCAGAAGAAGTGTTTGGTGGAAGGACACTGTAGATTATATTTGTCTGAATTTCAAGTTGTACAAGAAAACTTGAACTTATAAAGCCACCCTTACCTTCTGGACGGTACTGAGCCACAATAGTCACTGCTTGGCCTGCGTTCTTCAGGGCTGCTGCTGCCTGTTCATGGGTTGCTGCTTTTAGATCTACTCCATTTACCTACAAGTAATACAAAAAACCTCTTCATCAAAATTAATGCTTGTGTTTATCACCACAGAACACACAACCATGAAAAAAATTTAACTGGATACAAACTAGTTTACACGCTATGTTTCCCTGTTCTCAACATCGTTCCTGAAATCAAAAGTCAAGAAAATCCTCTGTCACATAGACCCCTTTTAAGAACTACTGAGACTATCATAGTATATCATGCAGTGAATGGTCAATTTTCTTCTTGTTTAATAGTGTTTTTAAAGGGAAACAGAGAATGTTACTTCTTGTGATGGTTCAGGGACCTTCTTAATCAAATAAGGCCTACAGACCATGCTGTCACCACATCCAGAGACAGACAACACCCTCTGTCAATCTGGCATTGTTTTCAATGCAGTAGATTTAAAAATAGCATCACAAACAAACTGAAGCAGAAATGTGTGTTCCACATTTTAGACCAAAAGGAGTTTTCACAGTTCAAACTAAAATAAAGATGTGCTTTATAACAGCTGTTAAAAGGATATAATTTCTCTTAAGTAACTTCCAAAATACAATGTAATTGTCCAAAAAAATGAGTCTCCATAAATTAAGTAATTTTACAAAAAAACAAAATATTTATGACCTTCAATATTGTCATAGAAAAAGCCCTTAGAGAGGTATGAGATGCATCTTTTTAAGACTAACAGGAGGTTCAGCAGCTACTCCAGGAAGTAAAGACCCAGTTTTAGACACTGCTTCCAAGTGTCTCCAGCTCATTAAAAGGGTTATCCCTGGAACTTGTGTTCTTTCCATTTAGACACACACAGCCCTCAGCTACAAAACTAAGATAAGTCAATGTCTTCAATGAATGTCTCAGACAGGGAAGTTCTATTTTAATCAAGTCCTAGATGAGAAACTGAGGCAGACTAAAGTCCTCAAAGACACTTTGGAAGTATATTGGCATCTGTTCCATTATCTCAAATTTAGCTGAGTTAATAACATTTTTTGTATATCATTAATTGTTATTAATATGCAGGGAGGGGGAAACTTTTGCTGCTGTTTAAATTAAAGAAACAAAGAATCCTACAGAAATTATGCGATCTCCTTTCCTAAGCTCTCCACTCAGGTCAGCTGGCCCTCCTGCAAGGATGAAAGAGATGAAAATTCCTTCTCCATCTTCTCCTCCAACAATGTTGAAACCAAGACCTGTTGATCCTCGATGTAGGATGACCTTTCTTGGCTCTCTAAAGCAAAAGAAAGGAATATGAAATCTTAGTCACTAGATAAGAGTAAAAGTAAAATAAACAATTAGAAAAGCTTCTAGATGCAAAACAAAATCCCCTCCCCATTGTTAGGTGAACTGAACAAATCTGTAAGCATGTCTGAATAAATAAATAAATAAAATTCTATTATGCTACAATCCTATTCAGCACTAAATGTCATTACTTAATATTTTCCATACTGTTCAAGAACATCAATGTAGGGTTTACCATTCTCAAATACATTTTCAATTTCAGCAAAGCGACTGAAATTGAAGAAGTTAAACTAAACCAAGTTGTTGTACTCTTTTTCATAGGATCCCCTCCTAACTTAAATAAGGGGAGGAAAGAAGAAATATTGATAAGGCTAGTCAAACTCTAATGCATAAAGACTACTTCCAAAAATCTATTATCTACTGCTCAATTTAATACAAGTGAAGCAGAAAAAGAAATTTCTAATAAAGCAGAGAAACTATGTACTGCATTTCAAAAATCACTAGAGAGCACTAAAGAACAATTAATGGACATTAAGTATTTGGAGGCATTAATTATTAATTTACAGGATAAAGAAAGAAGCTGCTTTTTTTTTCCAAAACAGAAAGTATCATCTAGTCCTTCTTTAAAAATCACTCAATTTTTGCACTAGCTATTAAATCATCTTAAGGTCAAATTCTTAAATTTCACCTCCATCAACTATTATATTCATTTTTTCAGAGTACTATTTCATTACAAATAAATGAAATTGTGAAAATCTCTATACACACTGCTCTGGATCACACCAATACATTAACAAAACCAGAACAGAAGAGAGAACAGGAAGGTGCAGTACCTTTTAAAATAACACTCAAAATTTAAAGGCCTCTTTTTGGGATAGAGAGAGTGTAATAGGAGAAGGCAATTTAAAGAAAATCTAAACATTTTCTGAATAGCTCTTGCATTTCAGGAGAAATCTAAAACCAGCCTTTTACAGTAATTTTAAAGGAAAGCAATAAAACGATAATGATATCAACAGGACAGAATTATTTTGGCTTATATGTGTTTAAGTTAAAACTAAGTTAAAAATCAGTACAGACATATCCTACCTTCCACTACACTAAAATCAATTCTCCAGTTTATTATGCCACTTAGGTTTCTATCCTGGGTGGACCCTGCCCCGGAATCTGAGTGACATTATCCATATCAGATGATGGTGTGACACAGAATTCAGCAACAGCATACTGAAAGTGCAGTGTAACATCCCTATACTTGCAGAACAGAAGGGCAACAAAATTACAAGAGCTTCCCTTTACCAGCAATGATGAACAAAAGATTAATGCAATCTACTGAATCAGTGAAGGAATGAACGGTTTGTTAATGGGAAAGGATTAAGAGCTCTCCAGCCTTTCTGGATTTAGAATCCATCAAAACAAACCCTTATCTGTGGGGGCAGGGAGGACCCAAACACTGCTTGCTTTAAAATTAGAAATCTCCGGTCTGCTCATACTGAAATCCTAAAAACCTCTGTCAACGCATGCAGCATTTCCAGGGCTTTCTGGTTTTAAGGTTATTCTTAGACTGATAAATAAAATGTGTGTGTGTATGTGTATATATATATATATACACATATATATATACCTAGTTTATATATCTATATATATATATATATACACACACACATAAATATGCCTAGTTTTATCCTTACAATGTTTACAAGAGTTAAAAAACTAACATCTATTTCTTGAAATAAAAATAGAGTTCATTTTGCCCACTAACACATCTTGGAGCTTCCCTGGTTAATCAATTTGATACTTAGCTTTGGTTATTCATTACCTGGTAATCTCATCATCTCCAAGCATTCCCTTGGGAACTGGGGAATATCGACCTGGTGATGCTGGGGGCAGGGACTGTCCCAGGTAGGCAGATGGACTGATATGGTTATCCACTGGCTGAGAATAAGCTTCACAAAGGGAAAAGGAAAACAGTAAAAGACATTAGAATAATAGCAAAAAAGAGCTGGAGGAACTGAAACAAAGGAGTGACCTCTTCCAAAAACAAACTATAGCAGTTTAAATGATATATTATAAATATCATCGTTCTAAAACAGTGTGTTAAATCTGTACATTCTCTGGTCTCCTCATTAAGTCAGTAAGCAAATTTTTCAGTTCCATTGTGTCTCAAATAACGTTTTTAGAAACAGTTACTGTGGATAGTTGAAGCCCATGGGAACAGTCTGGAGATTTATCTGTTTTAAAGCTGTTCTTAAGTTGACAGAAGCAAAGTTTTAACCGAACCACAACATGCATACCAGAAAAAATTTAGCATCTTAATATTTACAATTGATGGAAAATAATCTACAACACCAGGAGAATTGTTCCAATAAATAATTAAGAAGGTACATGATATTTCCAAGTTAGGCACATCAATTTTAAGTGCTCATTAAGGCACAGTCATACCCACTGTTTGCTATTACAAAGCACATTCTACAATTGGAAATGTTTTTTTCCTGGCGTACATGCTTCAAACTTTGAGGCATAAACATAAAGAGTGAGAACTCTTCACAGATTTAGTATTATTAAAGTTGCCAGACTCTTTGTCCTTACTTGCTATATCTGATGGGGTTGCTGACCTTTGAGGATTTACACTAAACCCAAAGCTCTTTAACTGAACATACATGACAAATTGCTGAAGCAATGTGCATATTCTCCTTTCATTTTTTCCTTTTTAAACCATTATCAAAAACATTTGGATCATATACAAACTTATCAAGAGTATTCTTGAGGCATATATATGTACATGATATATTTGGTAAATAGCCATCTTTCAAACCACACAATCTGGGCTGGATTGTGCCTGTATTGTTCTAGATTCCTAGTAAACCTGTGTGCAGTAAATTCTTCACATGGCATATGCATCAAGTCAACACTGTCAGCATTTCAGCAGGCAATAAAATCCACTATTAACAGCTTCAGCAGTTTAAAATGCACTGGCTGATAAAGAAATTGTGCTCTTCAGACACACCAGCCCTCAGTTAGCTGCATGAGACTGTGCAGAACTTCTGGAAATCATAATTCTGGACACACAAGAGGTTTCAGCAAAATTCAGAACTGAAGTGGAAGAGGTACCTGGTGCCCATCTGTAACAAAGACAGAAGGAAGTCCCTCACGTAACTTGGCTTCACGAAGTCTAAAGCAAAGAGAATGCTGCTTTTGCTAAAACCAAATGATGGACATAAGCATTCACATTAGAGAATTCCCTAAAAATTAGGAGCTGTTCAACACATGTGATTCCTAATACAGTTTTTTGGAACAGCAGTAACACACACATTGCAGCTCCATCCTTGTATTCCCTGCAAGGATTTTATAGATCCCACTTCCTTCTGTCTGTCCCAGTACAATACATAGTTTCTGTGCACTAGTAAAAGATTTGGACATTTAACTGCCAATTTCAAAACCTGGGGTTTTTTTAGTCTCACTGGAATTTTGGCAACAGATTTGCACAATGATTACCTAACCATATTGCAATATTTACTTTTCAGTTAAAAAAAGTCGTTTTTCAATACAACATAATTATTGCTATGTCATTGTATACACTTTTTGCTTAAAATAAAATGACATAGTTTTTTTTTTGTTTCCTCAGAAAATTTTAAAGCTAAAGCACAAAAAATTAAATGCAAGAAATTATGAGCACCTTTCCAACTACAGGAAAATGGGTGTTAATTAAAAAAACTGAACAATTGTTGCACAGTATAGCAGCTCTGTATATTCTGTTCATGCACTAAGTTATCTCATTCCACAAAATGAATTTGAAATTGCTTTTAACCAGCCAATAGTAGCCATTTTATAGGAAGTAATTAGATTCAATTTCTATATTCATTGACTTACAGTACTTCCCATTTGATTGTTTTTCAGATTTCTGAAGCTTTTAACTGCACTGTGTTCAGAAACATACACACCACCAATTACATGACCTTATTTTTTACATTTTTTATCCTTTCACCATGTGACTAAAAGTCAGCTATCAACCAATATAACAGTTTATTATTTCAGACCTGTAAGACAGTTCCACAACAGCACTGGCTGCATCCTTTATAAAGTTTTACATATGCTACTTGTTTGGAACAGTCTGGCCCTTTCTCAAGGTTGGTGTTCTCAGTGCTGTGAAAGCAAACCTATACAAGGCACCTGGAGGCTGTTCTTCGTGGAGCTCCTGCACAAAACCATGCCTGTACCTTTCCTGAGACTGTTTCAGATGGAAATTAGAGCTGAAGCATATTCATGAGGATCATGACAGAAATAAAAGGCAAGCCATCACTTTTTGAATCCTAAATGAGGTCTAAACTTCTATTTCCAGGTAAATATTATTACTGATGGAACTGATAAAGGAACTATCTTTTGGATGAACAGAAAATTGCATGCATAAAGTCAACTTGCTTTGACAGGAAAAGTCAGACTCTTAAGAAGAAATTCCATTTCCAAATTCACCCTCTCCTTTACATATGACAGTTCTAGACAAAAAGAAAAAATGGAAGATTTCCTACTATTTTCCTATTATCTGTAAACTGAGGAAACCAATCACAAGTATGATCTCTAAAATGGGCAATAAAATCAAAACTTTGTTGTCTTTTACTGTTATTATATATTCTTCTCTTCCTGTACTTAGGCCATTTAAGAAATGATAAGGCATTTATGTCTACTGAAGAAACTGATTGTTCCCTACCTTCCAGCATTTTTTTTCTCAATGCAGGGTGGAAATACTGCACCAAGGCAAAAAACACAAAGGAAAAAATACTTTGAAATTAATTAGGAGTCAAAAATGCATCACTGAAAATGTTTTCAAAAGAGGCCTGTATTGGAAGCAAGTCTTCTCTGTCAAAAACTGTTTAGCCACTTTTCTGACTCTGCTGTTCTACTGCATGCACTTCACATGTAATGTTAGTGTTTGAAACAGCAAGTGCTACACCTTCTTAGTAATACTTCAACTGAATAACAGCATTTATATGAACAAATTACTGGATATTTGTTCCAGGAACCATTTAATGACCACCATTTATGTATAGATGAGCTAGGCAGTTTACACTCCTACTGATATATGACCCTCCAGCAGGCTAACAGCTGTGATTATCACACACACATCAGCTGAGCCCCAGAGCTCCAGCCACAGGACCATCCCACCCACAGTGCTGCTGTTCCTCTGCACACAGTAAACATGGTGGGGGGGAGATTTCTGCTGCATTTCCATATTTTCTGAACTAGAAGTTTTCATTTTTCAGCCTGAGAGAGAGTGGCAAACAGCACGCAGAGGGCAACGTACCCAAGAAAGAACAATCTTTCCTAATCGCATTCTTCTTGAGTCAGTGCAGAGCTCTGAAAAGTAACTGTTTAGCCTGGCAATCCACACTTCAAGAGCTAAAAGATAAATCTCACAGAAGCAACAGAAACAGGCATAGCATTCAACTATTCCAGGTCTATGGCCAAGCTTTCATCACCCATACACAACCCAGTCTCTAGAGCAACAGCACACAACCATAGGCTTTTCTTCCATATTCATTCCCTGCTGAATCTCTGGTCTCCAACAGCCCCAACTCTTCTCAAACAAGATTTTCCCCCACAGGCAGCTGGAAACTATTCACTCACTCTGATAAATATCAAAGGTCAGAGGTAAATTTTCAGCCCCAAGTGCTCAGTGTTGGCACATCTGTACTCTTCCCAATAAGTACTGTCATAAATCAGAATCTCAGAAACCTCTTGATCAAACATCCCCTGATTCTAATGCCCTAAACCCAAGGAAATATAAAATGATTGCATTATCTACATGGATACTAATTTACTTGGTCCTTTCATTTGAGCCATCAGACCACCTGACAATGCCACACTATTGTGTAGCTGATACTACAGGAGTTCTAAAAGAAATCAGAATTTGTAGAAATCCTAGACACTGAAATTAGTTCTTGAACAGCTCTTCAGTATCCTAAGTTCAGCATTTTAATCCTCATCACCAGGGCAAGTGAGGCAGCTCTGTAACTAAACAAGAACAGCTCCAGAGGGAAAATCTTAAATCAAATTCTGAATTTGGACTTTGGTATTAATTACCATGTCCACACAAGTAAGCAGTGAGCAATCTACTGCATGTTCTGCACAGTACCAAGTACTGTGCTTTTAGATATTTCTGATAAAATGAGAAATAAAAATTTTTAGAAAAAGAAAAACAGAAATAAAATAAGCAAACAAAAAACCCTCCCAGGGGGGTTTGTAAGTGAGCAGTTCACATATAAACTCAAGTAGTAGAGTTTCTACCTTAACAGCATTTGTAATAGACATGGTCACAGGGAGCCTCTGTGCACGTCTTACCTCCCCTTTATGGTAGTACTGAACTCCTAAGAACCTGGCTAAAAGGATTCTCATGGACAGAAATAGGAAGGAGGATTGCAAATACATGTCTCAAAACAGCTGTAGACGAGTAGGTGAAGAAAGAAGCCTGGTAACTGTTTCAACACTGACTCAGACTCACAGTCCAGGTGATCCTAGAAAATATATCTTTAATATCTGCAATCTGGTAAAAGCACTTCAGAATCCCCAATCTAAAGCTCCTGAGCCCTGTACTGCTCTGTCAAATGCAGTATAAAATACTAGATACAGGTCCCACCATTTTTTGGTAAGAGTTCTATCTGACTGTGCAGTTTCTTGCAGAAAGCAGAGGCTTTCTGGTTGCAAAGTTATCATATCATTTATAAAGCAAAATCAGCCTTTGAGGAGATTGATTTCTCCCTTTGAGATTTCCATTGTAATTTTGCAAATGCTGAGAGGTACTGGAAAAGCTTTTGTTCTGCCCTGCATTAGAAAAATAGCATTTAGCAGCTCAGACAAACCCAGCTGTTTTTTGTAAGTGAAAGATTTAGGAAAAGACTAAACTGATTTCCTGGAATTGAGTCATTAAACACCTCAGCAAGACCTTTAGGTCTGCCTTGGGTTCAAAATTCTGGCAATGGGTTCAGTCTCCACACCAGCTGCAGTAACAGCCAGCTGCACTTTGATCAACAGACACACAAACTCATGGAGCCTTGGGTAGAAAAGGCTTTCATGTTATAAGGAAAAGCAGACTAACGTTTCATCAAAGAACCCAGCATTTTTCAGAGGGATGTTCTTTGGTCTACCAGAAACAGTGAAAAACAGAGTATCTTCAGATAGAGAACTCAAAAGAATTGTAGCTGAATGAAATAAAACTCAAAATCTACTCAAAAGTACAGACAACCCACAAACCTTGTCAAGGGTCACTAAAGGACAAAGACAGACAGATAAGATGCCTGGAATCTGAGAAAACTTGCATGACTTTTTTCAGAATGCTTGAGTTGGAGGAGAAAGGTTCCCAGAAGCAGCTGCTGGAGCCTGAGGTACATGACAAGGTCAAGAGACTGGCTTTTCACTTCTCAGTAAAAGGACAGAAGTGATACTTCCCATAAAGGATGGGATAATAGCCTGCACAGAATGCCACCATCTCTCAAATCACCCTTAGAGGGAGAGCAAACAGAGAGAAAAGCTGGAGGGGGATGATAATTGGACAAAAAGAGCATACACGTGTGATTAGGCCATTTATCTGCAGTAACTGCAGATGTGACACTAAGTCATACTTAATGAGAAATTAAGGACTGGTGGCAAGATGGCAAAGGACATTGTAATGGCAGTTATGTGGGATTACCTTTGACAGAACTTCCCTGATCTGTCCAGCCAATGGACATGGAGAGAAGGTATTCGTGAAGATGGCACTCTCTCTTACAGCTCCGTGTTATGATGCAATTACCTTCAGTGAATTGAGTCTCTAGTTCCACCATTTGAGAGAAATTAATATCTCTGCATGACAAGAGGTCCAACAACCAGCAGCCACCTTTGCCACTGTCACAGATTAATTAGCACTGGGCAAATTATCAGGAATCAGCTCCTTCTCTAACTTCCTCCCCTCGAACTTTGTACAGGCTTTGCCTTTGTCCCCACAAAAGATTAACAAAGTAAATATTCCAACGATTGAGCCAAGGTGCAGCAGAAAGAGATGAGTTACTTCAATGTCTGTCACATCCCAATCCACAGCAGTGTAACTGCATTATTGCAACATTACCAGGAACACAATGGAAAAATCAGATTTCTCTGTTCCAAAAAATATGAATTCCAGGTGAAATATATGAAAAGACCAGTTATACGGAGAGAAAACAGGAAGTCTACTTTCCAAGGAAAGAGTAGGAAAGGTTATTGAACAAACTAGATATAGCAAGGGAAAATGGCTGCTCTCTAATCATAATACATATGAGTAGAAACTGGGGAAGAATCCGTGAAGGCTGAAAATTTGATATGTCAAAGAGTGGAGCCTTCAAGAGCATCATTCTAATAATACAGTGGAGAGAAAACCTAATTAGCTCCAAAATGTAATTCAATAAGCTTATAAAAAGATCTTAAGATACTGCAGCTATTGCCAATAAATGATGGGCTTGTAAGGTACTTCAGTCTTTGTTGTGCAGCACTTTTGTTTGTTGCTCTGCACATACTGTTTTCAATTACGTCTTTCAATCCCAAAGTGCTCGTTTTTTTCATATGAAGTAGTACCTAAATTACAGATCAGTGCTACATATCAATTGCACATATCTAATGGCAGAAGACAAAGCAATACACAAAATAACTCTCCCCTTGAACCATCTCATGTGACAACATGAGTAAAACTGAATCCAGAAAAGTCAGTCTATTCAGTCTTGGAAAAATACAGTTATATCATTCCCTTCCCTATCCAACCACTAAACAATTACAACCTTCTTGAAGTATATTCAACTCAAATATTTCTTTACATTGTAGTTTAGTCCTGAACTTTCTGGATTTGTATGTTTGACTTTGAAAATACTCTTGTCAGTAGTACCCTTATGTCAACAAGAAATTCTTGTAGCTACTTTTTAGTATAGTGTTCACTGGTTTTCCATTCAAATTACCAATTAATTATGTCAAAACTGAAGTCAGATTTCAAATAAGTTCACATGGAATTTTTTAACATATTCACAGGCAGGAACCAGAGCAAGAATTTCCCATCGTCCCAGTTCAAGTATATGAAAGTTCATGAAAAACCAGGAAAACAGGAAAAACATCAGAGCATCACCAACCTCTTCGGTTTCCACAACACTAAACACTCACAGTGCATTGCTTTCTACTCTTTACCCCCCTAAGAGCATAAGGCACTTGTTCTCTCCCCTTGTACTCATCAGTAAGTGATGAGTAACACTGTCTCTAGGGCTGGCCCATGACAGCCACAAAAATACACCTGAAGCCCCACTGCTGCTGTCTTTTCAGTATACAAGTTACAGGACACTGTTCTGTATAGTATATAATTTTCCTCATTAATCAACTTATATCAGATTTTTGTCTCATTTGATTTTTAAAAGCTTGCAACAGTTAAAATTCTAAAGCCTTAAAGTGAAAACTAATTAAATCAGTAAGATAAGATGAACTTACAGTTTGTGATGTCAGGAGGGGCATAACTGTCATTCATGAACATGCTGGTGGGTTTTGCAACCTTCAGATAAACAAAGTCAGATGTATTTTTTAAGGCAGTCACTGCTTCTTCGTGAGTAACTTCTTCTAAGCAAACACTGTTGACCTGAAGGAAAAAACAAACTTTCTTAACCCAGAAAAAAACAATTCACCATTAAAAGGAAGTTTTCCAGTGCCCTTGTTCTGAAGATGTCCTATAAACAAAAACACTTTCTATGATGAAGACTGTAAAACATAAAACCATGAAATTTGAACAGCATTATCATCAACCAGTTGGACCTTTAGGTTTGGGAACTTGCATGGCATATAAAGAAGAATATTTATTGTGCAGCTACCAGTAAGCTTATTCTCTCCCTTTTTTCCTCCCAGTTCTCAAGTAAGGATTTGCATCTGTCTTGAGCTGATTACACAGAACTATCCATTGTAACACCAAGACCTCATTCCTAGATTTAAGAAAAAAAGCAGGATTCTTCACATAAAGGGATAATTCCAGTATTCTTTAGGCACCTTCACATTCCCCAGCTCTAAGTAACAAAATTATCAAAAAAGTCTTTTTTACAGATGGCAAACTCTGCACTAAACATTTAGAGTTAGTTTTTACTGTTTGAAGAGCAGTAGAACACATGTTCTACTGTCCCATACTGTGAGTACAGATGTACCCAGAGCTCTTACAGAAGCAAGTGCTGCTAGAGGAAGGAATGTAGAGCAATTAATCTTACAAGAGTTAACAAGTCAGAAACACATTCAGAAATTTCTGGCTGTGGCTCTCATTTTTCTATCTGGACAAAGAATTTGTGGATTGAATTTAAGAAAGTTGAAAGTTATTTTTACTTTGTGCATAGAAAAATTCAACTTTGAAGCTATTTTAAGCTTTTAAAAAAAATAAGAACGCCACTCAAAAGCATTACAAACACTGAAATACAATATAAGCAGCAGTTTCACTACAGGCTGGCCAGCCACCAGTACAAGGAGTTCCATTTCATTCTTCTCTTTTGAGAAGAGAAACAATCCCATTGTATGTTTGTTTATAATTCTGTCACTCAGATCCCAGAAAAATAATAGCAGGCATCAGAAATAAACATGCTGATTTATACAGGTTTTGCATGGAACATTGGGCTGAGGAAGAGATTTCAGATTTGCTGATGAGATGGTGTTGAATGATGCAGATTTAATTTTGTCACTGATTTCCAGGCATCTTAACCACAAATTGAATCATGCCCTTATTGAGCCTAAAAGTGAATGACCATTAAAAAAATGCAGCTCTTACTTACAGCTAAAAGTTTGTCTCCAATCTGAAGTTTTCCATCTTTATGTGCTGCCCCACCTTCGATGATTTTGGTTACATAAATGCTGTTGTCCCCAGGTATATGCTGATTTCCTACACCACCAGCAATACTGAAACCAAGACCTGATAGAAGATAAAGGCATTACTCAAGAGACCTTTTTTGTATTCCTTGGATGTAAATCCTTACATAAATAATAACACTCCTTGTATGATACAAATATTGATCTGGGAGCGGGGATGGATCAGGGTCTGGCTGAATTAATTCTGATGCCTCTTGAAGTGAACTCCATAATTTTCTAGAAAATAAAGTTCTGGAAAACATGTAACCCATACACAAGTTCTGAAAACCAAAAGCTACATAATTTACTTCATCCTTTGTGAAGTATGGGCACAGCAGAGCTATAAGCACCATGACGCTATAGCATCTATATATTTATAGACATATTGCCTAGTAATTACTTTCCCTAAATTATTTTTAATCTCTCAAACATCCTTAGCAGGTAATCCAATTTTACTCCAATTTTAATGTACTTAGCAATTACTACATACAATCAGAGACATTTTTATCATTTAAAAGAAAACTCTGCATTCTACAAAAACAGTTTCAATTCTATCCTTCTTACAAAACAGAAACGTGGTATTTCCAGCATACCTTTGGGGCCTTTCACAAGTTTGATTTCCACTATTTTTTCTGTGACTGGTTTTCTTCTTTTGACATACAATCGTACAATTGATCCCGCTTCTTTCAATGCTTCCACTGCTTTGCTGTGTGTCACATCCCGTACATCCACCTCATTTACTCGTAGGATACAATCATTAACCCTGGAGACAGCAACAGTCATGCTCAGCTGTTGTGTTACAGCAGAGTGCACACATTAGGAGCCTAATATTTTATCTATAATACACTAACATACATGTTAACACATTAAAATACAGAGATCTATCTCCAAAATTCAACTCATTCAAGACAATACTCTAAAATTATAAGTGCTTACATATAAATCAAGGACCACTAGAAAACATTTAACATTTCATGGCTGAAGAGGACAGCTTATTATATGTGCTTCATTTTGACAGTGTTTTGAACAGATGTTTGTAAAAGTTACCTTTTGTTTACAGCTACGAAACAGAATTTAAGAAATCAAAATCTAGAAGACACACAATGAAAACACACTAGTTTTGAGCCATTGATATGAACAAGTCAATCTTGCTTTTCACAAGCAGTTTAAGTGCTGGCCTTCCAGTCCATTTAACATGTTGCTGCAGTAAAACTGAGCCCTCATTACACTAAGTGCAGTGCCAGGCCCACCTGTCACCATGTCCTGCCAGATGTACTTCTGACAATGGCCAACAAGCTACAATGAAGCTTTGAAATAAGCTCATTAGGACTAAAACCCATAATACATCAAGTACTTGCACATGAAATGATGAGGCAAGTTCTTGGCAACACAAGAGAAGAAAAAATAGTCCTGCAATCAATGTGGACAGGCATCTTTGAAAAATTAAGACACTGAAATATTACCAAGCATAAAAAAGGGTTGTTAATAAACTCAAGAACCTTGTGGATCAGAAAATCCACACATGGATAACCAAGAGTTACCTATCCTACCTGTCTAAGTTTCTTCTTGAATTAAGGACTATGAAACATATGGCATAATAAAATTATACAGAAGAGAAAAAGCTCATTTAATTTTCCTAAACTGCTAATATTATTAGTTTGGGAGTCACATATTGATCCACTCAAACATTCTTCATTATTTACAAAACAATTTTGTAAGGAAAATGTATTTAACTTTTAATGCAGGATAAAACCATTACAAGTAACACAAAATTTTCTATCCACTTTTTAAAATACAATAACAGGACTCAGTAACCCAACATAGAAATTCATCCTACCGTAATCTTCCATCCTGTGCAGCTGCACCCCCAGCTATAATTTTTGTAATGAAAATACTTGCATCATCCCCAATATGTGGGTTGTCTGTACCACCTGCAATGCTAAAGCCAAGTCCTGAATTTCCCTAAAGACAGAGGGGAAAAAAATGTATACATTTATTTTTTTGGGGAAAAGTATCCTGCTGTATTTGATACACAACAGAATCAAATCTACATAATTTTCACTGATGACAAAAATATTTAAATACAGTTCAAGCAGTATGCTACATCTATAATTTACTTCTATGAAAATAAGTATAATTACATCTTACTTACAAGTAAGAAGAACATAAGTCATTGCATAACTGTAAGAGACAGTTCCAGCCCCACAGCTTTCTCTTTGAATTTGATAAACTACATAAAATCTTCTATCTCTAATGTGCTAGATATTTCGGATTATTCATACAAATATTTGCTCCTCATGAAATTATTAGTGACACATGATTTTTCCCAGAGAAAAGCTTTAAATAGCTTGTGCCCCACACCTCTAATATATTCCCACAGATGCAGATATTCCAACTGACATTTTTCTCTTCAAGGATTGCTTGCCCTTACCACCTCTTCATCCTCTTAGTAAACACCAGAACTGCACAGGTATTAGATACAATAAATTCTTTTTTGTCTTTTCGTTAACAGTGCACCTCAAGTGAACTGAGCTAGATCTCAATGCAGAAAACCTAACAAAGAAATGCATGTGACAAGGTGTCACTTGTAATCTCAATAAAAACTTAATGGTATATAAGTAAAAGCCTATTAAAGAAACACCCCAATAGCTATTTATTAATAATTAATAGCAGAATAGCACAAGAGATTAAATCAGAACGTGTGTTGTTAATCTCTGCAAGTCTAGGTAGCAATATTAAATGCAGGATTTCTTAGAGGAGATCATTCCCCCATCTAACTCTCAATGATCAAGGATATCAACAAAACTTTCAATTCCTGCTTAGCAACTGAATGTACTTTTTTTTAATTCGGTTAAATAATCTACCTAAAATGAAAAGAGTACGAATTGGTTTGGATTGCTGTAAGTATCATAAATAGCATTTCAAACAAAACACAAAGGACATTTGGCATGTTACCCTTTCAAGAGTAATTTCTTCATACTCGTAATCTGCATCCGTGCCATTGACCTATTAAAAAAGAGAAATGAGACTTACAGAGAATCCTACACTTTACACAATCCAGTTTGCTTGACTCGCAGTTCACTCCCATCAAATCTCAGCGGATTCACACTGACCACTGGGCTCAGAAGGGAATGTCATTTTCACACTACTCTGTATTTATGAATCAGACAATCTTTTTGTACGAGTTTAAAAGTTGCCTGTTCAGAGAGCAGACTGTTCTACACAACTACTGTAGGGCACAGGCCCTGTGCTTCTGATTGCCAGAGAGAAAAAAATGCTCTTGAGATCCTCAGATGTTCCTCAGGATACACAGCAACTTGAAACTGAGGAAAAATAGAACAACAATGTGGGGTGGAGAACAGTAAGGAGGAACAGAGCAGCATTTTTCTATTCTTGTTCCACACAGCAGAGAAAAATCAAAGACTGATGCTTTATACCACCTTCTCATGAGAATTGAGTAAGACCCTTCTAAAGCAACATTTAACAACTGTTTATACTACTATTTGTCGTGTTACACACATATTAAAGTTCAGCAATTTAAAATAGGGACAAAAGGAGAAGAAGAGTTTTGAAGAATACTTTATAAAGCTTGATGAAAAACTGAAATCCTAGAAAGAAGCCTTGTCACCCTCTGGTTAGAAAGGATACCCACATTCTTTGCTCCCTACAGAAAAAGGAAAGAGACAAATACCAGAAGCAAAAAAATATCAAAACTAAGAAAAATCAATTAAATAACAAATTCTCATTCATATTTAATATTCAAGGGTAAGCTTTTCTCCAAGATACCTTGAAACACAAATTCTTTCCTCCACCAACAGCAGCTACTGACAACTCCCTGTTTCTAGCCTTTAAGGACAAAAGGTAAGAAACAACATTTATACTATTTTACAAAGGACCTTGTCTATCCTTAAGATACAGAATATCTGATAAGACTTCTGTAGTCTTAACACACGAAAGATAAAAAACATGTATAGAAGAAAGCATTTTAAAATCTGACCATTTTCTAGCAGAGAATTTATAAAGGGAATTTAATTCACCCCAAATAAAATTAAGATCTACCTACTTCCTTCCTACTATGTTTATTTAAGATATTTAAATGCTCCAAAACCTGGCAATGCCATGACTTTTACAGGCTGTCTAATATCAATCTCTTTTATCCCTCACTCTCTAATTTTATGTCCCCTTAATACAGAAGCCATATTCATTTCACACATAACAGATTATCATCTTTGCAAAGTACCTCAAAAATTATTATGTCCTTAGTAGCTTGTTCAGTGGAAAAGATAGGGTGGTTTTAACACATGATATTTCTCTATTAAAAAGGGATGAGGTCCTGACCTTCTGAATACACGAAACTGGATCTACTGCTACACCAACACAAAAGAAGCCACTGTGATCAAGAAGTTTTTATGGTAGCTTAGTCCTTGAGCTATTATCTACAGGAATGACAACATGTGCTAACTGAAGCATTACAGTACCTGAAAAAGGTTCACGATGATTGATCAGTGTGCAGGGCCCTTTCTTTTTTATTAAATAAATAACAAGGATGATTAATCATTTCCCTATTCATTGCCATTACACAATACAAAGCCAATCCTAATATACTTAAGCAGTCTCTTATTTCCATGTACAAAGCTCAGTAATCCAATTTAAAATATCATCTAGATAAACAGGAGCAAACAAAAACCTCCATCATTTTTATCTTCTCCTTTAGCTTTTTTTTTGAAAAATTACCTTTGAATTTATTCATCTAACAAATCAAACATTAGCAGCAATAAGAGCAAGGATATATTACATGGTAAAAATCACTGACCTAGTCTATCTTTTCCAAGTTTTAAAGGGATCTCAGATCTACTAAACTAAGCTTTATTTGCAGGGCCTTCCCCTGGATGAAGGACTTTCTATATAAATATTGTAACTATGTCTGACAAATGAAAATCTCAGCCTCCACATAACTACACTTACTATCTTAGTGTTTCAAACAGAATCAACTCATTTTTATGACCATTTAGAGCACTAAAACCTTAAGAATAGCCACTGCACAAAGAAATGTTTTTATGAGAAGTGCAATGGAAATGGCACATTAAATATTAAAGCATCTGCCTGCACAGTTGAAGAAAAAGATTGTTCTCTGACCACTGAACCTCTGGAACCTCAGTTGTGTTTTGCACTGTCACACATTGGTACACAGAAAAATTCCACCTGCACTGTGCAACATTTTTTTCATGCAACAGCTACTTAAGGAGTTTAAATAACCACCATGGGAGCTGACAAAATCAAGCACCATCAGAGAGATAAAATAGGTTTTCTTAAACAGCAACAGAACAGGTGTACAAGTACATTCATAAAACATGATTTAAAGTTATAATCAAAAGCAAGTGTAGACTTACATATGTTGAAGTCTCCAAAGAATCTGTATTCACCAGCACTGGAGGGGGATTTGCCTTTAAAAATGAAAAAAAAAAAAAAAATTACACAGCATAAGAAAATGCACTATTAACGGTAATTTTACAGCATTTAACTTGCTGGTTTTCTCAAAGTTCTGTTAAAAGTCAGCCTGACCTTGAGAATCTCAAAACTGACCTTCTAACACACTTGTTACTATCCTGGACAAATTGCTTCCCTGACATGAAACCACATCATTAGGGAAGTCTGAGCTTATATTTAATATCTAAGTTCTGACATTTATTACCTTGTTTTTCAAAAGAAAACCTGAGTCATGCTACCATTTGATATGATGCCAGTTACCCCAGCACTTGTGGGATAATATGCAGAGGTTGTTTTACCACTCAGTATCTCAAAACCAAATTTTGGTGAATTCCATATCCCTTTCTTCCCATCAGGAACAGTGAACCACCCCATCCAGAAACTTCAAAATGGAAGCCTGCAGAAATGCAACTTAAGCAAGAAAGGACCTACAAAACTGACTTGCAAAAGCAAACCCACAGCAGACATTAGTAGCAAACCACACAGCAGCACATGCTTCCATCAGAAAATTGTTAAGGATTAATAAGCCATAAGCAGTCAGAGATTATTGCCACAGAAACTTGAAATAATATTAGCATTTTTACAAGCCAGGAACCAGTAGAGTGAGTTTACACTTTTAGTCTCATACCACTGAGAATTTTTCTGTGAAAAATGTGGTTTCAACTGAAAGAAAATACATAGGAACTGATGGCATTTCTCTGAAATATTTCCAAATAACGTGTTCCCATTTATCCATCAACAATCTGCCCTTAAATTAGGCAGCATCTAGCCTGCTCTAGGAACATAAGCAAAGCAAAAAACCAAAGAGTGTCCAGATATATTCCAGATTCCAAATACTGCGAATTTTTAAGTCCAGTGGTACGAAACAAAGTTAACCTCCTTATTGATTTAATGAATCTGAGGGGGGATTTAATACATACAACAAGACATCATTTTTAAAATTAAGACATTTCTTTTTTTAATCTACTAGGTATGTGTGTGTGTGTAAATAAATTTAGGGATATTTTAAAAGGCTGCAAAAGAAGCCAGTATTAAACGCATGCAAAGATAAAGTTAAGACCTGCAAAAACATGACAATTTCATTAACCTAGTCATACTCTGCATTTTTGTTTCATTACTATGACAGCAACATACTTCTAAAGAATTCATGATTTTTAAAAGCTCCCAAACCTGGGAATATACAACTAGGAAGTGATGACTCAGAAGTGCCTTTCAAAAAGCTGAGATGAATAATCTCCCATCATTAGACAGGAGCCATCAATCTGCTATCAAGTGTCAGAAATTAAGCCTGTGTCATTTAATAAGTACTAAAATCAGGTGGGACCTATACACATTAACAGTGCATACAATTAAGAGAAAACAAAAAAGGATGACACATAAGTCTGTCAAAATGCCATCAAAAGCCTTCTCTACCCAGAAATTCTCTCAACAGAAGCATAGGTACACTTCATGCAGTAAAGACATTAAGCACTAGTTATTAATGTCATAATAAAAATCTCTGTCAAAACAACACTATCCCTCACAACCATTTTCTGCTTCTTATTTAAGTGCAGGTTCTATTAAAATGAGAGTAAATTCAAAATAAGATCGTGTACTAAAAAACCCAATCTATTATTCATGACCATAATTTAAGGTTATAATAAATATACTAAAATCATATGTTTTTATGTTTTTGCTCAGAAGAAAGCAAGGTTCAATTGCTGAGTCATGTTCTTTTCACTCCATTTTGGAATGCATTTTTATTTAATATTAGGATTCTGTAACATCCAATTATATTCAACACACACAGTGCCAGTGAAAGCTAGTTCCCCATGATTTTTATTCTTGAGGCAGAGAAGTGTTCTTCTTTTCATGTTAAAAAAAAGAGACAACTAGAAGCAAAATTGCTGTTAGGTGAGGTATTAGGTGAGGTTTAGTGAAGAGTATGTTTGAGACACAAATCAGCCAACCAATGCAAAATTCCTTCTGTAAGTTAAATGATTGTTCCTAACACTCCTACATTTATCCAACCTCTCCATCAACAAGCAGCAATTTGCCATCTCTTTCAAAGATGAATGAGAAAAGTTGTGCCAGGCATTCCAAAGGTACTATCTGGACACAGCTGCACTGGCCTGTCCACCTCAAATCTTGACGTGGCCAGAATCCCCCTATAATAAGGGAGTATTTCTAAAACTAATCAAATTTCTGGTCTTCCTGATGGAAGAAGTACAGGTGACAGATTCAAATAAACACACATCCGCTGGAACTTGCACTATCAAACAGGACACTGCAAAAATTTTTGCTAATTACAAATTATGCAAAAATTTAAAACTCAGCAAAGACAAAGATTACCATCTGTTGGAAATTTAGTCAAGTAGCTTGAAAGTAAAAACAAAGAAAAAACATACTGACATCCATACTATAAAAATTTTCAAGTAATATTCTGGATAACTTAACTTCCTTTTAAGGTTAATAAATATCTGTCACCAAACGCTTCCAAAAATTGACCAATCTTTTCAGGTGTGCCCTCATCATTTCAGAATTCTGCATTGAAGGTTACAGCAAAATTACAAAAACTAAAAATGGAATGACAAACTATTTGCAAAAATGTAATTGCTGTGTAATGTGGGGGGTGTTTGGTCCCATAGTTTCTCATGCTGTGGTCACACAGTATCTCCCATGTTATTTGGAATAGCATTAACTCATGTTATGTTACTGTCTTCACTTGTCATGACACGGTTTAGATTTTGTTTTGGGGGGTGTGTGGACATTATGGGACCTAAAGGATGAAGGCTCAGAAGGGAAACACATTTTACGAGTCAAATGTGTTAGGAATGGAGAGGTAAAAATATCTCTTGGGTATTCTAGATGCCCCCCAAAACAGTAATATCAACAAATGGGTGGAGAACATGAGAAACACCATGCAAGTACAGCTGAAGAAAGACATGTATTAAGTATTTACAGGAGATGAGAAAACATTTTCTTTATAAATGTCAAGCAAACAAGCAATAGCACTTTAGTAAGGGTGAAATGGCTCTAAAGTTATTACGGAAACACAAAATATCCTATGGTTTGTTTCCATTCTTTTCATTATTTTTTCTTATTTTTAGTTCTTTCACAACTTGCTAGTCACTCCCATATGAAAATATAAATATCTAAATGTACTAAAAATGCTCATAAAATGAACAAAAGTTAGTGTGAAATTCTAGTGTATTTAACAGTTCACCTCAAACCTGAGAGTGGAGTAACAGAAGGTATATTTCAACAAAACAACAAAATAAATTAAGGAAATAAAAGTTGAACAAGTTTAATAATACAAAACAGAATAAAAACCTGTGGTATGGTGGATGGGATGGTCTCAGCAGGGACTGGTGGGACAGGGATCACAGGGACAATGGGAGAAGAGGAAGGAACAGCTTCTGTGGGCTAAAAATCACCAACAGCATGTCAAAAATAATGAAAACTAGAAAAACAGTTTAAAACAAACGATTCAAATTTAACAGCTTAAACAACTATGAACTAGCACATGGACTTGGAGACTAACTACAACACAGACAGTCACCTTGACCCACACTGCTCATGGCAGCACATTCCCAGCACTGCATTGATGGCAAGGAACCTAAAGCAGCTGGACATGCCTAGGTGGGTTATTCACACCAAGGCACTCCCCTTGCAGACTGAGACCTTGGGGTACAACAAAAAAAAACCTCAGGCTTTTTGTGAGCTGCTTTCACAATAGAATCCCTTCACCAATATACAAGAGAGTGCTAAAGCAGGGAAACAGGCTGAAATTAATAGCACTCAACAAAGCTAGCATTCCTATTTTATAAAGAGGAAAAATCAGAAGTACCTTAGGGTTTCTAAACCTTACAAAAATCTAAGAATACCATTTACTCAAATGGGTGGAAGTCCTAAAACAGATTCAATTTCTCCCTCAAAGATCTTCACACAGGTTTACCAAACACCTGCAGACTAGGAGAATTTTGGTCTTAGGAATCTTCATTAAAATAATAGCCAGGAAACCTACTGACACTTAAGCTGCAAGGGAATAATATTCCAAACAGCATTTTGAGCAAAATGTTGACTCAAATATTTTTGAGATGTTCACATACTGGTTGTCAACAAGCTGTCAGCAACACAAACTGCTGGCAACTACCATCAACATTACAAGCTGAACAGCAGATCAAAGCTCTTGCAATTTAGTTGTTCCAAGATATTCTTGTGATTTTTAAAAATAATGAAGCATAATGACAAAAGAAAATAATAGATCCTGAAAGTGAACAAAAACCCCAGAACTTAACAGTATTAAACATTTTAAAAGTTTAAGGTATCTTAAAATATAAAACAGCATACATCAACAGCAGCCACCAAATTAAAGAGTAATAGCAAATAATGCTATTTGCATTAACAGTCCAAGAAATGCAGCGCATATTAAATGTAAATATGGCATTTCTACAGGGTTTTTTCAGCTCAAAGTCAACCCTCCCAAAATGGAAGCTGGTGAAAAACGTTGCAATTACTGAAAGATGCAAGAACAAAAAAAATTTGGTATCTTGAGAGGTAATCCTAATGTCATTAAAGTATTCTTACCTCTACAGACTAAAGCACAATATTTCAAGTGTTTAAAAAGAGGAAGGTAGGGAAGAATCTAAATTGGTCTGGAAAAACATTAATATGCCTTCTGCACAGGATCCAGGAAATGCTCAGTGCAATAAACCTGTGGCTACTGAAAGAACAAGATGGGCTTTAGATGACAGATCAAAGTAAACAAAAAGCTCAAGCAACCACTCAGCCCTGCACATGGAAAAAATGAGCCACTCCTTTAAGTCTGCCTTATTCCAAAGTAAGTGGCTTTCCATGCAGGTACACACTAAAAATAATATTAACCAAAAATTCAGATATACTACAGACCAAAATACAACACAACACTAAGGTAGGACAGCTAAGCATTAGCTTCACAGTTACACTCCTGCAGTAAGAGATGGTTAAAACCAAAGTGAAGTTGTTCTGAGATCCTGACCATTCAGTTCCTGACCTTACACCTGGCAAAAAAAATGACCACTGTTGCAATGGATTTCCTTATGGGCCAAACAACCTGCACCCCTCTCTTTGCACCAAATGTCAGCTTTATTTTCCTGCTTCCTTTCTTTCCCCAATTCCTAACTCCCCCTTCTATATGGGTTTCTCATGTTCAAGTGCTTCAAGAACCCTCCCTACCAGCTCCAAATTGTACCCTTATTATCTTAAAACTGATTTTGTTCATGGTTCTTTAATTCTTCCAGGGTCCAGTCTCTTAAGTTATTCATACTGTCACTGTCTTTTCCCTTTATGCTGTTGGTTTAGGATCCACAGAACTTTAGAATCTCCCTACTCCTACAAGCATCCTGTAGAGCCTCCTCCACTACCATGTGGATGAGGAAAGAGGCAACACCACTGGCAACCACTTTCAAAGCACGTGCAAATCCAAACAAAGGCAAGACTGTCTTCACTCAAATGTTTCAGTGTCAGAAGACACTGAACTGACGCAGGCACTGTGGAAAGACAGTGGAATCACAAGGAAGGACAACGCAAGAAATCAAAAGATTTTCAATCATTAGAAAAAGGAGAATTGGAACTTCTTATAACAGAAGAGCAATGATTTGATTTTATTTTATTAAATACACAATGATTATACGACACAGGTACCTCTGACAGCACCTGAATAAGATCCCAGAGTATCATCTCAACGCTATACTTTCCAGGAATTTAAGAAACATTTGTAATTTTAGGAATTCTCCAAACATACACTAAAGTATTATTTATTCTCAAAATAACTTTCAGTAAAGATGCCTGACTAAAGCAGTTAATGATGCCAGTTTAAACAGATACAAACCGATATAGAACAGAAAGAAAGTCACAGGTCAATTAAAAGCCATCTTTTGAATACATACGAATTACAGCACACAGTTATGATACATTATTATATGTAGGAATGCATGATTTGAACTACAACTCCCTTGATCAGATCTGTCAGCCTAAATAATATGCTAATACCTACAGTGAAAAGTCATTCTGCTACAAAAGTATAAAAAAATTACTTGATATTTATCAAAGTATAATGGTGGCCTTTAAAATTTATATTTAAAAAACTTCATTTAAGCAGTATGTTTACAAAAGCTAAGATAACAATGCCTTTAAGTGATGAACTGAGCACCTCCAAATCTAACACTACATCCAGATGTTGTGTAAAGTAAGAACGCATACATTTTCTTGTGTTTAACCCACAAACAGTGAGTCCTTCAGTGAAGAAATACCAACTAATATATAAATAAATCAGCAAACTATACACATCCTCAAGGAGATCAACTAAGCCAGCAAATTCTGTAACAGTCATAATTCTTTTGATTCTTTTAAGTCTTAGTAAACAACAAAAAGATACTCTTTGGAGAACAAAAATCAAGCAAACTAAACTTTTCTCACTTTCAAGAAATTACTGCAAACCCCCATATTGTATAAAGTGCAGCAACCTTCACTGGAAAACACAAGAACAAGTATTCCTTTGGCAATCTGATTTCAATAATTGCTACTTTGACTCTAGCAATAAAATACTAAAGAAAACTAAGTAAGGAAGTCATTAGAAACAGCAGGGATAAACTAGAAAGAAAAAAAGTGCAACATAATTTCTCCAGCTCACACAAAAATGCACATCTCCAAACACATAGCGCAACACCTACCTTTCCTAAAGAGCAATTAGAGCACGAGCCATCAGACACCCAACCACTGGCAGCTTTTACTTTTGCTGTGCTTTTTGTAGGGCTCTTTTTTACACTGTCCCGTAGGTTTACAAATTTCCCTCTGTGTTTGGCAGACACTGGCAGTGTGGAGGAACTGAAAGGTGCCCGAGTGGTCAGTGCCCACTGCGGGTGCTGGAGCAGCTGCTTTGGCTGCATGTGAGGATTCGGATGTATTTCCATTCTTGGGCTCCTCATTAAATCGGAGCGCTTGAGCGTTCCCATCTCACCACTACCATGAGTAGTCATCAAAGTCACAACACTAAGAGTACTTCTTGAGGGAAAAAAAAAAAAAAAAAAAAACAACCACCAAAAAAACCCCACCCAAAACAAAATGCAAAAAAAACCACCAAAAACAAAACCCCAAATGAAAAAAACCAGAACCACTAAACAACCAACCAAAAGCACAAAAACACCCAGCTAAACTATGGAGAGAAAATAAATTAAAATATTTCTTCCTGAGGGAGTTAAAAATATGTTTTCCAGATTATGGTCATAGGAAGGAAGAAACCCTACCCAGCTCTGCATTAACTAGGTCTGCATGTTGTGTGCTCTCACACTCTATTTAAAGAGCACCATTGAACCACCACACAACAGTCAATTTGCTGGGCATAAATAATCAATGCAATGCACAAATTATTGAATAGAGGGCAAAAGTCATCTGACTATTACGAAGAAGCTACAAAAGGTTATTTCTCCCATAAATTCCTACGATCCCTTACTTTTTCTCCATTTTACCACCTCAAAACTTCTCCAAGGCTTGCATCTAGAAAATCTTTTAATTCTGTTTTTCTGAATGCTTCATGGGGGCACAAAACTAACAAATTTACAAGAAGTTTATGATGGAAAGTATATGAGTTGTGAATGGGCAGATACATAGTACAAGATTTCAGTATTAAAATGTCAAAGAAAATAAATTTGTTAATACCATAATAACAACAAGAATTACCTTGTCTTAATAATTTTAAGAGTTGTGTTAATGAAGCAGCACCATGAAACCACACCTTTCAGGCACACACTGTTTAATTTTATTTTTTTTTCAATTAAGGATATTTAAATGAACATGAGCTTATATTATTCATTCAATTTTTAATAAGGATGTATGATCTCTATATTACATTTTTATTCCAATATTCAAAACAAAAAAAGTTCCAAAATTAATCCTTCCCCCATTCCCCCAAAAAAGTACAAAAAGAGGAACTAGATTGATTTAATCACATTGTTTAAAATTTAACTTTACCAGCCTATTTTAAATTCTAGAAAAAAGGATGGGTCAAAGGTCATTTCCCAGTGTCTATATGAAAATTGACAGCTAAATACAGCTATATGTCCAGCCTTACAGAGGAAAGAAGTGGGCTCAAATCACTGACCACAGAGTCTTCTCAGCAGGGACACACAACCAGCATCTGCACAGATGCACCACCTGCCTCTTGCCCAGTGGATCTGTTCTAGGAATATGCTGTGAGTCTGAATTTCTGGTGCTGGGTATGATGAGAATGAAGGACACCAGCCCAGAAGAAACAAAACTTGATTAGGTCAGCTGTACTGTATTTACATAACATGGAAAGATTTCATCAGTTCACAGCAGTAAAACATGATTATTCTCCATGTCACATTACACCTTCCTACAGCAAACGTGAATATTTAAATTCTGAGTCAGCAGAATTTTTACACGCAGAATAAAGGAATAGACATCCAGACCTAAGTACAAACATTTCCAGTTATTTATAGCATGAATATTAAGAGATAAATAGGTACTGACAGATGCTGCTCTAATCACCAAGAGCTGCCATGTCTCATCTTCTATCCAGAAGGGACGTAATCAAGAGCTGGAGAATGCATCATCAATGCAATATTCATAACGCAGAGACCGAAATGTTCCTGGCCAGTGACAGGAAACCAGAAATGTGTTTGCCATATCAACATTCTCAGACTTGTGCAGGCACATGGCAGGGATGTCTTTGGCTGTGAAGCATTCAGGAGCTGGAGGACTGTGTCCCCCTAACACACGTGAGGCAGGTGCACCCAGGCTGTTCTGTTCCAGAGAGACCAGGAACCTCCAGATTTTGATACTGAAGGGCAAAGGCAGAGATGAAGATAAGCATGTCTTGAGTGTGCATGAAGCTAAATAGTTCAAAACTAGCACATCATAACTTTCTCCTTTGAGAAATGTCCACAGATGCATTAATACTGAGCAGCTCTAAGGCACACTTTCCAGCCTGCAGGGATTACTTGGATGAAGCTGCCTTGTGTTGAAGGCCCCGTATCAGTATCCTCTTTGGCAACAGCGTGATAAACAGCAGCTTTTGTAGACCACAAACATTTCTTTTCCAGAGACATTCAAGACAGCTTGAGGTTTAGCAGGATGCATTTATACCATCCATTTTACTTCCGTATCAGTACCCAGTATGACATTGTCTAATTACTAAAATGTAGAAAAGAAGTAGAAGAGGAGCTTGGGGTATAAGGCTTTTCTCTTGCATACATAATAAATCCCAAAATACATGTTGTTCCAGATTTAAAAGGAACATTTTATTCCTGGAGGCATCAACTTCATTGAAAACACATAGACCAAGGAGTGTGTGGATTAAAACAAAAATAAATTAGCTTTTAAGAGTGCTAAGTAAGAAATTTGAGGGCAAGGGGAAGAGATGCTGAATACCACATTCTTGGAAACTCAGCTGTCTGTCTTCCTATGTTCTCTTCCAAACAGAAAAGGGGAAGACGCAATGCAAAAGATGAGGCAAAGGAATTCATATATCTGCAGTGTGCTTTCAGACCTTTAACTTCAGTGGCAAAAGAACAAACATGATGCAGCAGAATACTGCTAAGGGCATAATGTTTTTTCTGGCAGTCATCATGCCTTTGGTCCCTGAGGTGGTATCAATAAGGTATCAACAACAAAAGAAAACAAAAACGTCAAGGCAATTGTAGTTCCAAAAGCAACAGTCCAAGCACCAAAACACAGTCAAGGAACAAGACATACAGGCAAAATGCCTAATCCATACAGGGCTGCATAGTGTGCTTTGAGACTCTCCAATGAAAAAGCTCAGGCTGCATTGAAATTTCAGTGGTATGCCAGTACAGAAAGTGACTACAGCATAACCGAAGTGTAGCACTGCTTATGAAGAACAACCACGGCATAAACAAAATGAAAACATAACAAAAACACAAGAAAAGGAAGAGATGACAAGAAGAATGTTACTAAAAGAGATTAATCACATTTGAGAGGCATGGGGATCAGTCTGCCCAATTATATTCACATGTGAGGTAATGCAAAGTCTGCCTTGGAGTCACACTGGTAGAATAAAAACCTCTTGCAAAGCAGTGGGACACATGCACAACCCAAAGCTAGAAAATACAGTTGTGTAACTGAAGCTGCACAGGTTTGGCAGATCATCTTTTGACTGCAGAAAGCAAGTGCTCTCTGCAGACTGCTTTAATTACTAGCATGAGCTGCTCTACTCTAATATCAAGTGCTAAGTGATTTTTCATAACCAGAGGGGGTTCAGGATCAGGTTGTGCTTTCATATTAAATACCAACTCTGAACAATTTGTTGCTAACACAAAGCTGAATCATCAATATTTCATTCTTTAAATTACTGCATTAAATATATCAAATAGTGCACACTTTGCAGCAATCTGTTAAAGTACCAGCAATCTTCTATAAGTAGTTTTATTTCAAGAATCATTTTCTTTCCACATTCTCTACCACCCACTCAACAGCTGAATAACAACAATACCCACAGAAAGGGAAAATAGTACTAATATTTCACCAGCAATGTCTTCTGCAAAGGCCTTTTTTTAAGCTTTGATGACCAACTTTCATGACTTCAAAATGCAATTCTTATAGCCGGAAGAATACTCCAAAAATAATTTTGTACTTCACCCTTCCCACTGCCTTCGAGCAGATATTACAAAATCAGCAGCTTCTGTTAATATAACTTGACTGATGAAAACAAGTCCATATTCATCATCTCTTCTTAAAGTAGGAAATAAAATATCTTCCAAAGTGCACAAAAGTTTAAAACTGGTAAGAAACAATTTTGATCCAATACCCACTGACAGAACTGAATTTGAAAGGCATAGATTCTTTCCAGAAATATATAGTTTAAGGTCTGGCGGTATAGTTTTGTATTGTTTCTCTGAACTACATCCTAGAATGCCACAGGACATGTCACTAGTGAAGTGTACTATTTTAAGAACTTTGCATCCATCTTCCTCTAAATCACAAAAGTCAATACTCATCTAAAAATACCTTCAGGGATTTGTAGACTGTTTCACGGAGTCTGACAGTGACAAGAATAAAGCACAACTGCCACTCATCCTAATTCCCAATCCATGTTTTCCAAGTGTGCTGCCCAAAGGATCTAACTCTGAACACACAGCTAGCACTAAACCCATGAATCATCTCTGTCCTATTCCTCCCCTAAGTCAGTGCCAGCCTGTGGCCTTGGAAGGACCTCAGGATCACGATGTCAGTTACTTGATCTTAAAGACACGCATATTTTTCCTGAGTGTGTTTCTGCACTACTTCCAACAAAATGTAGCTTCAAGAGCATTTGAAAACAAAACATAACACAAGTACTTTCCTACAGCCCCAACTTTGGAGTTCAAAGAAATCAAACCAAAAATTACCAAGTTTCACAAGAACGAAAACCATGTAGATCTATCTGAACATAAGCAATTATGTTTCAAGTCAAGTCATCAAAAAATGTATCTGTATTTTGAGAACTGCACAAACACAAGCCCTAATTTAGACCAGTCAGGAGTCCTATCATTGCTGATAAGTCAGTCTAGAGAACAAAATATGTTGAATACACAGAACAGGAAGCAGAACCACCATACAAGACAATACCATTAACAGAAGAACAATTCACTTTTACCTGACCAGGGGAAATGATAAGCTTAATCAGGATGGTCTCAACCCATGGGTGGTTAGGATTAAGCCTCCTTAACATTCTGCACTGATGCAAACTTGGGGTTTCTGATTTGTGTTTCTGACTCCTACCCCGTTCAAGAGCTCTTGTACCTTGCCATGATAGAGCAAAGAACAAAGGAATAAAAACCCCTAGATCTCCACCTGGATGATATCCAGGTCTCTCCAAAGAGAGTTTGGACAGAAAGCACAGCAGCAGAGTTTGAAGCCTGTCAGGATCTGCCTACATAAGGAGAGGTAAATTAGTACATAATGGTTTAACAATGAGACTTTAAGGACAGGCAAGTTCATCTTGGAGCTGTAACATCAGTTCAGTAAGTACTATAACAAAGACATGAAAGTTTTTTTGACTCTCCAAAAGGAAAAGACATACCCACCTTGTGGATTAAAAGGACTAGTCTGAATGCCTGTGACTTTACTTTAGCTCTCACGTTTTTCAGAGTGAAACACAGCTCTTGAAAATCTTATCTATGTGAGCCGACTATTTTAAAGACACACTGTTAGCACACTAGATATTATAAACTATATGGGTTATCTGGTTGCTTGATTTTGTGTTGGTTTTTTTTTTTTTTTTTTAACTCAGTCAACAAATTGATTCTCTAACCTAGTTTCCTCCTCAAACCCCACAGCATTTTACAATGAACTCAAATGAACTTAAAACTCTGAACTTAAAATATAAATAAATAGCTTTGAAGGGGGAAAACAAAGACAGCAGAATATCAGTAAAATCACAGATGGTGAGGATGACCTGAACTGATCTGAAGACAAACATACTGTGTATTTACTCTTTCAATTCTTCATTGCAATCTTTATCTACAAAAACATCCTGATGAGGAACAATTTGCACCACAGCTACCCAAGCCAAAGAAAAGCACTGAAGGCAGTGACAAACTCCTACTTGCTGAGGTAGACTGAAGCAAAACTAAAGTTGTGTATGATACAAATGAACAACCATAAGGCAGAAATTGGCAACCTGGACCCACAAAACTATCACCAATACTACTACACAGTATCTTATGTTTGTTTAATGAATAAAATGTTCATGCGCTAAGAAACTCATGCAGTTACAAACAACAGTCTCAACAGAACAAAAGTTTCAGCAACCAACCTATTCTCTCTCTGTTAAGCTCAAAAACTGGACACTTGAAGACTTGCCTTTTTATGTGAGGTTTTCACAAAGATTTTGCTCAAATTAACTTGTCCTGTCACATCTCTCAGGGACTGAGTTTTATCTCAGTCATATTCCAGATCCAAAACACAAAAAATGTACACAAAGTTAATATTAGTTTTAATAAAACTAACTTGTGGCTTTTGTCTTTCAAATACTAAGCAAAAGTCCAGTACTGAACCCTTTGCAGCAGGTCAGTCATCTGTATTCACCAAGCATCTCAACACTCAGCTCAAAGCAGAATTGCGAGGCTCCTCATTAAGTTCATAAGTGCTATTGAGAATAAATTTAATGCATTTAATTTGCAACTTAAAGCAAGGCCTAAAAAGCTCCTTTTAAATAACATAGGCTTTAAGAATAATAGCTTTCATTATAATGCTAATGTGTCCACAAAGAAGCCCAAGCAGGGTTTTAGCATCAGAAAAAGCCATGACAAAGAAAAACATATTCTGAGACTTTATTATAGAAAAATAATGGCAGCTCTCAGGTGTCAATATTTTAGTTCTTGATATTCACAGTACAAAGGGTATGCTGTGCTAGGAAACTGGGATGTGATAAACTGTTCACTCCTAGGAACATTATTAAATCAAAATACAATGTTAAAGGTTGGGTACATTTTACATGTTTATCAGAACACATAATTTGCAATCATTTTTCAACTATTCAGGAAATAAGTAAACCTAGACAGAATGCCCATTCTATTCCTTATAGTTCGTTTAAATATCAAGGAAGTTCTCCACCTATCTAGCTCTGCTATTGAAAAGTGATCTTGCTCAATACTAGAAATATGTCAATTGTCAAAACCATCTCACTGCTCTTCTGCAGAAGTTTTTTGTTGTTTTGTTTTTTTTTTTTTTTTAGTTGAGTAAATCTTCAACAGCCATTATTCATAACATAAAAACTTTGCACATGAATGTCATCTTTTCTAAAGTACAATTAGGATAAGAATCATAAAAAAAGGTTCGCTTACTTATAGCATGCCACTGCCCTCGAAGTACTTAAAGGACAATCTTTAAAGGAGGAGTAGTAAAGTGATCTGAAGCAAGTCAGTGAATCAGTTTCCCATTTTAAGATAAGAATTTATTATTTTATTGAAAACTATTAATCTATGAAGAATCTGTTATCTAAAAATATTTTTATAAAATAAATAAATTTGCCCTAGAACATTAAGCATGAGCAGAACACCATTTACCTCACATTAATGACAAGCAAACAGAAAACCACACCAGGAAAGTCATTTATAAGAACCCGTTAATTGAAATCCACTAGCTTTCAGGACATAAATGTCAGGAAAAAAAGGAAAATTAATTACTTGATTTACACTTCAACTGGCTTTATACTAAATCCACTCCTTCATTACAAAAGGCTTGCACATATCAGTGGCAGTAGCATTTTATCTTGACACATGCCAAATTCTTCACAAACATACACTGCTACTTTCACTACAGTCCTACAGTTTTTCATGTCCTGCATTACTTGAATTTAAGTGACAGCAGTAATGTATGGGAGAAAATTTAACACCAGACAAAACCCAACCTGCCAGTACTCCTGTCATTTCCCAACTGCACCAGGACACAAAATGAACCATCTGTTTTTCCAAGATGGGCAATATTGCACCTACTGCACTTAAGAGAGGGAATAGCAAGAAAAAACCAAGAATATTTCTAATTCAGAAATGCCTTAGGGCGGCAGCTGGGAATTCACCTGTTGCTTGTATCATTAATCACATTCTTTAAGACTATTAATTTAACCATTAGTCCTTTCCAGATACATTTCAAGATTAATTCCTGCCGCTCTGATCATCTCATGACTGACACATCACTCAGGGGATGAATCTATCAGATCGCATTTCCATATGAGACTTGGAGATTTCTAGGTCAGGTGATCACTACTGCTGAGTGACACATAAAGGCCAGAAACTGAGATTGTATTCCCTGCATTTAACTTGCACTCTTGCCAGGCTTCCAAACATCCTCTAGACATTTATTCTCGGGTTTGTGTTTTTTTCCCTAGTGTTATTCATTCAAAAACACCAAATAACACAGTGCACTACAGAAAGAGATGAATTATTCTGAGAGTTCATGACCCTCTCCACTGGAAGAAACAGCACTCCACACAACCAATGAAAGTTGCTATACTGGATGAGAGCAAAGGTCCAACTGGTCAAGAGTCTTACTAGCAATAAAAACTGACAGATGGGCAAGTAGGAATTACACACATGCCCAGTAATTTTCCCAGAAAACCATCTCAGAACCTGACACTCAAGGTCTTCCTGAACCACCCACTGTAACAGCTTTGTGCCACCTGCTCTTTGCAAATCCATTTAACTCCACTTTTAAGTAATTTTCTTTTTGAGCCTTCAAAAAGAGCATTTTGTCCAAGGTGGTGATTTGTGTCTGTGCCTTTCACAACTTTACAAAAAATTTTACAGGACAGATTTAAAAATCTCTAGTTTTAAATGTCTAGTTGAGAACCCTCTAAACTTCATTTTCTTTTTATGTCTATATCATATTTTCCCTCAGGGGCTTTTTTTTTTTTTTTATGGTTTATTTTTAAGTTATCTATCTTTATAGATAACTAGATTGTTCCTCTTGATGCTTTGTTACCCTGTTCCCTTTTACTTATGCTATATGCTTTCTAAGACAAGAAAAAGAGAAAATTAGAATTAAACACAATAAATATACTCAGATCATGCTCTGTGTTATTTGCTATTACTTCTTTAAAAATACCCAGCATTTCATTTACCCTTTTCATTACTGCATGGTACTAAGGTGACATTTTCATACAACCATCGGTGACAACTCCAAAGTCTCTTTCTGCAATTAAAATACTTCATTTGTAGCCTACCACATCCCTTTTATCTCATGGCACTATTAATTTTAACAGACTTCGATGCAAGAACCATGGTTTTCAAAGATTTCTGTAATTATAAAAACATTCTGGTGATCACATGTAGGTAGGTTTTGATCTACATGGTCTCTATTTTCAAAGATGTCTGGATGATCTGCAAGTCCTTATTTTCCCATCATAAAAAGAAACTGACTTGTCTTAAGAATACCTGTTTATCCCTCTACCTGCTAATTCTTTTGTAATAATAAAGAATTTCCTGAAGTTTACGCAATAAGAAAATTAGACCTGCTTAAGTGCAGTCTCAGAAAGTACAGCTTTGCTCCTTTTTACAAGGGCATCATATCTGCCTCTGCAAAATTTTTGTTCTAGGAATACCAAGACAGTTTAAATAAAAAGGGCCACACACAACATAACAGACAGTTCAGCCATATTAAATGCAAGTTTCATAAGAAATCCTGAATAAATGTCATCTCCCATTGATCATGTATGGTTCTTAACACATCAATCTAAGTTCAATTATTTTTCATGCAGTAAAATGAGTAGTAGGAAATATTCGGAGCTCAAAGCTGGGACCGCCCTAGCTAGTTTTCTGCTTGGAGATAGGCATCTACTTTGGCATTCCACACCTATCTGGGAATGTAGTTTTAGGTCTGTACTATCACCACCTTCATCAGCAGTATTTCATGGTCATGGTGCTATTTGCATAGCACTTGATTTAGCATCTAATATTCAAGTGCTGCTCTGTAATGAGGCTTAATGTGCTCAAAGTCTAAAAAGCCATACACAGAATTTCCCTGCATTCATCTTCTTACATTACAGAGTCAAAAGGGAAATTAAAAGCAGTAGCAAAGAAGTGCCATAAAAAGAGGGACATTTTAAAAAAACTAAATTACTTTCCAGCAGTTTACAGCCTTCAAAGAGCAGTTTAATGTCATTATATTGGATGATGGATCAGAAATTATGATGTATTTTGACATTCTCAAGTAGAAACTTTATTTGTCATTATATTTTTTACATCAGAAATACTAATTTATTACCCCGATTTGGCAACTACATGATGTCCCACTAAGCTTCCAAAATGCTTATGATGTTAGTATCAATCTTTAAAATTAAGTTTTCTATCTGACTTGGAATACAGATGCCTTTTTCTACTAAATTAACAAGTTTTATAGTTTCTGAAATCTATCCCTACATATTCATAGTCTCTGACCATATCATCTCCTGACTTTCCTTCAGATGAACTTAGCAGAGGTTCTTAAGTTTTCATTATAAAGCAGGTGTTCCTGAATATCATCTACAGTTATAGAACACTTATCTGAACACTCCAATCACTTATGATTTCAGACTGATTACCCTACACGCTACAGAGAGAATCCTGAGTTCCTTCTCTCTCCAATGGGAAAGCTGACTCCCTTCTCACCTGCTACATTACACTGGGTATTCAGATACAGTTACCTAAGAAAAACAAGTACAATTTACTTAGCAAATTAAATTTGCTTTGAAGGAGAACTGTACCCCAGAAGCATATGCAATCTTTACTCCCCTCCCTACTTTGCTATGAAGGCAAACATTACTACTTTGGAACAATGGAACACAGGCTCCTCAACTGAGTTCTGCAGGCATCAGTCTTAGAGAAACAAGTTTAAATAAGCAAATACACACACTGTGAGGCACCACTGATAAAGAGAATAAAAGACCAGAAGCCAGAAGGCTCATCCAGAATATTCCCACGGTACAGCAGTTTCCAGGAAGTACCACACAAAGCAGTGGGAAGAAAATGAAGATTCTATCATCAATGAAAAATCCTGTATTATACCTGCATCCCATAAAATGTCTGAAGTCCTATTAAAAAGACTGACACAGCTGCATAGATACCAGCTCCAATAACAACAATAATACTAACTTCCATACAGTTTAAAAAATGTTGGCAACTTACAAAACAAGCTAAAACTTCAGCTGATTATAAGGACATGGAAAAGAATTAACAAACAATTCTATTTTACCAGTGTTCTGGTACACCTTAAACTGTTTTGTCCTGACTTTTTCGGTTTTTTTCCTATGAAAAGTATGCATAAGGTGATCTGATTTTATGGAAATCATTGCTTAATTGTATCATTTCAAAAAAGACTGTGGCAAGGGACAAGAATATAGAAAGGAAACACTGTAACAGACTAAAAATTCATAAATGCCAAGATCAGCTTAAATGAGTCATAAATGTCTGTTATCTGTCTGAATAACATGTCAGCTCAGCTGCATCCTAATGTACAGTTAAAGAGAAGATCAGCAAATGCACAACAGAACCAAGCTTTAGAGCAAGGCTGATGTATTAGACAAGTAGGTTATAGGCAGCAAGATGAAATTCAATACTGACAACAAGTCACATGGAATAGCAATAAATGGCACAGAGACACCCTGAGGAATACCAAACTGGAGAACAAGTCCAGAAGTGCTTTGGTTGGTGGCAAAGTTGGGTTTTTTTAAATTACACAAGACAGACAGAAGGGAATCCTTGCTCTACTTTCAGAAGATTCTTTCAGTCCTTCCAAGTGTGCTCTTTGGATATTGGACCTTGTTGTGCAGCCACAAAAACCTAGTACATGGAAGGAGGCCTTAGGTCTTTTCAAAAGGCAAGTGACAGAACTGCACCAGTTTGGGCATTTTTGACAGTTTCTTAGGGAATGAACCATCACGTGGTCAGATGTGGATTAGAATTTTAACAACCTGAGCACCTATTGTAGCAGCAGTTTCCAGTGGGTAATGTTGGCAAACCTTAATGAGGCACAAGAAAAACTTTTGTGGCTCAGGAGAGTCAGGGAGCGCTATCGGTTTGTCTTCGAGTTCAAGCAGTTCCTGGAAGAAACTCAAATTGTAGCAAGAGGCGACCACTTAAGAGGTCAGTCCATGCTGCCAAGTAATCAAAGGTATAGTTTAAAAGATATTGCAACTGAGTATATCAAAGATTAGGCAATATTTTTTCTCTTTTTTGTCATGACAAACTACTTTCAGGGAGAACATTGATTGATGTAATTAATTTTGACCTGTATAGAATTGACTGTTGCTAATGCTGTTTTGGCAAAGACCAGAAAAAGTAGATCCTCAAAAGGATTGAGGGACGACTTGCTAGGTGGTGTGATATGAACAAGTCATCAACTCTTAGTACTAAATTTGTCCTCTGTATTATATTTTCTGAGTTTCCACAACAGATGGCACAAGGTTATCAGTCTTTGTTGTGAAACAGGAATGCTCCTGTACATTCTGTAAGGAATAAAATGGAAGAACAGTGCCAACTGATAAGAAGGATTTATCCTAAATTCTAATTGGAGAATCCTGTAGAGCATTCCTGAAATCATCTACAGAACTATGCAATCTTCACTAGAATTAAATTTGGAAAGATGTATTAAAAACAGCTTTAAAGGAAGCATCCTTCCTCAAGAGACGAATGCATCCACTGAGACCCTTCTGCTACAGAGCCATTAAACGATAAAGCAAAATGTGATTTATGTGGCTATACCAATAAACAAGAACGAGGCACTTCATTTCAATTGCATATGAGAAACATAACATGAGGAGGTTGATATTTTCCTTGCATTGTCATCTTTTGTGGATCTGTCAAAGTAATTCAAAATTGAACTGTAATATAAATGCTTCACAGTATGATTATGCTTGAAGTTTAGCAATCAGTAGCATGTTGAAATTAGTTTGAATTCTCTCCCAGGGAGAAGAGTGAAGGACACATTCTTCACTCAGGCTATCATGCCCATCTTTTAAAAAAAAAGGGAAGAAAATAAGGGAGTTCAAGAGCCTAAATGCTACACTGCAAATTTAAAAATTTAACTGCTATTCATCAGGAGAAATTTAAGTTCCTTCTTTGATTTGGAATACAGATAAAAGCAGCAGAGGTTCTAGGAAAAAGAACCAAATCTTTCTCAAAAAATACTGCATAGCTGGGATGCACATAAAGATTTCAATTTCTCTTGTTTAACAAAACCATTTCTCTCCTTTAGTTACTATAAATCCCAGAAAGGCTGTGGACACAAAGTTTACCAGGACTCTGAGCTGGGTCTAAACTAGAAGTCATAAACTGCACAATAGGACACCATGTCAGCTCCCAAACATGGATGCACAGATCATTCCAAAAGCAAGGTCTTGGTTTCTAAAAACATCTAAGAAGCTTCTGTTGAACTAAAGTCTTCAAAGTAAAGAAGTCCATTCTTAGCCATAATTGAGAGTGCTCTTGATGTTGTGGACCAAAATAGAAGAACAGGAAGAAGACAGTTTTCACTTTAGATTCAGTGGTTCTGTCAGACAGTAAATTAGTTAATAATTGTATTAACTGAAACATGTACAGCAGCTTTGGCAGCAAAACAGAAATGCTATACTACAGGAGCTACGCTAGAGCTGTTCAGTAAGCTGACAGCTGGTGAAAGACAGACTGGCCTGTATTTGACTTTGAAAACACTTTGTCAATCAATACAAGCCTCAACTGTGAGGGCAACTATCACAATATAAAATAAATTAGGAAAGTTATATAACAGCCCTACCTTTTTCACAGACTCCCATGCACTAGGCTTCATACAGCAAGACCTTGTCAGTCCACCTGAGTTATTAGCTGAAGACAATGTAAGAGGGGTTCCAGTGTCTGCCTTGCCTGAAGATTCAGACTCTTGGGCACAGCGCAGACAGAAAGCCCCAGTAGTAGCAGCAGCAGAACTCCAAAAGCAAAAAATTCTGTGTCTCCTTCTTTGATTACCAGATTTCTGACTCATTCTGGGAAAAGTAATTTTCTTGAGATACAATGCAACAGAAATATGGAGAATTTACGTTACCAACTCTGAGTGAGACAGAGCTGTGAGAGAACAGGAAAGAGAACGTGGACTAAGCCCCTCTGGCAGGAAGCAGTGCCTGCAGGTACCTGGAACACCGGTTCAGTTCTTATCACCAGTCCCTCAGTTCTTATCAGCACTGCCGTGCTCAGATAATTAGCTGAGGCAACAACCTGCACATGCCAACACTGCAGTCACACACAGGGCTTGGAAAAAAGCAGCACAGCCCCATCGCTGCACAGGCCTGACCTCAGCAGAGGGGGACAGTGCCCACAGCAGAGAACCAGCAGGACGCTGACAAAGTCTACATGGCATTGCATGAGTCATGCCACATATTCCTAAAATTTATTGATACTGTTATGATTTTGAAATTCTAAAATCTCTAAAATGTCAAGCAAATTTCACAGTCTTGAGAAGTTTTCATCTCTACTGTACACAGATAATGTTTACAAAATGAACCAAAGGTTCCAGAGAAAGTCCTTTAATGTTTTGGTTAAACTACTGAGAATTTCATGGTTTTAACCTATTGATTGGAACACATATAAATGCATTCCTCTTACAGAATAAATTCATACCACTTTGATCACTGCTACAATGCCATCTTACAGAAAATGCAACCAGTGGCAGAACTAATTTGCAAAATAAACTCATACTTTTACAAATGTGTGATTTTACACAGCTAAAAAATCAAGAATAAGAGGGAAACTTAGTACAATGCAAATTCATGCTTCAGTGTCAGAAGGTGCATTATTATAGAGAAAATCATCCAAAGCATGTCCTATTTAAAGCTGCTTTCTTCTGCGTTCATCACAATATTTGCAGCAACAATAAATAAATATATATATATCAATATATATCAAAATACAGGAAGGATAATAAATATTGCCCTGAGATATCAGTTTTTCAGGAAGTACAATAAAAGAGGGATTATGGTAGAAACCTAGCTTTTTTTTAATTCTTATCTTTTTAACACACCTTACAAAACCTTTATGTAGTTGTGTGATTAGACATAGCGTTTTGTACATGCTAGAATCACGTCCATAATATTTCAATAACTCAGAGATAACAGTCTAGGACTAATGATGCAGTAAAACTTTTATCAAGATCTTAAAAGGAAGATACACAAAGTCAAGAAATGACTGAGCTCAAACAACTCACAAAAGCAGTTGATAAGCTCTGAAATTTAAAATTAAATTTTTGAAATGGTTAAGCGGATTAAGGATGATTTTTCTGCCCTGATCTTTTTCATCTTTTCCAAAATATGTCCCATAAAATAGAAGTAAAAATGAGCACAGGCTATTCAAGGAGCTAAACAATTTTTCAGTATCAAATGCTGCAAGTGTATGCTCAGTTACGGGCTAAGAACCATGCATGGATGTTAGATCCAGTTTAATGACATGTGGGATTCAGACAAATCAGTTCCTGCACACCAAGGGCCAAACATCAACAGTTAAAATGCTTTCTGAGACATGATAGCTGGAATGACTGACAAGAATAGGGGCTTCTCAGAGCTCTGGAAAGACTTCAGAGAAATGCAGTGCTCTTGATACAGGTTTTGTCCTTGATGCACTGTGCATATGTCTTGTTAGGACTGTTACCAGCATTTGTCATTTGCATAATGGTACATTTACGAAGCTCATGGCATTGTTATTCACCCTTGTGACAGTATAAACTTGTCGTATGCTTGGTTTTATCATTACCTTCCATTTCATACTACAGATTCAGCTTTTATTAAAAAAAAATTTTATATTTACTGACAAAAATGGATATATCAGCTCCTAATCAAATTCCTTACTTCTTCTTTTTGAGTGACTAACATCGCATCACAGAGAATGAAAAGGAAGAAGCAAAAATGGCCTCGAATTACTAAGCATGCTAAAACTGCTTCCAGGACTCATTAAGAAGTCTGATGTGGTTAGCTGGGCACTATGTACTTGGCATGTGTGCATGCTTTTTGGCATAAACCAAGGGATAACTACAGCAAAGAACAGTGCTACCATATCTATCGTCAACTTCAGCCTTGCTTCTTTAGGATATAAGACCCCACCGCAAAATCCAAAATCCTCATTGGGGCAAATGAGACCCAAGCAGGTCCCAGAGAGGGACAGGAATGTGCTGCTCCATCTCCAGGAGTCATTTCCCCTTCACTGGAGATGGACGGAATGAAGTTCCATTGAACATGAATGTTCAAATATGAACATTTCATGCCATCCAAGAAAGCCAAGCAAATGAAGGGACAGCTAAAACTGAGTTTTTGTAGCAGATTCACAAGGGAAGCAGGAGACAACTACTTTAAAAACCATCAAATGATTTTGTACCTGTTAAAAATCACGTCACAACAATAAGACTGAATAAAGCCCACGATCACACACAGCATTTCTACACGGTAGGTTAGAGAAGTGCATCACATCTAATTACTTATTTGGACTCTGCAAATGTGATTACATTCAAATGATGGGGATGCATCTCAAATGAATGAATAAAAGGCATCAAAAATGTTCAGAATACTACAACACAGAACACAAACTGAAGAAAACTGCACCACAATGAACAATCTCCAAATGCCTTTTTATCTCCTGAGGCTAGAACAGCTGCAATGGATGGATAAGGTGCAAGCACAGTACATCATCCTTCTAGAGGAAGTGGCTTCAACAAGCTCTGATGTTTTTAGTGCATGACTTCTGAATATGCTCATTAAGGGTTTTATAACAACCACTTCAAAATATTTTATGCTTTTTCCCCTCCTTCTGGCCATGAACATGTATAAGCAGTTCCTTTTTAATGAAGAACTGTCAGAGCTATGAAAACATTTGGCAGGCTTTCCCAGAGGTAAGCAGTCTTCATAGCAGAAAAATAGAACAAACACTGGGAAACTCATGGAATCACGGCTTTGGTTTGAAGGGAGCTCAGGAACTCTACCTGGTCCAACCCACACTAAAAGCAGAGGGTATTCCATATTTTATTAATGAGCAGATTTCTAGGCCTGACTAATCAGTCCAATTGCAAGTTTCACACATTCCAATATTACTTCTTCAAGCTTTAAACAAATGAGAGCAATTTTAATTCAATAGAATTTTTATTCAAAAGGTTAAGACTGTATATTTTTACTTTTTCTAAAAAAAAATTATGTCTACATAATGCATCACTTGGAGTTGTATAATGACCCATTAGAGAAACTACAGGATCTATCTTCCACATCATGTACGAGATGCAAGAAGAAAGTCATGACTCCCCTCTAAGCTCTACTACTCCAAATTCATAAGAAAAACCAGGTAACAATAAGCAGACTTCAGAGGAAGTGCCAGTTTACCATCTTTGAATCAACTATTAACAGACAGAAATTATCCTAATAAAATTACAGTGTCTGAGAGTAACAAATTTTTCCTTCTAAGTTTCTGTAGTATTTCAGGTTAAATCATTCAAGACATCTTGACTAACGATGAATTTCACTTGACAGTAGCAAAACAAACCTAATCTCCTATGTTTAAATAATTCTGACATTTCAGCATTGTTCCATAGGTCTTAGTCATATTTTCCAGAGATACTAATTTTCTAATGCAAATAAGTTTAAACTTCTCTCAGAGTCAACCTTAAGAAGTCATTCAAAAGCCACACAATTAAAATTTAGATTGCTTGCTTTAACCTGACTTTGAATGATGATTAATACAAATATTATATAGAGAAAATGGACAGTGAAGTTGAAAAATGCTGTGTTTTTCTAACAGACTGCACTACTGAAGGTACACCCCCCTATGTAAGGGAGACATTCCTTCACCTGTGTATTATCGGTAGCCAAAAAACCTAGAAAGCTATCGCAGAATTGAATCTGTTGTGCTACCTGGAGTTAAGATTTTAAGTTATTTAATTCTTTAGATAAAATTCCTTAACATTAAATATGTAGTCTATTTGATTTGACATCTTAGTAGAGCTATGGAATTGATATTTCTTAACTACGCTATTGCCCTCCAGAGCTAGGCAGCAGAATGCAAACTACATTTTCAATATTTCACTGTTTCATTAGGATATCTCATATTTAAAATTGCTGGAGGCTCATCCCTTGCAAAATTAATAAAAATCAGGCCTCATTTAGTGTTTTCATTTTCATGCTTTAATGCTAGAAATTATACAGAGCTCTGTATTAAAATATGAAAATGAAAGCAGACAGTAAATGCCATTCATAAATAAGAGATTAAATGAAATCATGCATATATAAATAATTGCTCTTTCTGACTAGCAAGCAACCAGAAAACATGCAGACACAATCACTTTAACATGTGGCATATTACCTGGGTGGAGCTGGCAGCAACAGAAATGCAGTCAATGAAGCCATGTCTCCGAGTGAAAAATGCCACTATCTGCTGCCACCGGGAAGGCTCAGTCCGTAACTCATCTGTTGAGCCTTTCTTTGCCCACTGCTTCTGTTTGGGGCCTACAGAGCTGTGGCTGGAGCCAGTGTTGCCTCGACTGGCGCGAGAATAGAGGAGTGTGTTATTTCCGAAAATGTAATTCATCTCTGCAGCTCTGCAGGTGGTTGCCAGGCAGTCTTAATTCCCCTACCAGCTGCTGAGTGGTGAATGAGCCGGGAAAAAAAAAAAAAAAATGCAGATAGAATTACAGCAGCATCGTTTACAAACCAGGAAAACAAAATTCTTGCTAGCTGATGCTGTTTTTCTTCCAAGGCTTTCCACCTCTTACATTCCCTCTCTACCTGTGATTACAATGATGAGCATAATCTTGAGCAATTAAAAAAAAAAAAAAAAAAAAAAAAAAATCAGCAAGCAAAGGTTTTTCCTTATTTTTCCTTTTCGGAATGCACAGGATGAAAACCTTGCATTCTCTTCCTAGCTGCCAACAGATATTTAAAGGAAACTGGGTAGCAGGTACAGTAAAACGTTACAAATTCACAGCTATGAGGATGGTGGTGGATGATAACAGCTACTGGGTGGAGAAAGCACGGATCAAAAATAACCAAGTTTCAATCACTGCCTGTAGAAATACCCAATAGCATCTTTTCACTTCCTTGCCTGCATAAATTATGAACCTGAAGCAAACAAAACAGGGAATATAGAGCAGAGCTGCACTTTTCACTGATTCTTTCTGTCTGTTTGCTGATTTCTTCTAGTTTTTCCCTGTTCTTTTGTGCATAAAACAACTATAGAGGGGAGGAATCACAGTGTCACAAAACAATCATTTTGTGTTATGTATCAGAGGATGCCAAGTGAAGATGTTCTATTGTGGTCCGGATTTTTTTAATCCTCAAGAAAATCAGAGACTAAGATAAAACACTATGAGTCCACACTCTGTTTATTCTGTGAACGATGTGTCACGTTCATAACACCTATGCCCAAATTTCTGTGACTACTACTGTAAACATATTATGAAAACAATAAATATATATACCTTTCTGACTCAACATTACTTCTCAAAACTATGAGAATAATTTAAAATCAAAAAATTCTTACTAACATCCACTAATGACTTTTTAGTAAGATTATTTTGATCTCCCATGCACAAGTATTACTGCTATACATTTTCTCTGCTCTCTTCATAGCAAAAAAGAATTCAGAACAATTATCTGAAAGATTATATGGAACTCAAGTTACGTTACAGAACTCATCATTCAAATTTTTATAGCCAACTATTTTTTAAAAAATCCTCCAGCTTACATTAGAGGGATTATTTTGGAAATCAGTTAAATGTCAAGCTTTCAGTACCACCTCATCTCTGGAAAGCCAAAAGTTGTCGAAACCATTTGTGGTGTATTTCTACAGTTGTGATCATAGCACCAGGGCAAACATTTTTAAAAAGCAGAGAACTCTCCATATGATAAGTAAAGGCAGAAAAATTCCTTACAACACAGCCACATAATTCTAAAAATCCACTGATTCATGATGTGCATTTTAGTGGATGCAAATTTCCTCATACTTTTTGGGGTGCAACATAATCTGCTGTTTAACAAATTCTTACTGACAGCTATCCTATTCTGAGTAACAGCTTTTTTCCTGCTGGCTTCTATTACAAGCAGAAATAAGAAGTACATTAATTGAAATCTGTCATAGCAAGACCAATGCACCATTTACTTCTAGTCACCAGTACAGATCAATATTACACCACATGCCAATATTCTGAGCACACCTTTCAGACAGACTTTATTAATATTTATAAAATACAATGGCTTATCACTGTAAAGTCATATGAAACTGGGTCTGACTTATGCAGTGTCCTTAAAGCTATGAGCATAAGATAGATAATGGAGGTCGAGAAATGCCTGAGACACAGCAGATACAACAACCCTTTCAAATGGACAAACTTTTCATAATGGGAATTTTTTCACAGGAAGACTGCAGCACTTCCTGAGCCCTTTTTCCAGACATAAAAAACATACCTAGCCTGAAAAAGGCTATGAATTTATTACCATTACCATTAATCCCTGGCTATGACTGAAGGTGTTTGGAACAAGGTACAAATGACACGCTTTGAGTTCCAAGTCTTTTCATAAAGAGTCAAGGTGAAAATATTTTTTATCTTTTTCTACATATGGCCTTGAATGTCAACACTGCTATAAAGTTTATTTAATATTTTAGAGCACAAGAATTTGTCTAACATTCAAAAGAATTTCATGAGGAATTCATTTTTCTCTCTGTTTTGCCCCATAGGCTCCAAACAAAGTCACACGGAAGAATATTGTGCAAAATTCTGGAAGAAAACACCACAGTACACAGACAAGAAATATACTAAGCAGGTTTGTGTTTTTTTACTGATATGGCAATTTGTCTGAAGACAAGAGAGGTTTGCTGTGTTTTAAGGCAGTTTCTTTTAAGGATGATTCCCACACAGCCAACAATCCACTATGGCATCAATTACAAAGTTATTTTAGAAATCAGCACTTCAGGAAAGCATCATATGGACAAAAAGCTTCCTGAAAGTGAAGCAATGATGATTTAATTTCAATTGAGAGAGAAATCCAGAAAAGTACTTAAGGAAGAGGTTATGCAATCCTGCTGGTGATGCAAGGCAGCAATCTGTGTCACCTACACTCCATATGGATGGAATGATATCGAGCAAGATTTGCTGATACCTAAGCAGATACAGTTGCAGTTATTTGCAGAAGGAGCCGGTACTGTGGTGATGAGAATAACCCTGATTTTTACATGTTACAAAGCAACCTGAAGATAAAGGCAAAGCATAGCTCTAGAAATGGCACAGATTCAGGATAGCACAAAGGAAGAATGGTCATTTATAGAGTTGAAAAAACAGTGGGAGGTTGTAAGAACAAGGGTTCGTTCCAGTCAAAGAGCATTTCAAACACCTACAAGTAGAAATTGGAAGTTCTATTTGCACAGAAAAGGCAATATCCAGAGAAAGGAAAATCATCAACACAGATGTCTCAGCTGGAATTGCATCTGCGAATGATTGCCTCCAGAGTCAGAAGGCAGAACAGGGAGGCTCATCAGGAAACTGCAGGAAGTCCTAAAAGTAGAGAGCTTCCATTACCCCTTTTTCATATTCTGGATATTGCAATGATGGGGATAAAATTAAAAGCAAAACTAACAAAAAAACACTACACACTAAAACAAAACAAAAAAACACTATTCACTGTTAGGCAGGAATTGAGAATTTGCAGATTTTAAAAGATTCCCACCCCAAAACAACATAGCACATAATCAAGATTTCTACACCAGTACACATATCCCTACAGGTTAAGAAATTTACTGCAAGAATCGAGTACATTTGTAGAGGCTGCAGGGTAACATTGTTTGTTCTGTGGTCAATTAACAAGATACAGTAATGACAGTGGTTACAAAATGTAAAAATCAACATCAAATAGTTGGACTAGAATTCCTCTGACTTTATAAGCAAGCAAATTGGTATTATCACCTTGGTGAGACAAGTCAAAACATGACAAAATACTGTATTTTAATCTCTCATATAAAGGTATCCTGGGCACAACTTTACAAGCAGAAAAATTAAAAAGGCACAGCAACAAAAATTATTTGTGAACAGAAACAGCAGTTATACCTCAATTACCCTTTCTAAATAAAAAACAACAGTCCCCCTGAAACATTTGGAAAGTGTTTTATATTAGTTTTATGATCATTTGGCCAAACAGAGTATTGGCTAAAATTAGCACAGACTCTAAAGGAAAAACACCTGATTGTTTTAACAGAGGAAATTCAAGAATCACCTAAAACAATGACAGTGACTTACTTTATTTTCAAAATCAATTAGGTTCTGACCAAAAACAGAGGCAAAAGAAATGTTCAGAAATTATATATTCAAACATAAGACTACACAACTTAAATTCTTAGGCATGGGAATAAAAACAACACTGAAAACATAGATACTAACTCATGTTTCTTTCTTACATTTTTCAGAATTCTAGATTTAACAAACTTTTACTGGCATAAGTCTATGTCTCATAAACAAGCATATGCAGTATTCTAAGCCAAAGCCTAGGAGTTCAGGACTCAAATACTGTGGGGAAAAAAAATTGTTAACCCTTTTTGCTAAGAGATGCTAAAAAGTCTATCTTAACTTTTAGTTCAGATAGGATTGAAGGATAGACCAACAGACATTTACATACTCAACAAAAGTACATATCTTACTGCTGAAACCAACTTATAAGTAAACATCCCAGCACAATTACTCTATAATGATTTATTTTAGTATAAATACTTAGTATAAAAGATCATTACCTTATTACTCACAATACACCTCAGACAACCTACCAATCTGGGCAGATTAAAGTGCCTGGTCTTCCGCACCCTGCTCATGAACCTCCTGCCCATCTTTTTGGCACGCCAGACTGATAAAAACATCTTGTGTTTAATGTAAGTGTCCTTAGGCTTGCTTCAGTCATCAAAATGAACCCAACTGCACTGAGAGCTCAGAGAAAACCTCGAGTAGAAACAGTGCAACCCCTTTCTAGGACGACTTGATGTTGATTACTGTATCTTAGGTTGTTTCTAGTGTTTGGATTAATCCACAGTCCATCTGTTACAGTTTTTCTTTCTTGTCTCTGTTGACAAGAATTTATTGAGCAGATCCTTATAGAGAACTGGGCATATTTGGTCAACTACTTCTTACTATAAAGCACAAACTGACTCCTTTGCATGTGTTTCCACATTCTTCAATTACAGGAGTTTAAAATCAGTAACCTGTCAAGAATATGCAATGCGTTTTAATTAAACACTGCATAACAGCTCCTTTCAAATGTGACCACCAAAGTACGATATGAGCTTAAAAATAATATGCCTGAGAGTATCTTCAAGTTTTTCTTTATGATTCCCACTATTCTATGTATGTTCCTAACACCAGAAGCACTGCCTCTCTGCTGAAGATGGCAAAGCTTTACAAAGTTCTCAATTTAGAAAAAAGTAATAGATTGCAACCTTCTCACAATCATAACCTAACTCGCAAATTACATATCAAATGATCTTTGATTTCTAAATGGAAACAGTATCTTCATCTTCAGGTTAACCTCACCTACCTGCTCAGATTGGAGCAGGACAAGAAAATCTACTGGGGCAAAGAGGAAGTTAAAATTACTTTGACCATTGGCTAACCTTGAACCTACACGTTTCAAATCATAAATACTATTAGCCTTCCTGAGAGCAGAAAAACTCTCCCAATTGACAGAGAAGACTGTTATAACAGCAGTTCCACAAGATCTAAAAGACTTCTGTGGAAGTACTTGAGAAAACAGAGGGCAGAAAAGACACACCAGAAGATAACAAGAAAGGAACCTATTAATATTATCAGCACAAGACCTGGGTTCACTTGGAAAGGAGATTGTCAGGATTGAAGGAAGGATGTGCAAATATGCACATTTATATAACGGCTATTTCCATACAGCTTAATGGGAAGGAGTTCAATAAAGGTGCTTGTTTGCAATTGAAGAAACAAGCAAAGAATGCTGTAATACCTTGGCTGGTACAGCCAGAAACCAAAAGACTACCAGCAGTTGAAAGATTATTTCAAAGTCAGAGGCTGACTGTAGATCACTGTGTTTACAGGCTATAAAACAACTATCACCTGCTAATCTATAGTTCTGGATATAAATTTTAATTTCTGAAATAACCATTCCCTAGTCATTCTCATCATTTTAGACACTCTGCGTTACTGATTGCAGTTTCATTAATAGCTCCTGAGTCAACTCTTCACCAAACAGAGGGGTCAAACTAGTTCATTCTTCATTCCACAGTAGCTGCCCTCTGTCCCTGACCATTCTTGTTGTTCTCCTTTGAGTATCTAAATTTGCCTTCTTAATCAAGATAATGAATGGTGCAGATTTCTGGAGTGATAAGATAATGCAGTTTTATTCCCATCTGCTTCGCTCATTATTCCTTGTATTCCATTTGCCTTTTTGACTGTAAATTGAGTACTGAGATGATTATTCCATTAATCTGTTATGACCCTGAGCTCTTATTCCCCTTAGATGATGCAATGAGAACACAGATTCTTCCGAGATCCTTCTGGTAACCTCCATCTATGATTATCGATCTTCTTCCGTATCCTCGACTTCCCCTTTTTTGTTGGTCTGGTTTTGGTAGGGCATTTTTGTTTGCTTTGGTTTCTTCAACAACTAAATCCCAAAATTCTTTTTTTTTATTTCATGACAGCTTAAGTTTCTCCATAATCCTTTTTGAGTGCATCTATTGTATGCATCTAAGAAAACTTAGAAACCTACATCAACAGGATGATCTTTAAGCACATGATTTAAGGGATTTGTGCAGCAGAAATTCTCTCTGCGATATATTCACTGCTTTCTCATCTCTCATTTCTCCACATGCTCATTGATTCTCTTTAGAATAGTTTCACTGTGTTTTGCCAGTACAGAAATGAGAGCGAGTTCCAATTTCTCCTCTCCCTTCTGTAAGCTATTTTAAGAACAAGTACCACCTTGCCATATCTCATTCCTGTGATAGCACAGCCAGGATAAGTGGGCTATTGCACAGCACTAATAGATAGATAAGCAGTTTCAAATCAGAGTTAATTTAACACCATTAAGCTTAAATACCATTAGGTCCATTTCCATTAGGAAATACTTTTCCAAAGATGACTAAACATGTGACAAAAAGCAGGCATACACTGAGTGGGCACAAGATATTTATGTCACAGACAGTTCATGCAGTCAGCAGAACTGCTGTGCCAGGATTACAAAACCTGTCTCAGCAAAGGTTTGGGTACCGCTGACACACCATTAGACATTTGTTTGAAACTATGTATCCACTTCACAAACTACAGGATATGGGGCACAAAACCACAAACTGCTGCTTCCAAGCAAAAGGAGAGGAAAGGCTGAAGGACATACCTCTCACCCTACAGGCACTCACAACACTAGGACTAATAAAATGCCCAACTCACCTACTGCCTCTCTAAGCAGTAACAGTGAAGGTATAGAGGGATTCTTCCCTGCTCAATACACCATGACAAGCTCCAACAGAGGATCACAGAGCTAAAGAAGGTAAACTCTGTCTTACTGCTTTTATTCTAATAAAAGACTACTTCCACTCTAATGTAAACTGAACCTGAATATTTTCTCCCAGATCTGACACTGCAAGGGGTAAGCAGAGATAAAGCACAGGGGCAATGGCACTGGGCACAGCAGGTGCTTCAAAAGTATTCCCTGGGTGCTTCACATGAGTAAAAACATTCTTTTGATTAGAATTTAGGGGTAAAACTTCAATCTTTTATTCAATGGGTAACAGTTATTTCCCCTCAGTTGAAGCATTTCATTGTTCAGACAGGAAAACAGTAACTCATTTGCATTTAATGTCATAACATTATGAAGTCATGATTTTATTCACTGACATAAGTTTATGTAACCACAAAGGAGCCCTCCAATTGCTTTAAATGGATAAACAACATTAATCCACATGTTCCCTTTGGTAAAGGGAAGTGGGGATTTTTATTGTATCACCTGAAGTACAAGTGCTGTAGCAGAACACAACAGCCCCAGCCAGAATGACAGGTCTCTGCAGAAAATCAAACAGGCAGCCAGCAATGGGAAGGCAGATCCCTGCACTGCCTGTCCCCAGCACCCCCTGTACAGGGATGACCATTCCTTGGGAAAATGTGAGGACAGGAAAGCAGCCAACTGTGCTGCATGAAAAACAGACAAGAGTCCATTGTTACGAAATGACAAGTTAAAGACTCCCCCCACCAACCCAAACCTACTTCTCACAATTCCTAGAGCATTCTGCCACTCCACTGCAAAAAGCTGCTCTAGCTATACCAAATATTCAACCAGTAGAATCTTCAGCTCCATATAGATGTACGACTAAGTCGCAATTAAAATTTTCATGTACAGCATGAAAAAGCAATTTTAGGCCCCTTACTAGGCTAATAAAGACAGTACAATGTTCCAACTCAAACATTTTTGTTTGGCTATCCACATCTGTGACACATGAAAGGAACAAACCAGGTACAGGCATTTTCCTCACACCCTTTGAAGATTGGTGTTATGGTGAAAATCTCCAGAGACAGATCATTGAATAAAGATTTGTTTAAAGGAAGAACCGTGGAACTGGTTTTTTCAACCAGTAAGTTTAGCTTCCTGTTACCACACGCAGCCACATGATAATATCATTTATAAACTTATCAACTACTTTGGAAAGTTTTTAAGAACTTGTGGAAATTTCAGATGGGATTTATGGATATAATGGAAATGCACTGAATCTTGCACTATCAAGAATTTATTTCAGAGACAGATTTATTATGCTAGTCATGGTATATTTTTCCAGTACATGATATATTTAGTAGCTTACGCATTATTACATGTTTCCTTTAGAGTTTCTGCATTAAGAGTAAATATTAGCCCCAAACACCAACACACAATACACAAACATATTACAGAAATAAATGGAAGCCCCAATCAGGTTCTACACTTAAACACTGAGTTGCCATGCTACATTATATATTTATGATAAATAATCTGTCATGCCCAGGTTGCTCTAAATAAAGATTACTGATTTTTTATTTTCTTTTTGTCTTATTGCACCATGACCCATTATTTTATAGCCTTGTAATAATCTGTTATTCAAAGATTTTTTTCCTTGATAGAAAACTTCAGCTTCCACTCCACAATTTAAAAGCTTGCTTGGTACCATATCATATCTGTGACAGATTTCACTTGATTGGAGCTGTTTAATAACACCATATTTTAACTCTGAAGGAGCTGTGATCTCACTGTCCTACAGAGCTAAATTCAGTGTTACATTGAAGCAAACGCTGTTGTACCATCGCCATCTCGCGGCCAACCTTCAGAGCAGAGCATTTCAGAACTCTCGGGACCTCACAATGGAACCAGGCATTTCCAGGTGGAATTTGGAAACCTCATACTGAAGAAATTCGGGCACTAGCTGCCTACCTACCTGAAAATATTCTTCAAAACCTTTGCGATAAAATATTTGTGAAGGATTTGAAGTTTGACCGTTTTCACTATTTCTTCATGATTCTCTACAATTAAATAATTTTTTTTAAAACTGTTTTACAGCACTAGTGTTCCATTTCACACAGAATTAGAGAACAGAAGACACAAAATCTCATGGGCCAAGTTGACTTCTTTGTTCCTCGAGACACAGGAAGTAAACATTTCTTCTTAAACTGAAAATCTCCACTCTAACAAGACAAAACCTGTAAGTCTTACTTAAACTTGCTTATTGCAAACATACAATATTTTAACCCAATCTCAATCTGAGGTAGCCCACTCCCCTGTCAAGAAGATAAACCACCTTCATTTACTACAATACTACTACACTACTACAAGTCCTAGAGTATTTGAATGCTTCTCTCAAGAACAAAATGCAAACTAGTCAGAACCAGGCATCTCCCTTCCCTTCTATTTTTCTATATTATTGCTCCATACAATGGAGAGTTTGGTATAACAGAAGGTATTTCTCAAAATTCAATTCTAGTGGCCTCTGCAGCATTGCTTAAAAAGCAACATATAATCATAAAACCACTGACCTCTTCAAACTAACTGTATATGAAATTTCAAGTGCATTTAACATTTATATTTAAAACAAAAAACAAACTCCTCTTATTATTTTATTCATGTCATAAACACAATATTCTCTATGTTTAGTTTCCTTAAGCAATGAACTACTGAAGAAAGCTGATCGAGGTCTTGTATATCAGCCAAGACCTGGTCCTTGCACAGTGCACCAAGCCAATCTACCAAATAAATCACACAAAGTGCTCTTAAATCAGAGCTGTTGTTGATAAATTGATCTTCAGCACAAGCTACGCCAAAACTATGAAAACCTTGCAGATCATCAGACCAAAAGCAGAACAGACCAGCTATGCTAACAATACAACAGCAACCTTGGCTTTTTCTTCAGGAGAGAAACAAGCCAGCAGTCAATTAGCATCAGAATTCAAAATTACACAAAATGCTAGTAAACAACTGAAATCTGGAACACCCACCCCAATTTTCAGATGAACAAAGCTTTGAACAATTTCAATTTATGATATATTGCTTTGAAATTAATAGAGAAGAGTTACCCGAAAATAATCAGATATATGCTAAAAATGGTAATACAAACTGAGTGATAATACTCCCCTTGTGAACATTCTTCCCTATTGAGTGATGATTTCCCAGTATTTACCAATGTGAGACAGATAATAGCAATTCTCCTCAGAAACTTAAGACATAATATTTTGAAAAGGCTTCACCGTATTTTGTAACTATGCTGAATTCTTAATTCTGCTTAATCCTATTTGAAAAATAGTTTTCTTTCTTCCAGACAGTTTTACAGCTCCTATGTTTTGCCATTTTGATCCCTTTATGCTTTTTAAAAGGCAAGACTAACTACTCTAGGAACTGGGAAAAGCCTGTGAACAAATAGAGTTGACCTTAAGTTCCCAGAGGAAGAGGATTTTATTTTATTTATTTCTAGTGGTTGCACATAAAAGGTGTTTCATTACTTTTCGAACATCAATAAATTCAGGGAATTAGACATATGAAAGTGTGTTACTGTGTGTCTAACTTCATAAGCAAGATAAGTTTGAAGTCCTAGCCATTCCCAAAAACGAAAGCTTTGTCACATGAGTATTCTCATAAGGCTCTTCAGAGGGCCATAGAGCCCACTTCTAAAAGGTTATTCATTAGGGCTTAAAGAATTCAGCTTGTATAGCTGAAGACTATGGAAAAATACTGAGAGTTCATTATGGAGATATAGGTAAAAATCAGTAGTTCAATATTATCATTTTAAAACTTTTAGAAAAGCTGGAAAATATTTACTAAATGCACTCACACACCATATTTGGTTCTTCTACAGAATCCTTACAAGTCAATGACACATTCAACAAATTTTTTCTTCAAAATGGAAAAAATGGAAATATAATTAGGTTCAAAACAGGTTTTTCTCTTAAAATATCATAGAATGGTTTGGGTTGGAAATGGCCTTAACGATCATCTAGATCAAATTCCCTGCCATGGACTTGAAAACCCTACACTAGACCACTAGACCTGCAACTAGGTTGCTCAAAGCCCCATACAACCTAGTCTTGAACACTTCCAGGGATTGCGTAGCCACCCCTTCTCTGGGCAACCTGTGCCAGTTCTTCATCACTCATGGGAAAGAATCTCTTACTAATATATAATCTAAATCTGCCCTCCTTCAGTTTAAAGCCATTCCCCATCTTGTCCTATCACTACATGACCTTGCAAAAATTCCCTCTCCAGCTTTCTCGCATCCTCTTTATGTACTGGGAGGGGCTCTAAGGTCTACACAGAACCCTCTGTTCTTCATTATAAATAGCCCCAACTCTCTCAGCCTGTCCTCACAGGAGAGGTGTTCCAGCTCTCTGATAATCTTTGTGTCCTCCTCTGGGCCTTCTCCAACAGAGAAGGTCCATGTCTGTCTTTTGTTGGGGCCCCCAGAGCTGGATGCAGCACTGTGGGTGGGGTCTCAGCACAGCAGCACAGATGGGGAGAATCCCCTCCTTCCTTCCCTCCCTCCCTCCCTCCCTCCCTCCCTCCCCTGCTGCCCACGCTGCTTTGGATGCAGCCCAGAACATGTTTGGCTTTCTAGGTTATGAGTGCACATTGTTGGGTCATGTCCAGCCTCTCATCCAGCAGCACCCCCAAGTCCTTCTCCCCAGGGCTGCTCTCAATGTAACAGCATTTGTTCTTTGCAGTTACAAAGGACACTATCACATGCAAACAATGCATGCTAAAAGTACCAAGCTATAAGCCTACCACACTGTAAGCCCATCTCACCAGCCTAAAGCCCAAACATTCCCAGTATCATATAATTTCTCCACTTTTCCCTCCAAACTAGTCATAAAGACTCAGAGATGTTACAGAAAACAGCATTTAGTCTGACACACAAAAACACTGTGCTATTCAGAACACAACTGAGCTACATCTATCTATTAACACAGTAAATAAAACTGCCTGTTATTACCCTCTCCCAAACCTCACACTCAGTTTGCTGTCTAAATCTTTAAATATGTCTTCAAGTTACTGAAGCAATCTTGAAAATAATGGTGCTGCGTGCTGAAAAACTCCAGAGACCTATATTGCACTTGGCTTATTACATACTGCAAATAGATCCTCAATTAAAATATTTACTAGAAACAAACTCAGAATTGACTCTACAGGCTTCTGACCAGAAATCCAAAATGAAACCGACAGCACAAACAACCAACAGTGCCCCTCAAAACTACATCCAAAATCTTAAGTTACCTATAGTTGTTTTCTAGGCATTTTACTACCATGCATGTCTAGCTAGAATGTGTGGAACTACGTACTTAGTAATTTACTCTACAAAGTAAATTTCACAAATGAGCAGCTCCATAAAAAACAGAAAAAGGTGTTTCGCGTGCATTTTTTTTTTGCCCCACAAAATTAAATTCCTGAGGAGAATACCAAAACAGTTCACTCTAACGTTAAAAAGGCCTACCTTAACTGGTGAAATATGAGAATGGGAAACAAATCCATGGACATTCTCAATCTGTGACAGATTCTTCTCTGATACATGAACCAGCTCTGGACCTGTCACCTCGTTGGCAATGTGTGGAGAGCTGTGCTCCTGTGGGGGTGTATCTTCATCCTGATAGCGGTATTTCTGAAAAAAAAAATTACAGAAGACAATCAGGCCACAACAGAAATGAGAAAAGATTATACAGAAAACCTAAGTCAGACAGAAATAGTTGTTCTTCTGACCTTGCTGACTTCAACACAACAAAATCTATACATAAAAATTTTAATTAGCATTTTTAGTTTCAAGAGTGGTCCCATCCAAAAATATTCAAGCCCTTTTAGTCCCACCTGGGATTACTACCTAAACCCCAGCAGATTTACTGTGTCCATAAGAAACATCCCAACATTTTCTAAGCACATTCACTCTCACACAATTCTACTATACCCCCAAATACATAAATAGTTATTAATAGTTTATAGGGAAAGCATGTCATATTAAAGGTACAGAAAAACCTCCTAAACCTTCTACAGACTAATTTTAATCTTGGGAAAAGTTATTCCTGTTACTGAAGCATATCTAGGACAAAAGGTATTTCCTCAGGGTTCATTTTAAACAGAATTCCAAGATCTACATACTACGGCTTGAGCCAAAATAGACATTATCCTGGTAGTTTTTATATCTCATAACCCAGGAGATAACTGCAAGTAACCTGTTTGTCTATAAGCACAGGAACACTACACCAAGGCAGTACCTGACAAACCATGCATAACTTCTAACCCTATCAACAGTTACATGCAATTTCTATTTCAGGTTATCACAAAGATCCACTCCCTTCATTAAAAACACCTACAGAATTACAAGTGAAACATCTACAGGATAAACTACAAAGAAACTGCTTGAAATGATCTATCAGTTATCAGCTCCTGTAATGCTTAACACATTCTTAACCCAACTGTAAAGTAGAAGCAATTCAAGTGCATTTTCTCTAAAAATACTAATAAGCAGAGAAGCACAAGACTCACTTCTTTCAGCATAAGAAATAACTCCTAAGAAGAAAGCAAGAGCATTATGACTTCTGTTAGCATAAGAACCCAATTTCAAACACTTCCAGACCTTCTCCTCAGTTGGATGTACCAAAGAAGAGACGGTGAAGTCTGACAGTTATGAAAAACTGCATTGGTGACTCAAAAAGCCCTAATTTTTCAAATTTTAGCAGAGAGGTTTCATGAGATAATCAACTTAATATCTCACTACTACCAAAAGATAAAAGTTCTTTTTCTTTTCTTTCCCTGCAGCAGTGCAATGCTGGATTGCTCAGCCTCAGACTGCTGCCAGTCATCTTTTTTCTGAGATTGACTTGTTTTTTCACTTATCAAAATAAAACCCTGAAAGGAGTTGACATTAGCTCTCTAGAGCAGCCATATTAAACACCGGAAACAGAGAAGAATCATAATTTAAACAAAGTGTTGGCCAAAAATACAAGGGTACATTAGCAAAGCATAAATTAGACCACATTGGCAATTAGAGAAAATAAACACTGGAGCTGCAAGAAGCTGAGAAAGCATCTTCAAACATCAGAGAATGTAGGAATTCTGAGAGCTTAAAACATCCTGCTCCATTGACAAAGGCTGTATTTGGCTGTACTTGTTATCCAAAATATCACTAGGAGACCTTAAGCTTTGATTTCATTATGAAATACAAGAAAATTATTTGAAAGTGGATTTAGTTTCCATATCATCTCCGAAAAGACCCTGTAGAAGCTAGAAGTGGATCATTCCAGATTACTGTAGGGGCCAAGGCACACACAACATCAACACAAAAAAAACCCTGAACTCATTTATTAGTCAAATAGTCGCAGGTCTATCAAAACTAATTTCCTTTATGGAACAGTTAATATCTTTAGACAAAATTACCTTGTTTTCCTGAAACCAGATACATTTATTAGAAACAGGTACTTTATCAGAAACAGATACCTGAACATGACTGAATGCAAACAGGCTCTAGATTTCACTAACAGATATATGTTTACATTACAGAGTGTATCAGTGCTTATAATATAATAGTACATATGAAGTTTTAATAGATTGGTATTTCATTATTTTGATTAGAAATGAAAAAATGTTGTGACAAAGAATTCTCCCCTGAAAAGCAGTGACAGAGCCTACAGTCTTGTCAAAAAAAAAAAAATTAAAAGTGGACTGCTAATTAGATTTTGATGTAGCATTTGAGATTGACATTACTATTTGAAGGTGTTTAAGAAAAGACTTAGTGCCATGGTGTAGTTGATAAAGGTGGTGTTAGGTTGTGGGCTGGACTCGAGGATCTCAAAGGTATTTTCCAATCTTGTTGATTCTGTGATTCTGTGAAGTGCATGAAAACACAATACCCACACTACAGTCTATTCTGAAAGGTACCACAGCCCTTCACAGAAACTACTTTTGAAAAGTAGTTTCAAAAACTACTTTTTAAAGCAAAGTGCTTTAAGTAAAACAAACTACTGTATCTTGTGACAGCTAATTCTCCATGGAAGCGTTTCTACTGCTTTACTACAGAGCACCAGCCCTGAATACAGTGCCTCTTGTCTGAGGCAGCACATTCAAGTGAGCACATTCAAACAGCCACCACTCACCCTTCCCTTCCTCTCCCAGGAGCTGCCAGCCCCTGAACAAGAACTCAGTCAGCTGTTCCAGTCATGCCAAGTTAATTGTGCTGTTGCATCCAAAGCCCTGTGCAAGTTCCCCTCCATAGGGGTCTAAAGACACGATTTCACAGTCCAGCCCAGCTCTCTCCAAGGGCAGCCAGGGTCTGAAGAAGCAGAACCTATTCACTTGCTCTTGGTCAAGCTGTACAGCTTCATCTCCCTGCCCCTTGCTGGGAGCACACAGCTGACTTCAGACAGTGAGCAAGCTCAGCAAGCTTATCCAGCAGAATGTTTTCTCCCCTCTTGCAGCAGTAACAAATTTCCTGTAATTCCCTCGAGTGGCTCATGACAAGCTGAGGCACACAGCAATGGTGGCGTAACAGGGAGAAAATCAGGAAAAGAATAAGGCCAAGCCAGCTGCAGTGGCTAGGAGCAGGTCCTTACTCTGCTTACAAGGAAGAGAATTCAATCCTGCACCCAAATCCAGGCTCCAAGGAGACCCTAATTTACAAGAGCCAGCAGAGCAGGGGACACATCAAAGGGTAAAAAAAGGTGTGGCAAAGCAGCTCTGAACTTGAAGACAGTCTCAACTGCACACCTCCCAGCACTCAGTTAGGTAGTGGCCAAGTAATTTAACTCATTTTTAAGATTTATGGATTGCTTTACAATTTATAACCTTAAGTCCAAAGCAACCAAGTGCTAAATATTTAACACATACTTCTGGCAGAGACACTGCCCCAAAGGAGTCTGTTGCATAATACAGGTGTGTCAAAACTAATTTAAAACATTTCTTTTCCTGTTAACATAGTTAACAGGATATCTTCAGGCTAAATTATACCCTCAATAAATTTTGAAATGTCACCAAACTCTATGGTCACTGCTGTAAACTACCAAAATATCCATTTACTTTAATAAATGCTAGTTTGCACAAGATTAAACTCGAAAATTAACCCAATTCACCACAGTGAAATAATTTTCTAGGCCCACAACATCCTTGCTTCAATTCTCACGCCTTGCAATGTTAGACAAAAATAAGAACTAATAACAAAGCATCTGCAACAATATGCAGGACAAACAAGGATTTTCTGAACATTTTGTATCACCATTCTTCAAAACAGAGATCACACCTATTCACAGGAAAAGCACAGAAGAGTTTCAGGAAACTCATTCTAAGAGGTTCACTTTAGTCTTCCTAATTTGTTATCTGTATTTTAAAAAGAAAATATTTCAAACTCCCTACCTTCTCCAGTCTTTAGCCCTACCCACCCAACAGCCATACAACTCCCAAGTTACTGCTCACTTCCAACAACAAAAGCAACAAATCCCAGAAAAGCACAGTCTGACATACAGTCTGTCCCTGGGTAAAGTTTTCATTTTTGCTGGATAGGTCCAACCATGGTTAGAAAGAGGTTAAGAATAAAAGAAGACTTGAATAAGTAAATCTAATAATTTGAGTTTGATAAATATACAGAAGCTCACAGGGCCAGACCCTTTCTGAGACAGTAGGAACAGGCAGCGTGATGAAACCAAGTAGTTTTATATCATTTGCACACAATTTGCCATGTTTAAATACTCGTCCTTTTTTAATCATTTCTCCATTTTACCAGTTAAGCTAAATCTGAAAGGACCCTTCTATAAGATCATTCCAGCAGCTGAAGTTATTGTGAAGCTCTGTTTGACATGCAACACCTCTACTCCTGCATAAAATTACCTGGATGCAATGTCAAAAACAAACGAGTAGAGAAAACTAAATACCTACAGCTCTCACATCTCCCCAGCTTTCACAGCTCTGTCACCCCTGAGCAGAAAATAATTTCCAAGAACTCTGATACCAAAGGCAACAATACAGAAAGTTTTGCATCCCTTGCTAAAACCAAAATTAATCAAAAATTAATGATGTATTAAAGATGCTAATGCATTTTGTACAAGTCTTTCCTGTAGTCTAGTGCTAAACTAGAAATTAGGAACTGCTAATTCCTGTAGTCTAGTGTTAAAATGGTGCTTAAGAAAATAATAGTACCTTCCACACAAAGGGAAAAAATATTGCAGAACAGAAGTCAACTTGAAAACTTCTTATTTGTAAAAACAAGAAGATTATGAAAGCCAAATAAAACCTCTTTGCAGGTAAATAGCAGTTCATACTGATAAGTTACAAGGCTGTGAATAACTAAAGAAACTTAAGTAATGTAAGAAAAGATGATAGTGTTCTTGTCTTTTTAGAACTTCACTGATCATGGAATAGGACATTCAGTATTTTAATTTAGGCATCAACATTATAAGCTAAATGATTTGCAGTATTGGAAGTGTTTTTGATCTTTGGGTTTGCTTTTTCAAACAAGTTTAGTACTTTGAGTAACTAACTGCTTCATTCTCAAATAAAAGCACTAAGTTTTCTCTAATAACTACAGCTATGACAAAGACATAAGGCATTTCACCCTTCTTGAACAGTCTCAGTTTGACACTGTATCTTGAATATAATGCTTAGAACATGGTTATTTAGGTCACAGTGTTCCATCATATGTCAAAATGCACAGCTAGTGTTGAACTTATTTATGTAATGCTTCATGTCATGAACATCCATAAACAATAAAACAATTGAAGCTAAATATATGTATTTATAAAAACTCCAGAAATATTACTAATAAAGTTCACCTGTTCCAGAAGGCCAAGGAAAAGGGAATAAAGAAGGAACACTCAGATTGTGAATGTTCTTTTCACGTGGCCTAAAAAAGGAAAATTGAAAACACTATTCCGTGTGATTACTTGTGTGAGATTGTTTCGTTATGTGAATGACTCGTAGAGGTACCCTGTATTACTGTTTCACATTATCATTTACTTTAAATATTTACTCAGTATTCAAAGGCTGTATCTTCTCAGAGGACAAGAGCATTTTATTTTTAATACTATCCAGCCCTACAACTTTTATTCAAAAACTGACAAGTGCCTGGTGCAAAATCTCTGAGCAGCGGCTTGCTGGCAGCGCAAACAGAAACCCTGCCGCTCCTCGGGGATGCAGGCGGCACAGAGGCACGGTGTAGGAAGTACGCAGGTGGCACGGAGCACCCGCTCGGGATTAACAACAACCCGTGTTCGTTGGCAGCAACCCGAGCAACACAGGCAGCCCCCAGGACGCTGTGAAGGCGGCTCTGGTGAGTGCTCCCCGCTCCTCAGCACAGCAGGCCGCGGCCCGCCTGCACAAGGACGCCATGGAGGCCAAGGGGCCCGCGCCTGCAGCGCCCCCCGGCGGCCGCCCGCTCCTGAACGAACAGAGCGGCGCTGCAGCTCACCGCCAGACACACTGCACGGCTGCACGGACAGCATCACTGCTCCCACAGCAGCGCGACGAACAAAGGACAGCGCGCTCACAACTAAAATTATAAAAAAAGAGATCTTAAGCGTTAGATCATCAAGTAGTTTCCAAATGGCACCGATAAACAGGTACATATTTCCAACTGAAAAATGCTTTGGACACAGGAAGGATAAGCAGACTCAAAACAAGGCAAAGTCTTCCTCCTGGAAACAGAGTGTTCAACTTTAAGTTTTATAATATTTATAAGTACTATAATATTTATAATATTTACGCTATCAAAAAAGCCATAAAAATTCTGATTCCTCCTGCACAATGTAGGTGACATTTATTCACCATCAAGATTTTGTGATACATACATGTGTATATACATGTATATATTAATGCATCACACATGTATATATCTACACACACACCCCTGATCCCACTTTATAAAATAAAATCTAGTTGAAATATTTTTTGTTAAATGCAACAAACATGACATGGAAACCCTGAGTATATAAAGAAAGTTTTAGAGAGAAAGATTTCCTAATTTCTGCCTCAAAAGTTCACACACATATCCCTTTAATTTTGAAGTGGCTTTCCAGTACTCAACATTCTCCTCATATCCTTGACCTCACATATTAATTTTGCTGAAAAGAAATTAAAAAAACACTTTGACACAACACTGAGTATATTCTGTTTATCATTCTGATGATTACCAAATTATATATGTTTTATTCCTCTGAAACCTAAACAGTTGATGTAGTCCTAAAATGACTAAATGCCCGAGGGCACTGTTAAACCCAAACCTGCCACTAACAATTGCTTCCATCAAAATGATGTCAGGAGGCATTTCCAGCCCTGTATCTCAGTGCAAATCTCCTGTGTATTTAATTCTGTACAGCTGAAGAAAATGAAAGCCAAGTGCAATAAACTGATTACATGATGATTAATGCTGATTAATGAAGAATGACGACATTTTACATGCGGCATTCAGTAAATTCAAAATGTTGTTCAAAGGGATCTTTAAACAGTTGGCATGATAATTCATTACTTCTGTCACCATCACTAAGAGCTCGGATAATTGAGTAAGGCATGGAACAAAACACACACTTATTTAACCAGAAATTTAAGGTACAGTTACATTAGACACAAAAGCAATCATTCATTAAATGCAGCTTACATTTCCAGGAAAGTCCTTTTATAGACCCACCTTACATCCAAACATTAAAGATATTGTGTTGTTGGTACATGCTACTTTACAGTGGCATAGCATCGGAGAAAAACAATCCAAGTTTTTTATGCTAGGAGACATTTTTTCAGACCCTGTGCACTTCAATCGATCCGTGACTGAGATTCCAGAAAAATGCCTCTGTAAGCGCTGCTTGCTGCCTGTCTTTGACATTTAATCTAGGTCCATAGTGTTCAAAAATAAGCCTTTATATAAATAGCTTGAATCCTTCAGGAAAAACGTTGCTTCAAGTTAGAAACCAGATCTTATAAAAAAAGCAAAGAAAAAATCCTGTGTCCATTTTTAAAATTTTGGAGTCAGCTTTATATTTAATTACGTTAGCGCCAGCTTGAAGTGACAACTGTCTCCCGGCCCAAAGTAATACTCAGATCCTCTCAGCCAGAAGCCCGGGTTAGATCCAAGGCAGCTCCACCTGCTGCAGTGCAAGGACTGCTATCTCCTCCATGAAAACAGAAGCAACTCCAGCACAGCCACTGCTCAGTGTGTGCTGCTTGCTTAGGGGAGGGGCGAGATGTTGCAGCAAGGGACTCGTTACACGGCCCGATAGAGATAAACCCAACGCTTCCTGCAAGGTGCTTTCGCACTGCACCAATGAGCATGTGAAAACCCATTTTAAAATCAGCTGTGTGCAATTATAAAACCAGGGACGTTGTAAGCTTAACAGCAGGGAATTTGCTGATCTGCAATTTACACTAGCTTTTTCAAGGAAGTGTCAGCAGACCACAAAATGAATGGCTCTGGGATATTTAATCGTCATTTTCAAACATTAAAAATTCAAGGTTATTTGACACGTAAAAATAAAGGTCTTTTAACTGTTGAGTAAAATTCCTAATGCTCTACCAAAAGTAAAAAAGAAACAGGACAGAAATACATGAGTACTCTCCAACTCGAACACAATAAAATCAGAAACTGCCATTTTTCCCCATTAGCACTATGAAATCATGAACAATCTGGACTCTGCATCGATTTGATTATGAAGAACTCTTGGTAAAGCATTTCAAACAACTGCACATAGGAACACGTAGAGTTCAAGAGTTTAAAAAAATGCTTTTTTCCTAAGAACTGAGGTAAATGCTGTCACAGTCTCCGTAGAATTTGTTGTTCTTTGTGGTGTGCTAGCAAATATAAGATGCAAAAATTTTAAATGGTTTGTTTGGGAGTTTGTTTTTTAATCAAGCCCTATAAGAGTCAGACTTTATTTCCTTATTTACAAGTCTGGGGTCTCTGCAGGATTTCAACCTATTCATGCATTTTAATAAATTGCATTATAGAAATTGAAGAAATTGATCCAAAAAATGCCCTCTGCAATTACTCTGCTCTTGTACTCATAAGCGAACTTGCCTTTGCAAAAAACTTCAATAAAATAACATTAGCCATCATTTCTATTTTTTATTGCATTAAGGGGTATTGTAAAGAACTCTCTTTAGGACATAACTATTCACTTAAGTTTACACCTGTAGTAACCTTTTGTCATCTCCATTTTATTTTGTCTGGTTTACCTGATAAGCACCCCGTGAGGTAGCAAGTTTAGTGTAGTGTAAAATCACATCCACACTTCCAGCTCAGAAACGAGTAACTTCATGAATTATACTGAGACAGTCATCTTTATATAAATGTGCAGATTGATGAAACCTAAACTAAGGCAAGATGTCTGGAGAAAAATGTGTAACTCAGCCCACAGTAAACCTCAAAATAAACTTCATTTGCATGAGGGCCTCGTTCTTGGTAGACTATCCAAGGATTACCAATGACAGTATTTTCATGTTAATAAGCATAGTTTTCTTTCCACCATGTGCTGTGACCTACAATTTTTAACCAAATAGCCTTAGACATGATTTCCCAAAGTAGATCATCTTTTGCATGCGAGTGCAGAAATATGAGCAGGACCAAAGGAAAAAAATCTAATCCTGAACTTAATTGTCACAAAAAAAGAAACAAAAGAGTGGAAAGAAACCAAAAGTCACCTTCTTTGTCTAGCTAAATTAGATTATGTTTTTTTTGCGAGAATATCCAAGGGTAACCCTAAGCAGAAAGGCTGACAGAGGAATCTAAGACCCCTTTATACTCCTTCTGCTGGCTGGGGGTCCCAGTAAACAGACCCCTGACTGAAGAAACAGCAGAGCACAACTGAGCACATCCTCAAACACCACATGTGGAACACTGCACAAGGGGAAGGAACACAGGCACAGAGCACTGTCTCTTGCCAAACATAACAATGTTCCTATCCCACAAAACAACCTTTTCTATGCACAATGGATTGACAACTTATCTTACTTCCACACCTCTAATCGCATTGTAATAACATAATTTCTTACTGAAACAACACACAGTCAAATGCATGGCAATTTCATGACAACAAATAAAGCCAAAGAGCCAAAAGCAGTTCTTGAATGTTGCAGAAATAGCTTTTTGTGATGCAGAAAATATAAGCTCTAATGTGCCATGGGCATAGAAGAATCAATAAGAGGAAGATACAGTCTACACATCCACAAAGGATTCCATCAGTAAGATACAATAAGGAAGAGAAAGCTTAAGTAACTTCAGGCAATTACATCTACATTGTTGATGAAGTCCACATAAAACATCTCAATCTTTTAGCCACGTATTTGGTATTTGCAGCTGCAAATAAATAAATTGGTTACACTACAAAATCATCTTGACCTTCATACAAAAATGAAACTTTTTACACATTTGCCTGCCCACAACAAGCTTAAAAATACAGTGTTTAAACTTATAAAATTAAAATATATTCTTACATATTTTGCTGACTAAATCCTGAGATTTAACTGTAATGGTTTCACTTATTCAAAAAAAAAAATATTTGTGCTCAAAAGCTTTTTTTAAAAAAAAGAAAGCTCTTAACATAAATCTTTCTGAAATATGAACATATAGTATGTTTTCATATAGAGAAACATATGAAACAGAAGACTTCCATATCTACTTTTGAGCTCTACAGAAACATATCCATGCTTAATTATCGCTCTGATTCAAATTGAAGGTTGAATTAACATTTCAAACAAAAAATAATATATTAACATAATGACTAAGCTGTTAATTAGAAGAATATGGCCTTAACTACCTATCACATCTCATTGCCAATTTATTAGTCTGTATTTTGTCTTACCGCATAAAAGCTCCTACAGTCAGAGCTCACCATTTTCATGTTTCCTCAAAAGTGTTCTGAGTGAAAATAACTGGTTTCATCCTTACAAAAGCACCATCTAAAATGCATTGTCTTTATTTCAGGTTTACTTGGCAATAAACCATCTTTATGTATGGCTCCTGCATGCACAAAAACACCCACATCATTATGATCTTCAATTAGTGAGCAAGACTAATTTTGTTGTCTTAAAATAACAAAGCTCCTATTTCAAAGTCTCACTGAGCACTAAGAATATTGGATAGAGAAACTATCACTATATAGCATCAAAAAACTCACACTATGAGACTTTCATAGAAACTTAATGCTTCAGTTCAGCAATTGCCAACTACCCTTGATGAAACACAAGTAGTACCAATTTCATTGATCCATCTGTTCCACCTGTATCCTCAGTACAGCATAGGTTTGGAAACAGCACTCCCATAAGCAGCAAAACCTGAAGCTTTTAATGAAATGAGTAGTGAAGGTCTAACTTGACAAATGTACCAACTGTTCAGATTGCCAAACCAAAGGGGAAAAGGCTTAGTAATTCTTCAGACAGATCATGTCCCTTAATTACCACTGCAGGCACCTGTCAAGCTGGTGGCACTCTAGCTTAGGTGCCCCTTCCCCAGAAGCCTGAGCTGGTATACTTCTGGGATATGTTATACAATGCAATTTCTTTTTTAAAATGCATTTATTATCATCAGAATTACTTAAATCTAAAAAACTTATTTTATCCTCTTTTCTGCATAAATCAGTTTATAAGGTCTTCAAAGAGTACACAGAATTCCAAACTGATAAAGTGCTCTGCAAAACAGCTTGGATGCTGGTTTAAGATTACCCCATACTAGCACAGAGCTCTAATGTAATGTCTGTAATGATTTCTTACTCAAGGAGTAGTAATTTTATAAGCAATTTCTATAAGGCAAATGAAATTTGAACATGAGTTTGAGAACAACTGATATCTGGTGCAAACTGCATCCATCAGCACCTAGGAAGCTCTTTGGCTCTGCAGTTCTTGGTCCCTGAAGTATCAGATGACCATCCAAGCCAATTTTGAGAGAGTAGACAAAAAATGCACTGCTTGTTCCTGCATGCTCCTAATCTGCCAAAAAATCATTTGCACCGTTCTTTCAGGCAAAGAGGTTTATAAACTCAAAACACTGTGAGCTGAAATTCCCCTTCTAAGGGGCATCTTTAACAGGTCTCCATAGTTTGCAAACACATTTTTGTGAGCTGGTTTGCAGGAGTTGAACCAGCAGCCACTGCTGCACATCCAGTTCAGAACACTGATGCGCATTTGTCCTTTCAAGAAGCTTAATACTCTCATATAGAAATTTGCAGAATACAGTTGTGTCTTATGTTTCCAAAACCCTGAAGAATACCACAGCCTCATTAACTTCAGAAGGAAGTGAAATGTTACTTTGGAAAGAGGAAGCTGATTAATAGTTGCCTTTATTTTTTAAACTTGCCCTGCAATGGCATTTAAGCCCAGAACAGTTCCTATGAATAGAAACTTTTCAGTGGGTGATTGTGATTTTTCTCCCAGTTTATTTCAAGTCTTAAATTGTTACATATAAGACAGATCTGGGACATCACTTCTATGAGGTCCCTCATAAGTCTTGATAAATCAAGACAAAGAAACAGACAAGATTTTCTCTCTTCCCAACTGAGTGACCATCACTATGGACATTTATATAAGCTTGCTTTAGGAGTTTCTCAGTCCAAAACAGAGAAGGAAAATATAATGACATATTGGAGAAAGAACTCAGAGGTGTCTGCATTATCATGTCCTCTATATGCAAAAATAATCAGACTTCAAAATATGAGGTGACAGACTGAAGAGCGTTCAGAAGCAAAACTTCATGAAAAACAGACTTTCCTGACAATTACCACAGAATAGAGGACCTACATACTCCAAGTGTGATTTCAAAGATATTTAATCATATCAGTGATCTGTCAGTTCCTGCCTCTTCATAATTCTAACACTACAGTTTAACTTCAGCCATACTGACTGAAGGAATAGAGGTCTCTGAGTATATCAATCACATGCAAGTTTGTTAGAAGTAGGTAGCAAGCACAGAATGAACACCAAAAAATCCCCACCACAGGAAGGGGAAACAAGTGACAGGATAAGGCTATCTAAGTAACAAGCAGAATTTATATAATGAGAAAGGGATTAAGAATATTAAAGGGGGAAAAGTCTAGCAAAATGCTATATAGGAGCTTATATTAAAACAGAAGCATACCTTGACAAACAGTTTCACATAATCAACAGTTAAACATAGTCATGTTTTCTAAGGTAGGCAGGAAGTCATTGCATGTTTTGGAATTAAAAATGCCAAGTGAAATATCTTCCTTTTTTCTGATGCTTTAAAAGTATTTTAGCAGTACTGGAGCACACTTTACGTCTTTAGTTTTCACACAAGAAGTTCCTGAGAATGAGAGAGGTCACAGAATTGGCTAGTATGACTACTGCTAAAGCCAAAACTCAACGTTATTTTTTCCTAGCTGGAAACCACCAGAGTCAGGAGAACATCTTCAATACAGACTAGGAAATGACTGAAACTAAATGGTTCCTTTTGCAATACCTGAAGGTTGATCCAACAGAGAGAGACATTGTATGTACAGCAGATAGGTGTCAATCTGACCTTCTGTTAAATTCACTGCAGAAAATTATTTGCTTATATTAGCAACATCTCAATGAGGGGAAAAAAAAACCCCCAAACATTACTGTATTTTGGATAGACTGTACTGTGATTAGAACAGAATTCAACCAGAAAATTCCTAAAATTACAATGTACTCCATTGCTTCAAGCATACTTAACATGTCCAGAAACAGTCCAAGGTAGGTTGAGCCTGGATGACAGGTGAGCATCTAACCAGCCACCCACTCCCTTCCTCCCAGAGGGATAAGGAAGAGAATCAGAAAGGCAAAAATCAAGAGGAAAAATCTCATAGGTCAAGATAAATAAGTGAAAGAGGAAAAAATAATAAAAAACCAAACCAAAATCCAAGCAACCACACATACAAGTAAGGCAAGTCAAATCACTAGCCACCAGCAGATCAATGGCCAACCTCATCAAAAGCCACTTCCTCCTAAATAATTTCTGAGCATGATGTTAAAATATATGGAGTATCTTTCAAGTCAGTTTGGGTTAGAGGCTCCAGTTGTATTCCCTCACAACCTCTTGCCTGCCCCCAGCTACTTGCCAGGGCAGCAGAGAAAGCAAGAGGCCCTGACACGGTGTGAGTGCTACAGCAATAGCTAAAACACTGGCATGTTCATCAACAGTTTGTCACAACCCAAAACATAGCACCATATGGGCCGCTGAGAGGAAAATTAACTCCATCCCAGCTAAACCTGCTACCAGTCTGACCTGAAAAGTCCTTTAGTATTAAAACTATGATATCTTTGCATTTAAAAAACATTACTGAAATCACTCAGAGTAAAAGTACGTGATTAATCTAAAGCTGCCTTTGGTGTTTTGGTTCCATCTGTCCATACAGGAGAAAAAATGAGTATTGATATATAGCCCTAAATAGTTCTATGGAACTCTCAAAAAGATTTCTAGTGAACAACAGACACTGAATCACAAAGATAAAGCTACTAAACTATAAAAGTCCTCCTGAAAAACCCAAAAGCTTTACAGCCTTGTCTCATCCCTTCCCCACACCTTCAATGAGGATTTCACCCAGTCTGTATTTGATGTGGACAGACTCTAATCTCAAGCAGTAATTATCAGCCAAACAAGGTTATATTCTCAAGGCTATACTCAGTGGGAAAGATTAAATCCAGCAGGTGATTAGCTGGAACTGCTCTCCACAGTGTCAAAACCATGCTGGAGCAAGGATGTGCTTCCACTCTGGACTGTTCCCTGTAGGACCCAGGCTGATTAAGCTAAGCATACCCTCCAAAAAACAGTTTTCCTTACGCACCTATTGGGCTTTAACAAAAGGCTAGTTTGATTAAGACTGTCATGCAGAACTGTTGGAGGAGGAGTGTGATGAGAGGAAAGCAGGACAACGCCTTTGAGGTTTATTCCAGTATGGATAACATATGAAGATTCTTCAGTTATTGTAGAATTGCTCAGAATCTGATTCATCCCATACTATCTTTTTGAAAGAGCCCCTTCAGGAGAAGCAGTTTTCAGTAGTGGAATACCATCTAAATGGTCCATGCAAGTAGCCACAAAAAGTAGATCTGCTGCTGAATAATTCACAAAGAATTAATAAAGCATCTGTGCCTCCCCTGAAAAAATAAGGGCAGACTGGTAAAAAAACAAGTGAAAATGAGTGAGAGAAAATATATTAATAATACATGTCTTTTATCTGGTGAAGCCTCAAACTACTCCAGATTCATCTCAATTGCTGTTCATGCTTGCTTAACACCACATCAAGAACAGACTGCAATTTGACATATTTGGTGCTACATCAAAGCAGCAGAGCAGAAAAGAGGTGAGGCTAACAATCTCTCATAGCCAGAAGATGAAGTGCTTGCACAATACTAGTAATGGTGGGGGGGTTTTCCCCCCTGCTGACAGTGAGAAGGTTGATCCCAGAGACAAATGCAACTCAGTCCTTCAGTGCTGCTGTTTTAAAGACAGTGAAAACTGATCACATCTCAATTATAAAATAATCTGCTGAGATCAGGATGGAATCTCAACAGCAGTGCTGTTCTGTGGATGCTCGAGTACTTGCCATAGATTTCTGAGTACACAGAGGACTGTCACTAGGTTCTAATAACAATTGTTTTCAAAAAGACTTTTTCACACAACGAAGTTGGTTACAATGCTTAAAGCGGAAATGCCAATAGTTTATTTCTTATATCATTCTAATGAATCTAAACATTTCAAAACCAGAGATGACACCCTCCTCTAAATGGGAAAAGATTCACAATGCTACTTTTTGACTCCAATGGATAGAAGCATTTGCTAGCCTACAGTTTTAATTCACTGCAACTCCTTCACTTTCCCCATCTTAAAATGCAAATCCTCTTACGGGCAAAGACTACAATTGCCATGTCTATCCAATCCAGGTGGTAAGGGTGCTGGTGGTTTACACTTTGTTATTAACTGAGAACAGGTAAGGAAGGCTGTTATTGCCTGCAGGTCATTGACTCTTCTGCCACTTCCTGGGAAACTAAAATGTAAAGGGGAGAGCTGAGGGGAAGCCAGAAGCAGTTTAGGGTAGCACTGACATTGCTAATAAGTTAGTAACACTTCTCTCCGGTTTTTAAAAAGTATTTTTCAAAAATACTTTTCAAAGTATTTCTGCTGCTTTCAGGAGATTCATTCTCCTACGTAGTGCTCACTAATATGGTCACCAGTGCAGTAACAGTTTCAGAACTTGCATATAAGCAAGAAATACCTTAATTAACAAGCTGAAAAAATGGAGTCGGGGGGGTGAAGGTTATGACTTTAAAAACTGAAACCACAAATTTCAACTGAATCACCATGGCATAACAGCTTAAGCAAGAAGCATGGGGACTGTTACTCGATCTGAACTGGAGTTCCAAAAAGGAATCTCAAACCACATTTTCTTATAGCAGGTTGAATTATCTAAATGCTCATTAACATAATGAAAATTACTGTTAAATTAGAGCCAAACTTCACTAAGAATTCAAGCAATGATGCATTAAATACTTTGTTATTACCAAGTGCCATTTCCCTGACCACAAGCAAACTTTTAAAATATTGATCCTGGACTCAATGCTGCTTATCGACCCCAGAGCTTCTGCATATTAATACAGGTTTGTAACCCACGCATTTCAGCAGGAATCTAGGGCAACAGTCCTGGCAGGCACCAGTCCTTAAAAAACACCAGCAGCTGTTGGCAAACTAATTGCACAACTGTTCAAAACAGAGTATGTCTTCTTAGTAGGTTTTAGCAAGATGCAAGATGTTACAGAAAATAACACCCTACTTCAGCTTTGAAATTACTTCAGTTAGGACCCAAATACCTGAGTGAATGTGACAGCATGTTATAGCTAATGTAGGTCATTCTCCACTTCTTCCTCCCCTCTGTTGCCTTTAAAACACCTAGAAAATAGAACCACAACTAAAATTATAGAGGGGTTTTTAAACCACCAAGTGGAACAAAACTACTAGGCTCAGAAAAAAAGAAAAAGAAAACCAAAAAGTGTTACTTTTCTGTATAATTTTGAGAGAATCATAAATCTTACCTATTGGAAACATTTCTGATCATCTCATCTGATAAAAGCCACAAAAAAAAAAAAAAAAAAAAAGACAGGGAATAACATCAAGGATAAAGATAGTGGGTTCTATTTGAGAAGCTTAACTGACAAAGCTCTTCATCTTATAAAAAGCAAGAAGCTGAGTTGGGAATATGACACTCAATCTTTGAAAATATGAATGGCATAGAAAAAGCATATAAAACCCAACTACTAACTATTTAAGACAACACAGGCATTAGCAGACAATTAAATTACCCAGCAGATGTTTGAAAGCAAAGCAAAGCAAGTACTGCAGAACTCATTGCCAAAAATATCAAATAAAAAAGGAACAGAGCAAATCAACAAACCAGGGTCTAATAAAAACGTGTAATCCCTATCTCTAGGAGTGGGACAGCAACTGAGGTGTGCACTTGTCCCTTATTTCCAATCATCAAATAGAATCATTAGGGCTGCAAAAGACCTCAAAGTTCCTCAGGTCCAAGCATTAACCAGGACATACCACACTCACCACTAAACCACATCCCCAAGTGCATCACCCATGTGCCTTTTGAACGCTTCAAGGATGGGGATTTCACCACTTTACGAGCTTTCTATTCCAATAGAATAGAAATCTGCTGTCCTTTCAGTAAAGAATTTTTTCCTAATATCTAACCTAAGCCTCATCTTAAGATGAATTACCAGCTATAGTTGGAAAGGATCCACAAAGCTTACACACAAGTCCAATTTCATTTTTAAGGAGTACCTATACTCTGAAGAATTCAATTTGCACTACCTACTACCAGAGTTGGTAGAGAGTCAGATCAACTCAAGGCTTCCCCTGGGCATCTTAACTATTGGTTAAAGAAAGGCTGATATAACAACAAACAGAAAGGGGAAAGGCAAAGGGAATGAAAATTACAAAAAGCTTAATGCACTTATGCACTGCAGTGCTGGGCAGCGAAGCCATACAATACAGAATGCAGGCAAGAAAGTTTCTGTATTCCTTGTATGTTTATTTGATGTGGTAAGGGAAGTCATCACAGAGTTGAAGTCACTTTCATAGCACTTGGATTGCTGAGGACACACAAGTTTATATCAATAAAGGTAGAGATACAAGCAATACTTGCCAGAGTTTTCTAAAGCCCTTCAAGATATTTCATAAAAAAAAGCAGAGATCACCAAAATAAAAATGGCTAAGTGTCACCCATTCTCATATTACAGAAAATCATTAACTAGGCCAGTGAAGGCTGGGATAATCCAATTTTAATACAAATTACCACATGCATATATTTGTATGAGGTTTATGGATGAATATTAACTATATAAAGGAATTTCAAAAATAACATAGGAATATAGAATAAATATGCAATATCAACAAGATTTTACAGCTTCATGATCAGCAAGTCAACAAATTAACATCAGCTCTGTAACCTGTAGTTAACACTTAATTTCTTTCTACCATTCAAAATAATGTCCTCACCTACTTTAAATGTCAGAGGGATAAGGAAGCTTTGCAAATTCTGGGAAGCAGATCCCACACTGTCCCGGTTTGTTAACCTGAACAACACACACTGAACACAGCAGAGGGCAGCAGTTCTCCACTGCCACTCGACAGCATTTCCCTGCTTGCCTTTCAAGGTAAGACTGCAAACCACTAAAGACGAGAGTATATTCCTGCTTCACAAGTCGTCCTTTTACAGAAGCACACTTCACTCTCTACAAAGACACTAAAAAAAAAAATAAAAAAAAATAATTAGAAACTATATGTAAAAATAAAATGACTACGATATGCAAGCGTCAGATCTGGACTAAAAACAAAACCAGGGAAGAAGCAAGTTGATTCTATCAGAAAGGTTTTCATTTCCTTCATTACAGTGACAATCTGGTACCCAAGTTGTTTCAATGTGCTGTTTATAAATTGCAGAACACTGGTGAGCTGATGTACAGAACCAAAATTGTATTTGAGTCTCTGAATGAACAGATGAAGAAACATTTCAATTAGTGGGAGAAAAAGTAAAGGTTTTCAGATTGCCAGTTAACAGTCACAGAGTTAAAACAATCCTATTTTGAAATTAACTTTCCTGCTTAGAGTTATCAGATACGTACTTTTCTATTCCCTGTGACAGTAGAGATACATTAGAATATGCTACAAAAGGTGCTTAAAGGATTTGAGATGACTAAAAATCCTTATTTTTGGATCCAACCCAATCTGATGTTTTTCGTTCAAAATGCAGAGAGATTTTTCTGCTAGGTCTCTCACACAACCTAAACACATATTAAACAACTTAATATGATCTTTAAATTCATCTAGTTACATTGCTTCTGTTATCTACATTATCATTATAGAAGTCTTTTATTAACTAATTACTTTAGCAGCAAGGATCCCTTTCATTTCCAGCTTTCATTTATTTTGGCTTAATTTTTATTGTTCCCATTTCAACATCATCTCATTTGCAAATCCCTACCACCTTTTGGGTATATATTCCCAAAGCCATCAAGACAAACTCTTCCAGCTCTTTTTTTCCTGCCCCTCCTTCCCATACAGCACTTCCCTCACCACTCCAATAGTTCTTCCAGCTGTGTATGTGTAATTTGCAGTGGCCCTTATATAACACACTGTAAAACAGAACTTTTCCATCTCCTCAGAATACCCTGATGGCCTCCAAAGGGTATTTCAATAAATCAAAATAAGATTAGGAACAGAGTTATAAAGACCATGCAGCTTCTAGCCCAACTGCAGACTTCTTTACAGTCACCTGAATTATAGTTCCTGGCCTAAAACCAGCTGTGTACATCAGACCCTATAGACAACCTATTAGGAAGTTAGGAAATAAAGAAATGGATCCATTTCTCACCATACAAGTGACGTTTATTTCCAGGAAATTTCCTACAAACACTTTTAAGATGCATTTATTAATAAAGGATCACTAAGTTAAATACTAAGTTAACTACTTATTTAGATCACTAAGTTAACTAAGTATTCCCTCACCTGAAGAAAGATGAAACCCAGCCGGTAAGAAAGATTTCATGTCACAGAATAAACCTCCTTTTGCCTTCTTGAGAAACTGTTATTACCGAATTACAAGTAGCAGCAGAAAGGTGATTTGGTTGTGGATTCTTTTTTAAATGAACTGCAACAGCAGCATCACTTCGGACTGCAGGACGATGACAGAAATTTCTTCTTCATTTTGAGTCTGGAGTTCTTTTGAGGAGAACTGTACTTGAATTAACTAAACTACAGCAACTAAAGCAGTAGATTTTTCAGACTCAGTCACGTGATACATACTTGCATTTTACCACACATGAATCGCTTGGGGTTTAGTTTGGGGTTTTTTTTCCCCAAATATAAAAATGGCAGACTGAAGACTAAGAAAGAAGCCCTCTTCTGGGTAAAACATTTACAAAAACATACAGAAATATACAAGTCAAATGTGTACAGTTTTGAATTTCTACTTCTGTTCAAAGAAATAATGAGCATACTAAAGTGAAAGGCCATCTTTTAATTACAGGAGAAAAAATGGACCAAGTTCATCGTTATAACACTCCATCTACAGTGTTATTTATCCTACAGATAGATAAAGTCTAAGAATCTTGCAAGAATGCAAGAAGTGACTGTTGCAGATTCAGGGCTACCACCCACCACCCCAGCAGCTGGAATGCCCAAGTCAGAAGAGCCTTTGGAGTCTGCTTAAGAGAAAAACTCAGGAGCTTGAGATACAAGATGTGCAAGTGGTGTGTCACCTGCACAATGTGCAAACAGAGCACTCCTCAGCAGTGCTTTATTATCTGTCTTCACCAGATAATAAAGGCACCCCAAATGAAGGTGGTTAATGCAATTATCACACAATTTTTTCAAGAGGCAAGAAAGAACAGCCAGAGGAGTGAGAATTCTCTATGGTGGTTCTCCATCTCAATGGCACATTTGGGAGAACTGTAAATGAAGGCTGGCACATGCAGCCCCAACAAGACAAGAGCAAAAACCAAATCTTTTTGTGGCACAAGTAAATTCCCTGTTAGAGCACAAAGGCTTAAAGAAAGAAGTAATTATTGTTCTAATGTTTTCACAGCATGGAGGGTAGGGAATCATTAGTCCAGGCAACATGGGTTTGTCACTAAAACCCCCTAAGGCCTGTTCATTCTTTGTTGGGCATTTAGATGAATTCAGAAAATGCTGATGATTGCTGCCCACACTGACCTTTAAGACAGCAGCTCTCAGTTATACTTTAAGTATGCATTAGAATTTTCTTTAAAGAATGTCCTTCCCTCCTCCAAACCAAGATATGGCAGAGTACAGTCTTCAAAGAAACATATCTCACAAACACACAAACTTAACAAGGTTGAATATCCCTTGAACAGTTATGGTCTCCACCTGAATATGTTTTCAAAGTTTTACTCTTTTTGTCTGGTAAATACCAGTCCTAGGAATGAGATTCAAGTAATGTTATTCCCACTTATGAAAGAATGAGTAATACCCCCTGACAAAACATCAGATTATGATTAAACCTCAAGTAAAGTGTAAAAACACCCCTCATGTTAACAAAGCCCTGCTGCAATGCACTGCATTGACAAAAGAAGTGATCAAGCACAGTGCTGGCTAGTAAAACAAATCTGACTAGCGGCATACCAGGTAATCAGCCAGTGAGCTCAGCCATCCTGAAATCTCACTTCAAATAAGAGAGGAAGCCTTCTGGCATTTTTGCCATCAAGAAATCTAAATAGCTCTGTCTACTGAAGGAATCGTGTTGGAGACCATATGCCCAACTATGAAAAACCCTACGTTTATTCACCCACTGTTTTCTCCCACTGTTTTCATTTACAACAGGAAACTATGCCAAAAGTTGTTCTCTCAGAGGGTCCAGTTCCATGAGCAGCAGCCAAACTGAGCAAGCAGTTGGATTCTTCTTCAGAGAGAATCACTGCTCTTCTCACCTTCTCCTTCCTAAAGTGTTGAGCTGTTAAATCTTACTATTTTACCTGTCTTTTCACAGGCATCTGAATCACTTTAACTGCTGAACAGTTAACAACTCTGGATCCCAGCAGTTATCCTTCAATAGGTCTAGTGCTTGTTTGACTTTTCCATGAGCGTTTTCACTCAGTACCCAGCAGAAGAGCATACAGAGTTTTACCAGGTTCCTAGCAGGTGAGCAGTGAACAAAAAGGGGTAGAAGCAATCTCAGCAGCACCAGCTGCGTTTCACAGTCACCCGTGAAGCCATAGATTGAATTCTTTTCCCGAAGTAAACAAGGTGAGTTAAGCAAAAGTGATCGGGAATGAATGCTTCACCACTCTGTTGCCATTAATACCTGGAAAATTACTCAGGTTATGATCATCAGCTCCTCTGAAATAAATCCACATAGTTCCAGGCAGGCAAACGGAGTTACAAAAATGCTTTGCAAGGGTCTTATTTGTAGGATTGATTTCAGAAAGTTATTTTCCTTTTTTACTACTATATTCAGCATCTCCAGTCTACAAGTTCTCAGAGTTCATTCAAAGCGAATATTCTCAGAGTCAGTCCAACTCCCTGGCGCAATAACCAAATATAACCCATTTGTCACTTATTTCTAGTATTAATTAGCAGCTTTTTCATTTAAAGCAGAAGGAGAAACAAGTACAAACACACACAATAACACAAGAGCTTCATGCAAAATTCATCAGCTTCATATAAACTCGAGTGCCTGGTATCTAGTTTCTTGGAGCACACAAATACCAACATCACTGATGCCAGCATGAATAACTACACAATCCTATTAATTTCTAGGTTATCAATTAAACAACCCTGTATATTTGCAGCCATTTATAGAGAGCAAGCAAATACAAGTAAACAAAGATTAACTTAGAAGATTTATACCATTTATATCACAGGTTTATACCTTAGTTTTATATTCTATGTACATTTTGATGAGACTAGATAATCCACATAAGGGAAAGCTAAAGAATACTACAGAGCAAGTGCCTCTGGCTCAGGAATTTCCTGAATCTTAAACTGCTGTTGGTTGGGACACTATCAAATAACGTGTTAACAGAAAGAACTCTGAAATCCAGAGAACTCCCTTAAAAAGAAGTTAAATGCAGAAAGCTTATTATATCCTTGTAATCGATACACAGTAAGAATGTGAACTTCTCGTAATGATTTGTCTGAAGTTAGTCTAAGTTTTCTCATAGTTCATCATACAGCTTTTCAGATTTTGCATATCAAGTCCCTTCATCATTTCCTCCATCATCACTCTCTGCCACCTGCATCACTCTTGGTGCCATCAGTAATCACCCTGAAAGATTCATCTTCAAAACTCTGAGAAGCCGCTGAATCCAAAACATAGCATTTCTTAATTTCTTTAGCTACAATCTCTAGAATTAGCCATCAGCTATCTGATGTTGCACTGGGCTTCTTTATTTGCCCTGTAGAGATTACAAGCATGATCCTCTGTCTAAGATCATTCTGTATATTAAAATTTCAAACTCTTGAAAGGGTTCACAACCACAAATACAGGCAGTTGGGACATCGTTCCTCCTGGCATGGCCACAAGGTCAGTATTCTCAACATGTATTCCTCACTGGTTTTGTCAAATATCCTTTAAATTCAATATGGCAAACATTCCTCACACACTTGGTCTCTTATTCCACATGAAAGCTGGCCAATCCTTTAGATTGCAGACAGCCATCCTTGATTTTGACACTTCCCAACTATCTAGTAGGCAGCTGTTTCTTTGGCATTGCATTATACATCAAGCTTACATGCAAGAGCAATATCATACCATGTGCAGAAGCTGCCAACATTAGAGTTGCACTGTTTTTTCACTTCCCAAAGGTTTTATGACTGATTCTGCACCCTTTTCTTCAACACTGTAACCAGATGACATAGCAAAGTCAATGATTTACTATTAGGATTATTCAACTGGCTCACCAGATAACTATGATTTATCCAATCAAATGTTTGGAAAACAATTTACTCTTTAGTGAGGACGTGGAATGTTGGCAAAATGAAGTCCTTGGCCAAGACCCATTATGACACATCATTCACTTGTGCCAACTTGGAGCTCTTGTGTACTATTAAGTACTGAAAGTATTTCTTAAGCTTCCAGTGTAAAAAATTGTCCATTTAACTCATTTACATCCCATCTACAATTTTAAGTTCAAAATTTGGTATTTTGTTCCTCCACTCAAGAAAATAAATTCTTTTGGGCCCACCAAGTAATTTCTCCATCAAGTTTATATATAAAAGCTTAGCTTTTCACTGTTTCTGTTTTCACACAATTGCCTCTCACATTTTATTTCCTACAATCATTGAAGCTTTCCGGCTTAATGCACGCAATACATAATACAGAAGGCTAAAATTTGCATTGCAACCTCTCTTTATGTTACTTCAAACACTAGTTAGACCTGGATTATAGGATCAAGTACAGTGGAAAACCACTAAGATGGTCACTTGGCTGAAGTCCAATGGAGAAAGGTTCAGGGCACCGGGTAGGAGCTGATAACAGCCTTCTCATTCTAAGAGGGGACACTAAAAAAACAACACTGGGCCCCTGCTGTGCACAGCAGAAGGAAAGACTGCTTTAACTGAGACAGGCTGAGGAGGCTTACAAAACCAAATCAAAGCCCTAGAGTGACCTGGTCTAAGTTGATGTTGTCCCTTCTTAAAGCAGATGGTCAGACAAGATCACAGTCACTGCAAATTCAATTACACACAATTGATTTAAGCTGAGGCAAATTCCAAAAGCTGACTGTAACAGTGGGACTCTGAACTACAGTGAAAGGCACAGGGAAGTGAAGTTGGAACCACACAAACTCAGTGTCACCTCCCCCACTCCAGCCATGCCAGCTGTAACTGTGCTCCTGCAGTCAGGCACCTCGCAGCCACATCATGAGCTCAGAACCAGGATTTAGGAGGTCTCACGGCTTATGTCTTACAACTTAGGAAAAAACCCTTCACCTTTCTCTCTTAGTAACAGGTTGATGCATTATACATTTCTCCTCTCCCCGAAATACTGGGGTTTGGCTACTGTCAGAAACCAGGACTGCACCACATTGATACTGCTCTGGAGCGGTGCAAGAAGGATGCTTTTTAGTATTTTGAAATAAAAATGGTACAAAACAATTGGTTTCCACACTTGTCAGGCTAGATATACTATTTAAAGCTATTCTAGATCATTGTAATTTTAAATTCAAATGCTTTACTGGAAGTATACTATGGAACAAAGTTAAGAATGACTGCTAAAAATTGATTTTTTTCTGGAAAAATCAACGACTTTCCATATTCTTTATTTTTAAGTGCCATGAACTCATTTAAAACTGTGACTTAAATAAAAATCATTACTGTAAGCTCAGCCCACGTGCCTGCTCTTAATAGTATCCATGGTTGCAGTGATGCAAATTTGCCTACCTACATCAAACCAATGTGCCCACATAAGGAGGAAAAAATACTGTATTAATCAGTGTTCTTTGCATTAGAATTGGGCAAAGTAAACCAGTTAGAACCTTTGAAGACAGGACAGAAATTATTTTAAGGACCTGTTCACCTACTGTGACAAACTCTGAATTTTGAATTAAGCAAAACAGAAATATCAAATTACAAAAGACTTCTCAAATCCACTAGAAAATTCATCTCACTGGCCAAATTCTTCTCTTCCCTAGTCAGAAATAAAGAGTAACAATGAATTGTTTCAAATATGCCTCCACTCAAGGTAGAGAGAGGGGAAGCATTTAACATTTTTACTAATCCTATCATACATTACATTATTGCTGATTTCAAAATTCCCTTACTTACACACATTGATTTTTATTGAGATTAGCAATATAGGTTTAGGCACAAAACCAGGGAATGTACTTTTCATTAGACTATGACTTCTGAGTAATTAGATACACACAGGTACACAGCAAAGCAAACAGTTCTTTTCTAAGCCCCAATTTAAATAAACAGCTTTAGTTGAAGCTACAAGGGACTACAGCAGCATTTAGTTAAATGAGGCCAAAATTTCACAAGAAGCAGGCAGGAAGGATGAAGTGCTGATAACTCCAGGAGGAAATGCAGCATCAGTTTAACCCTATGTAAGTCTGTGCTGTGCAGAGGTGATCCCTCCTGTGCAACATTTCTGTGAGCAGTCTTACTTTCTTAGAGAAACACAGAGTTAGGCTAATCATACTAAAAATCAGCACTTTTTTTACAGAATGTTTTCTGTTGGCTTAACTTGCCATATAAATTGTCTTTCTGCTCTTAGACAAGTAGATATGTGAAGGTGAAAAAATGCACAAAATAAAACTAACGTTAAGCACTTTAGTTATAAAACTGACAGCTCTGCTTCTGCCTTTTTAAAAGTAAGTACAATAAAACTACAGTACATTTCAATATAAATTAAGTGAAGCAGTCAATAGCTAATCCCAATCTCACTGTACAAAAGAGAATATTCTAAAATAAATAAAGCCAAAATGCCACAAATTAATATCACTGAAATATGATTTTAAAGGGTATATTTAACAGCCAAAAGAACTGTGACAGTTTAGACACCAGAAAGACTCCTTTGCTAGTGAGAGACAAGGTAATTTCACTCATTCCAGTCAGCCTTTTCTTCCTTGTGTCAAAAAAAAACAGAAAGCATCTTTTCTTTTATAAAAGCTATCATTAAATCCACCTAATATTCTCAAAGATGTTCAATTTTAATCTACTTCTTGAGAACGAGAAGTTTGTGTAAGCAAGTTTTATGGTTTCAAATTATCCAGAAGAATGCTAGAAGTTAAATCAGTTTGCAAAAAAAAAAAAACTCAACTAGCAACTATCACAACATCCAGGGAAAGAGGAGTAATACAGAACAATTTTACTTTACTATTTGAAGGAAAATAAAAAGCCTCCAAAAAACCAAACTCACCAAGTCAATACTTCACAAGCACAGTACTAATATGCTACATTTATGCATCAGATTTTATCTTTAGCAGTTACAAGTGGACTGCATTAAAAACAAACTTACATAAAACTTTATCCTAGCACAGAAATAATGACACTGTTATCTGTGTGCCTTCATCTCAAAGCAGCAAGATGTCAAAATAATAAAGCATCCTGAAATATATCCATCCCTAATATGACTTGCCAGATTCATCTTCTTCTCTTTGATGATTATTTTAAATATGTCCTGATAAAGGTTATGTAAAACATCATTTGGAATTTCTTATTCTGGAATAAAAAGCAAACTATCATTTTAGCACATTTTAAAGAGAGTGATTTTTTACAAAAGAGTGCCTTACTGCAGAACGAGGGAAAAAAAATCATTCTACTACACTGTTCAATATGTGCATAATTAGCTCTTCAAAGCATTAACATCTATGATTGATCTTAGCAACAACTACAGAATTTATTTTGATGATCTGTGCAGTTTAAAGTTTAAAAAAGATTAACACTAGAAAACCATCAAGGCATTTTCGTTATAGGTAGTCGAAACTGGAAGAAAGGTTCAACAAGAACTTCCAAGATTGTAAGCATTAATCAAAAGCTTTATCATCTTACCTTTGTTGTTACAATGCATAAGCAATCCATCGTTTCAGCATAGCAGGTATATTTCCAAACATTTAAAAGGTTTATTTTCAGTCACAGCTAAACATCATCTCAACAGAATGAGGAAAAGCACACTTATTTAATAGTCAAAACAGTTGAGTGAGTGCCAGGTCTTCCTTTGGATTCATTCAGAGGTAGAAACACCGTGGAGAAAAAGCAGCAGGCTAAAATACAAATGCTTTAAGTTCACAAAAAATTCTCAGCCTATTTTGATTATCTATGTCTGAAAAACTTAAATGTATCCTTGCAAATATTCTACAAAAGATGTCAAATCCTGTTCCATCCCAGTTAAGTACCTCTTCGTATTCTATTTCATATACTCCTCTTTCAGGATTACCTAACACATGAGCATCACAGGGAATCATTTGATGAAATGCAATACAAAATTATTTTACAGCAAAAAATCTCAATTCAGCTTTTCTTAGCCAGCTCCAATTTCTAAAACGAAGCGTTTGTTCAAAAATAGTTTTGGTTGCAAACAAGTATTTCTCCTCTACTGTCATTTCAGCATTTGCAGACTGCAAAATAACTGATTTCCTAAGCAGTAATGAATGGAATATTCCATGTAGATCAGGGAGAGAAGAAAGTGGCAAGGAAAGAGTAATGCATATTGCAAGAGAAATGCTATTTTGAGCCTTGAATTAACCTAGAATTTCATTTCCTTTTGTAAGGCTGTAATGCAGTGACAAGGCAAAGTTTGAACACGCAGGCATTGTCTTCTCAGCCTAATTAGCACGGCTGGGAGAAGTCTAACACTTGGGCACAAAACAACCTCCTGTGTACTCTGAAACACTAACCTGACAGTTCCATACAAAGGTAAGAACCTTATTACACTAATTTTCCACAAGAGGCATTGAAAGCAGCTCGTAAACTCAGTTCCCACTATCTTGTCCTATTAGGTCCCCCACTAATACCTTTGCTGCAAACACAATAAAATACACTTAAAAAAATTCAATGAGCAATTTCAAGCTATTAAATCTTATCTGCATCATTTTGCTTTTACCCCAAGATACACAACTGACTGTATTTTGCAGCAAAACAACTCTAGAATGTACTGTGTATCTCGAGCACTCCTTTTAAACTTTCTTCAACTTTGCACCCTGCTCTTCCATATACCCTGGAAGAAGTGGTGGGGTGTGGGGGGCTGCTGGAGGGCGGGGAAGGAGGTGACCTGGTATATAAGGAAACTAATCTTTTGAAAATCACACATTTTATTTTGTGGGCAGGTGATATCTTTATAGGACAAACTTGAATGGAATTTTAAGATAAATCTTACACCATTCAACCACTAAGATGATGATTTTTACCTTGTATGTCCAAGTCAAGTCAGAGCTATTTTTCATTTTTACACTGCCTATAAAATCTGTGAAGAATTTCTGCTGTGACCATCTAGGTGAAGTTCTCACTGCTACAAAGCATCAGTGGGAAAAATATGCATCTTTCAGACTGCTGAAACTGGGTGAACCCAGACAGAAGGTTAAAAGTTCTAACTTCAAAAAACAAAAAAGAACAAGCTAAGCTGATGAAACATTCCTGTGTCAGAAAAGGGAGGGAGGAATTACCTTCACAGCTGAATGCACACAAGGTATCTCACAAAAAATCCTTGCTTTTCACAATTTTTTTGGGGGGAAGACTGTAAGGTTCAGAGAAATTAACAAGGAGCAAGTATCCAAAAAGTTAAGGAAAACTAAGGAAATGCATTTTTAGGTAACTTGGCACATGTGCACTGTCTAGGCCAGAAACATCTTCAATGACTAATACAAGACATGCAGTCAGTCCAAATGTACATTTCTTGCACAAACAGCTCTAGGAACCCCAATAGCACATGGAAACTTGGCTTGTCCCTCAGGTTCTGTCCATGAAGGGCAAATCCTGCCTCTCACTGAAATTTCTCACAGCCACCTTGGTACAAGATTAGGCTTCTGCAGATTAATCCTGACTACAATTACTTTAATTCTCATTTTTTGTTCTCTTGCCTTCTTTGGGATGCTATTAGAACTAAGGATCATTATCATATCATTTTTCTCTTCTCCCACTTGCCATCACCCTTCCAACAAGACACAAGAAGCATTAGTCCTGTCATAGCAAGCACAGAACTCCCTTCAAGGTGCCAATACAGACTATGAGATGTAGAAGAGACCTATCCAGAGAGGTGAGGAAAAGGCATTTCTTTGCTGAGGATTTGTGAATCAGGCTGCTTATCAGGAACAGCACCCTAAACACTTCAGAGCACACAAAGTCATCTCATAACAAGTGTGCTTGAAATGTAGTAAGGCATGCACTGCACAAAGCAGAGCAGGATGCCCAGCCAAGGTCCATTAGAGCCCTTTACCAAGCACTGCACCACTGCAATGGATTAGAAGTACATGGTTCCCTCAAAACCCATCTTCAGCTAACAATGTCCACACACAGGGGAAAAAAATCCATACCAATAGACCAGAAGATTTTGTGGCAAACACCAATACATGTTTTCATAAATATAGTGTACACAGAGATAAGCACTCAAAGGTAAGAGCACTATGCAAAAAAATTTCCTAGCCCAAAAGCAGTTTCTGCAGCCTTTTCACTGGAAATACTGTAAATAGAAGAAATAAATGTTAAAAAAAATTGACCAAGACTCAAACAATTAGGAGGTTTAGCATTTTCATAAGAAAACATAATACAATGTTTTGAAAACAAATCATGTAACTCCTTGAATGAGCAAGTATGTATTAAATTTTGGAGATCAGAAGAAAGTTTTTCAAAATGAGAAATAGGTAAAAAATACAGAAGTAAATCTACTGTAATTAAACCATTCACTAAAATAACTTAGAACTTTCTTTCCTTTAAACTGTATTGTGAGAAGGAACAGAAAGATATTAAAGAATGCACAAAAACTTGAAACATAATCATGAAATGCATGAAAAGTCATCCTTTCATGCACTGAAGAGCAAGACATTTTCACATAGTGCTGTTAGCCATTAAAATAACTAGTATTCTACTGAATTTTTGAAGCGAAACATTGTGATTTCTTCCATGTCATTCATTCTTATTAAAAATAAATCTTTCTGTCCTGTCAGCTCCAACTGATCTCAGTAACAACTATTCTATACAGCTTGGCCAGAAGGAAGAAATGCATTTCTATTCACAACTATTTGTGGCATTAATATTAAAAGAAAAAAAAAAATTATTCTCAAGTGAGAAACACAAAGGTAAGAGAGGGTTTTCTTCTTTCCTTGAGTTACTTATGAATTTTTTCAGGCTATGTTTGGCAGTTACTTTTTGTACCTTCAGAGCCTTATTCTTTTTCCAGTATGGCAGATTCTATCTACAAAGCCATCAGATAACTAAATAAAGGAAAAATCATGCACAGATAAACTATGCATAGAAATAAATCATGCAAATGAAAACAATGCTTTGGAAAATACTGATTCTGCAGATAAATAAATTCTTCATCTGTCAACAAATCTAAAAGTGCATATGGTTATTTAAATGCTAATTTGCCCTTGGATTCTATGAGAAAAGCCACACAACACAGAGCTGTCACAGGTGTGTAACCAGAGGAGCAGGCTCAGCTCAGCCTCACACGGGAATGTCAAACACCCAACCTCAGCATATTTGAGGAGACATATCAAAGACTCAGTAAAGATCAAGCACTACCATATCTGCAAGCATTTTCTCAGCTACTTTAGTAAAGAAAGCACTAAAAGTGTGAGATGTCATAATTTATAAAGCTACCTTTGAATCTAGCTGCAAGATGTAATTATTACAAGTCCGTAAAAAAAAATTGGATTTTTTTAAAAGGTGAATTTGTGAATTGTCTAATTCTAAACTGAGAAATTTAGAAATAGCAGGGGTTTATTGTGTATACATCCTGAAATGAACATCGGGATTTTGTTTATTTGCTTTTGAATTCACTTAGACCAGAAGCCTGCCCTGGAAGACTTTTTCAGCTTTGGTTCAAGACTTACATTCTTTTCTTTGTACAAACAGCCTGGATTTCAAGCATTGAAGGCAAAATACATAGCAAGCCAAATACCATTTCCTCACTGTAAAGTTAATACAGAGAAAGCAGTGAAGCTCCTGAGTAACCCAGGACTATACTAGCTGCTGAAATAAAACAAACACATCATGTGTGCAAAGAAGTTGATATAAATAACAGGCAACACACACATACAGATACAGGCATAAAGGACCAGCACAATAACAAGAAGCACAACAATCAGACATAGCAGATCATCAAGCTAACCAGTACTGAACCTTTATAAATATTAAGGCAAAGAAGGTATTTGAACAGAGTACAATAGGTCAGGGATTTTCACTGGAACAGCTTGTTAATACAACAGGTAAGAATGACTTTGTAAAGGGAAGGTAAAGATATTGGAGTTAAAATTCAGAAACAGAAAAACAGAACTAGAGCATCCTGCACTTCAATAATGTACTCTACATATGCAGGTACCTCCTCTCAAGACTTCCACTAAGATCCTGATTAACTGCTTGATGTACCATTCCATTCTGAATACAAACTGCTACTGATTAAACACAGATTTTTTTTCACTGCATTAGAAAACAGACATCCCAAATTCTTTCCTCCAGACTACATCAGCTTATCTTATTAACCAGTTATACAAAACTATCACAATTTTAAAAACGTTAGAACACATTACTGGTTGCTTTGTAAACAAAGACAATTCCTATACTGTAGGTGAAAACAAGGCTAGTTTAACTTTATCCCTTTTCAAAATATCCACACTGACAGATATTGAGCAAAGCCATCACAAGCCTGCAGCAGGCCTTAACAGCAAAGGATGTGAAAAGGAGCTTCATTAACAGAAACACAGTCCGTAGTAACATAAAACTATTGTTCCCCTTTGTTTGGCACTTCCAATAGAGCATCTGGAACAGGAATTCCATTTTGGGGCCCCAATACAAGGACTTTGATAACCTGGAGCAAGTTCTGCAGAGGGTCATTAAGATGTTGAGAGGGTTTTCAGAAGCCTTGACCCATAAAGAGAGGATGAGGGTACAGGGCTTGTGTCAGCTTGGAGAGAGAGTTTGGAATCTAAAAGCAGCCCTCCAGTACCTACAGCCGGGTTAGCCAGACGACAAAGCCAAGTCCATGTTGCATGATGGAAAAACTAGAAAACTACAAATAAATCGAAACAGAAATTTCAATCAAAAATAGGGTAAAGCTTTTTCATCACGAGAATAGTCAAGCATTGGAACAGATTGACCAGAAAAGTTTTGCAATTCCAGTTCTCGAGATTTTCAAGACTTAGCTGGTCAAAATCCTTCAAAATGTAACTGACCTCATAGGTGACACTAAGTTATTTTGCAATTGCAAGATGCTTAGCAAGTTTCCTTTCCACTCTGCCTTGGCATCAATTTTAGCTAAAATTGCAGTCATATCAGCTGTATGAAAAAAGAATTTGTCAAAAGGCCCTAGAAAAGAGTAAGCTAGCCAGTCTCTACATGCAAGACACTAAATACATGGGCATGTGCAGATAGATGGAAAAACCACAGATCAGACCAAAGTCCTTCAGACACCATTACCCACTAAATACAAAGGTGTCCTCATCCAACTGTAAGAGACACCAGATTGAGTTCCATGTCCTACAGCAAAAAATTTCCTTTGAGACATTGTTCATTTTTCCAATACCTAAAATCAAATTATTGTGGCTACTTTTAAATTCAAGCTAAACAGCAAACATCTTAACTTCTCTGATTTAAAACAATTAAAATACTAACACAAATCCTACGGCTTCAAAGACAAAAAAGAATGTCACAAGACTATTTCCTTAGCAAGACACTACTCAATTAGGTCAGAGATTTCTTCCAGTGATTCGAGCTTCACCACATATTTGTTAAACACCAAGTGTCCCACCTACAGATGGCACCACAGATCACAGCAAACAGCTCCCGAGGCTGCTCCCTTCCACACACGCTCTGCTCTCACACAGCGCCGAGATCTTGTTTCACATTTGTTCGCTTTGCCAGGCACACTTGAGCTCAGTATTTAAAGTACACAAGGAAAGGGATGAACCATTCGTCCTTTTCTGATTGCATACATTTGTTTTTTTAAACTAGTTCCTAGTACTGAAAGGATTCACATTCCTTTCCTACTTTATCACTGTCTTGAATCACCCTCTTTTTTCTCCAGTGTTTTTTATTCCCCATCATTTTGTACTGGAGATCAAAACAAATAAAACTGCTAAATAATAATGTTCCAGGAAATACAAAGCATGGAAACGAAAACAGATTACTGTGAGCAGGAAAACTTGCAATCTGTTGCTCTTTCTCTAATACAAAACCTATGGGGATTTCAAAAGCGAGTCTTTGGATTCAGGAGGAGGAAGGGAAAAACAGAAGTAGGGTACGTGCTGAGAGAAGTCCTCAGGCAACCTAAGCTTGTATACCACTATTCTATGTATATACACAAGCACACATTGCTAAAAAGTCATTCCCAAAGTCAGCTGTGTAGAAAGTTCTTGTAATTCAATCCTTAATCTCTTTAGGGGAGCATTATATTCCCACTCTCAAGCAACTCACATATACCATCGAAGTGTCAGCTGGGAGAAAATTCATTTGGCCCACAGTAACTACAGCAAAAAAATATCAGCAAGGTAAAAGAAACAGGGTTAAATACATTACTTCAAAGGCTAACAACGTCCAAGTAAGAAAAATCATTTCATTCATATCACCTGCAGTCTCACCAGCCTGGCAAGAATAGAGTTAAAATAATCTCAAAGGGCATACAGTGTGCCAATCTGCTTGTGTCTAGTTAATGAACTAACACCGAAATGGACAGCAGCCTTGAAAGGCTGAAAAGTGAGAATTTATTCTTAAAAAGCTAGCTATGAACAAAATCAGATATACTAAACCCAAGTCTCCCCCAGTCTCCAGTAAATCTCAAGAAGCAAAAAAAAAAAATAATTCGATTAAACACATGCTGTACTGGAATTATTATGCCCTTGGGTTTATTAAAACCAAATATAAAATAAATTTTTAAAATATCCTAAGCAGCAGAAAAAAGGATTACTGAAACCAAAATGCATTAAGCATTAAAACATAAATTTTCACATATGATACATAGCAAGTATTTGCTGTATAAAATATAAACAATAATTAATTGTTAACAATATATTAATAATTAAATTAATTGTTAACAATATAAACTGTGAATACATGAGTTTCTCCTTGTAATTTTTATAAAATTTTAAAATATTGAGGGGAAAGTATTGCCTAGCAGGTATATAATAAGTCACCAAAGAAGAAAGAATTGAGGTCGATAAAAATATGAAAGATTGTATGTTTATGTAAGAACTTTCATATATATTTGAAAGCTCAACTAAGACATTCAGATATACTAGAAAAACAAAAATGAAACCAACACCAAACTACCATTTTTCAAATTTGTTCACCTTCCAACTTAACATGGAAACAGTATTCTAACTAATGAAATACAAGGTAGCATTTACTGTAAGTGACAGAGACTGGGAGAAAAGCTTGCTTTCAGTTTCACATGAACTGGGATCAACACCAATATCAACACCAATACATGAAGCTATGTTTTTAAATACTGGAAGTAAATCTAAAACCTGACCGTCATATACTGAAGGTCAAACAACTGTGATTTTCACATAATACTCTAGACAAAAAATATGAAGGAAGACAGGTTTGTCATAAATGTTCAAATTGAGGCCACTTAGAAAAACAACCAAGTAATCCATGCCATACCAGGTTCTGTTAGGTAACATCAGCATGGCCACCAGACAGTACTGGAGAAGCAAACAGCACAGCTGAGAACAGAAACTCACAGCTGAGAACAGAAACTCACATCTGTGGTGAGCTTTCCCGAACCAGGCAATTCTTCTTTTCAATGTATTAGTGACCTTGCCGTGATAATGTGCCTGTTGTCATTGGTGCAGTGTCAAGGAGAAGGCCTTGCATTCTTGGCAGTTCAATTGCACATGAGAAAAATAACTAAAGATGCAATTTTGTAATTAAGTTGCACCTTCATCTACAACAGAAAGATACAAGGACAAGGCTACACTTGTGTAGGACTGGAAACAATTTCTGCGGGGACTGGGAGTGAATAATCAGGCGTGGATTTAACATCATACACTGTTTCTCACTTCAGATATCCATTTCCACTATAGGGAATTACAAAACATCCTACAGAGGCAACATCACAAGACAAATATCATAGCAGAAAATATATGCTTCAAGTCCAGGCTGCTAGAATTTGGAGTATATCTACTAATATCAAAATGGTTTGGTAGGGACATGAATCCTCAATTCCATTACGCTGTTCCTAGCTGCATTACAGGGATGAAAAAAGCCCTCCAAACGTTTCAGCCCTTTAAGACCATTATAATGCCTCCAAAGATCTTCAATAAGGGAGACGGCCATGTACTATGCTATTCTGGAGCTCAGGAAAACATTTAAAATGTTTTTGTAAGTCTATTTCTATAGTGTAAGTATAGCACACCTTGTATAAGAGCAAAATATTATCTTTTTCACATTCTATGAGTCCAGGAAACTTCTCTTTCCCAATTAAGTGTTCATTTCTTTCAAGCAGCACCAAACCTTCCCAATCCTCACTTCTTTCCAGGCTTTAGATGCTCCATGTCAATCTCTTCTAAGCACTGAAATCAGACATTTTTCACATCATGGTACCTCAAATTTGACAATATCTCCAGTAAAGCCTTACACAGACCAAGTAGAACAGAAAAGTTTTACACCATACTTATGTCAATAACATGTTCTTTTCATCTATTAACATAGCACGGTTGACTTACCTTAAGATTCAAAAATTACCCAGACCTTTTCTAAGAAACCAATTGTTAACTATTCAACTTCTATTAGTTTGGCCAAAATGTAGGACATTAATTACTTCAATTGCCCACAGCTTCACTCTTGTCTTAGCTGGTGAAGCAGCAATATACCATTCTCTTCCCATGGTTCAATGTCTAATTTAATCAGACTGTTTTCACTAATAACCCAAACTAGGATGCATTTTTTGAGAAACTTTAACTGATATATTATCTGAAAAGAAAGCCTGCTAAACCATGCCTAAAGTTCTGTTCAAGTCAGAATTTATCACATTTATTGTTTCTTCCTACCTTTCTAACACAGTAGAAAGAAATTTTTTGACAAAACTGTCATCAGTAACTATGACAGCTATTGTTTGGCTCATTTATGACTTTCAAGGAGCTACCAAAAAACTGTAGAATCATTCCCTGTACCAGTTAAACCTAAATCTCCTTCTCATGCCTTAGTCTTATGTAGTCTGCTTTTAAGAGCTAGCATTTGTCCATCTGACATTTTCAGGAACTTCATCCATCCTCCATGACTAAGGGTAACTGCAATGACTCTAAATTTGCCTCATTAAGTTCTCAGCACATGCAAACATGAAATACATTAGAACCAGCTTATTCAAAACACCTCAGTAGAAAAAATAAGCCTTGCCTGTCCTTGCCTACCCTCCTGTCTACAGCTCCTTTTGCTCCTGCTTCTAAGAGATGCCATTCCCACCATACCTGCAGAAAGGGACGTTCTACAGCTCTAAGACTTAGATTTAGAGGATGGCATACAGGCAAATACCAAAATGGCTTTTTCCATGCTATTTCTCATATACCCTAGCATTACCCCATTTCCTCCAAACATGACAATTCATTAAGGTGACTGTGATGACAGTGGCCTTCTCTATGCAATTTCAGGTAATAGATTCCACAGAGACATACAACTTAAATTTCAATAATAGTCTTGTGTTACCGAGATTCACAAAAAAATCAAAGAAAATAATTTATTCCCAAATTGCAAGCACAACTAGAATTTTAATTCCTCAGTGTTCAATTACTTAGAAACCTGAAAAATACAGTATGCCTAGGCTGCTCAGTTTTTTCATGTAGAGATATTTTAATGGCTGTTTCTTGCAATATGTAACTCACACCCTGGCTTGGTTGACCATTTATCAACTGGCCATTTTTAACTCTCCAAAAGAACACGTTTTCGGTTTCATCTACAATTTCCTTTAAAGAATTCCTGACGTATTTCATACTTGCTTCGATATGACAGATTTGAAAAAAGCTAGAATGAGTACAAGCATTTTTCTTAACTGTAAAACTCATTAGCACATCACACACTTACGATCCGCAGCTAAGTGAACCTTCTTACACAGTCCCAACAGCCCCTGATAAAGGTTCACTCATTAAGGCATCCCAGCCACTTTATCTTGCTGAGTAGTACAAGTTCCTGAACTTCCCAACAGGCTGCAGCACCAGTCCTTTAGCTGATCTCTTCCAGGGCTCCTCCTGAGCACTACAATCACTTCATGAAAATCGATCAACAAAGCAAATTGCCTTCAGTTACTGAGAAATTCACATGCTTTTTCCAGTTCTGTCAGTTTCCAGGACATACTCTGAACTAGGTTCACCTCTTTGGGCACAAATAATATCTCTGATACTAAAATATTCAAGGAACATTTTACGTTTAAACTGAGCAGGGAGATTTTGTTTTAGTGAAAAATGTACATTTATGTGCATTTTCCTCATCAGTTTTATCACCACTCACTAGTGACAACTGGCTGCATACAGTTTTCAAAAATAAGCCCTTCCAGAGCATAGATATAGAAGTAACCAAGAATTTCTTATGATCAGACTGAAAAGGTTACTAATCAGAAAGACACAGCCTCAGATTTCCCAAATAATTAATGAAGCAATGACTCAAGAGTCACAAATATGGATAGTATAAGCATGCTAAACCTGTCAGCGAGACTCCAAAATCAAAGCATAAATCCAATTTAATGGTCACTTAATGGTACATTTGACAAACAGTTTATAAATTTTTGACTACGCAAAATGCATACATGTTATTAAGCATTTCAATAATTAAATCCCCTATGACTATTGATCTTAATAACGTACATTTTCTTTGAAAATTAATATTTTATAAAATGAAGGAAACTTAGAGAACAATGTTGAACTAATAATCTCAACAAGAAAAACAAAACAAATTTCTATATCATACCTCTACACTGGGGCTAAGGCTGCTCGGCAATGTTTCTGATGTCACTGTTGTGCTTGGAAGGCTGGAGAAGTCCCAGGTATTCACAGGCTGTATTGGTTCAGATGGCTGAGAGTGATCAACGCATTTTGGATTGTCCAATAAGGTCACTTCATAAAATTCTTGAATATCTAAACGTGTAGTAAAAAAATTGAAATTAGGCTCGATAGTTACTCTAACATTCTGATTTTAACTACATCTTCCTCCTGCAAACCAAATTAGATACAGCTTCATCTGTCATGGGTAAATTCACAGGGGTCACCACGATCACATGAACCTCCCTCCCACACACACAACTCGCTCTCTGTGTCCCCATCTCAGAGTCTCCACGTCCCCACTCGCTCTGGGCTTCTGCCACCGACCCCAGGAGCACAAGCTGCAGCAAGAACAGCAGAAGCACATGAAATAACTGCAGTGGAATAGTGGAAGGGACAGGTGTCTACATTTCAAGTTCTGGTATACATAATTTCAGCTAATGTAGCCTTTAGTTAACGGAAATCTACTGTTCTAGGGCAAAAGAGGTCTATTTTGTACATGTTTCATTTAAATGACCACAGAAATAGAAGTATACTGATGAAATCAGCAAGAGAGAGAGAAGCTGCAAAAAGTTAGGAAGGGAAAATTGATTAGGATAGGTCATCATCTGCTTTTTCAGTCTAAGTCCTAGAAATAGGATGAAACTTAACAGTTTACCAGTCATAGTTATGAACTAATTAACAGCTTTTTCTACAATCCTGAAGACTCAGCTGTAAACTTCTGGGATACAAAAATTTGGCTGTATTACATTATTTATTGACATCCTACTCACTTCATGAAGCATCAATAAAAATAACGCAATATAAAGAAGCACCAAAGGTGTTCCTATGAAGTATAGGTGTATCAAACTTGCTACCATAACTGCAATCACTTCCATAAATACACATTTAAATAAAAAAAAAAAATCAGAAAAGGTATAGGCTAAGAGAAGGACAAACAAATGAAAAGTTGTCCTCTAAAGCTTTTAGTCCCTTATTCAAAGTAAAATTCTGCTTAACAGACTTGCAAACTCTTGATTTTTTAATCACACCAACTTCACAGAAGATCAACATACAAACACAATAAGCCAAAGGAAATACAACCCAGCCATGAGTAAGGAGTCTAAGCTGCAGTTTTGTAGCTTTCCAGCAACAGCCCAGAGTCACTAACAGAGGCACAATAACCAATTCCTTTATAGAGCCACCCCACAAAAGAAAGACCACACAACTAAGAGCTGCAACTACTGTTGCTGGGATTCCAATTTTTTATGTTCTTACAGACATTGCACTTCTGCTCTCTACCAGTTCAGAAAACTGAAATTCTCAAATTCCATTTGTATATTTCCTCTGAGCAAGAGTCAAATTCCTACCAACAGCTTACATTAATTTTTAAAGTTATACTTCCTCTTAGTGCTGCTGATTGGAAGAAAGAGCAGTGAGAGTTGCAGAAGACGTTAAGTGACCTAGATATACAGGAGCAAAGCAGCCTAAGAGATACAAATTGCTTTTAAATCTATCTTTCTCATTAGCTCCCTCAGCTGCAAATTTGTCTTGTAGCTGCATTAACATCAATACATCAATCAAGCACACCCAGTAAAGGTTTGGTTTTTTTTTTTTCCTCCCAACAGAGAGTACTTTGTGTATTAAAATAGGCAGCGGTTTAAGTTGATTCTATAGCTGCAATCCACAGCAACCAAGCCAGGAAGATCACTACATTATTTATGGGAAGGGGTTATTTGTGCAACTGTTTTGCAACAGAAATCTAGGACACTGATTTTCAATTCTGCTACTATTCCTTTAAGTCCCTGCCAACGGAGGTAGCCGTTTATTCCTCCTGCAGAGATCCCATTTTAAAAAGCACAGCATATCCCATACCTCACCTCCACTTCTCCATGGAGGACACCACAATAGACTCACTATTGAAAGATGGCAAGACATATGCACCACTTAATGAGGAGATTAGTTTCTGTTTATCCTGGACTTGCTCCAAATCCACAAAGTTTCTAGAAACTTGGTGTCTATATGATAATATCTACCTTCTAAAAAAAAGTTTCCATTTTTACTATTCAGAATGCAAACATTAAGCTTGTACAAGCACAGGCAAGCCACCTATGAACCCTAACACATTAGGTCCACAAGAATAAAAGCTGACAATTGTACTTTTATAAAGCCAGAAACCTAGACCATACTAAATTAAATCTAAAGATTCCTTCTTCTTGTCTACAACTCTATATCAGCTCACAAAAATATTTCAACACATCAACACACTTGAATATATACTGAACACATGCTAATGATGTCAGTATGCATTAGCATATGAAAAGTTCTAACATTTTCCTAATAATTACAAATACTAAATTTTAGTTGTATTTATGGTCAGATTCCCTCTTCAAGCTAGGATGTGCTATTTTTATATTACAGCATTTTTCTCCCATATTAATTCCAAGAGAGATTATATCTCTAAGTTACAGAAAACTGATTCAAACCAGGTATCACACAACACTATAAGAAAACACAGATGGGCAACATTTAGAAATTAGAGGGGAACAGTAAAAGAACAGCTGAAACTTGAAAAACAGGAGCACAGAGATTTAGGAATCCAAAGTGACAAAAAGTGATGAATGGTAGGCAACAGAGAAAACCATCCAGGAATTTGGTCTGCCTACAAGTAAAACCATATTAAGTAGCCAAATCAGAAATATGTTTGACAGCACAAAGAATAAAAGCCTATACAAGGCAACTGACAGACCACCAGTTCTGCAATGGAGAACTCTTAAGAAAACAAAGATTTTATTTCTTAGCCTACTGGTACTGTGAAAAGCTAAGGAACAGTGACAAACTGGGGTTTTTAACTCTAAAAGAAATGCGCTGGTCTATTGTTCACCCCCTTCTCATATTCTCCACTCATTTTAGTTTTGTTCTTTGAACAGGCTTGTTCACCAGTAACATGATACACCAGAAGCTAAAACTGCTCATTTTTAAAGCTAACAAGAGTTATCTGTCAAATACAAACTGAAACCCAAATCCACTTTACAAGGGAGATCCAGCTTCACTAAAAACCACAACACAGTAATTAAAAGACCATCAGAACTGCAGAAACAAATTCTTTTCTTTTCTAAAGTGTATTTGAGGGCACTTCAAGAGACTGCATCAATTCTGTCTAAAGAATCTGCCTCCAAGGACAAGAATTCCAATCAGCAATATGACACCACTCTTTAAGATCAATTTCTTCCCTGTTCCTTAGAAATCAAACATAAGGCCTCTGCTTATCATTTGTACAGGTATTTGCAGTATCTGCTAGTTTTTGCTATTCAGTATATTCAGTGGGGAGTATTTGTAATCGGGATAACTTAAGATCAGTGCATGTTCTAAAAAATCTCATTGTGTTCACTTATGCATGAATTTTTTGATAACTGTAACTTTGCAAGTGAAAGATGGGATACCTATAACAGCATTTTCTTTAGGAAATGGTGTAATACTATATACAATGCCAAGGTGTTGGCATTGCTGATAATAGGCCATGGGCCTTGAGTTAATTATCAGGCCTCTGCACTCGTCCTGACCTGCTCAGAGCTTTGTTTTAGCTTGTCCAACTCTACCACCAGCTATCTAAAGACTAGGTGACTCATCTAACTCATCTTACTTGAATGGCTAACTTGCAGCTTCAGACAACTGTGTGAGCTAACACCTATTTCTATGAATATTTTTATATATAACACACATCAATAAATATTTGCTACATATATTCCAGAAATAGTATACCTAAATATATGTGAAACCATTCAGTGTTACATCACACAATTGTCCAAAGCTAACTAAAAGCTGTACATAAGTACAAGTACATGCACACACAGAGACTGAATGTACAAATTTACCTATGTGCAACAGCTAATACATACCAATAAATATGGGTTAATCTGTAGGGAATGGATTACCTATGACCCCAGAACAAAAAGCTGCATAGAAGAGCAAAGGCATAGCATGACAAAAGAGGCCTTGAAAACAAAGACACAGGATGACATCAGAGACCTTAAGCCAAACAACTCGGCAACTGCTAACTACCGGTTAAAGGAAGCCAACATTGAGAACTGGGAAAAAAAAAATTCAGGGGTAACAGAAAAAAGAATATCCAGCACATATAAAACACACAGTATATACAAGAAATTCAAATGCAACTGCAAAGTAGAGAAGATTGAAGCATAGAATATGTCAGCAAACAACAATAACCTCAATATAATGTAACAGTGAGGAGAAAGAAACAGTCAACACTGCACACCTCCAAGGGGAAGATTCCCTTTACTCAGTCTCCCACTCCCTGCTCTTTTCTGACCATCTTTTAATATGTTCTGATTTTCCAACAAGCATCAAGCAACTCCATATAATTCTATATGATGCTGGTTTCAGACTTCTGATATTGAACCTTTGTACTGTGGTGTAGAGGGAACCAATTACATTTCATTGGCATTTACTATTTGCCTGAAACAAGGCTGTAGTTGAGGTGAGCGTCCGTCTCAAAGTAGCAAGCAACAGGACAAGAAGAAATGACCTCAAGTGGTGCCAGGGGAGGTTTAGATTGGAAATGGTGAAAAATTTCTTCTCTGAAAGGGTTGCCAAGCATTGGAACAGGCTGTCCAGGAGAATGGTTGAGTCCCAAGAGGTGTTTAAAAGACTTGTAGGTTTGGTGCTTAGGGATATGGTTTAATGGTGGACTTGGCAGTGCTGTGTTAAAGGTTGGACTCAAGATTCACAAAGATCCTTTGCACCTTAAATGATTATGTGGTTTAATCTTTTTTAAACTGAAAGCATTCCTCTAATGATCAGAGTAACCTACTGGTTTTTACACTTTAGGAATCTTGACCATTTGTGGGTTATAGAAGGTTTTTCTTAAATAAATGCCAGGAAATTCCACACAAGCTTAGCATTTCATGAACTTAAACAGTAACACATTTACTACAACAGACTGCTTTGGACACTGTCCATGTAAACCAGTGAACTGTTGTCCTTACATCATGCACTACACAAAGATATAAACTGCTACCACAATATATGTGAATTTAACAATCTCATTTGTGTATGCTGTATTAATTGTATCCCCATCTGAAGGTTTTCAATTTTAACATAGTTAACAGCTTTGCATACAAGCAAGTATTAATTTAGGAAGACCATGTTTCTTTTCTGTTAGTACATTTTTTAATAAAGTCTAAATTCGTGTTTTGCATTCTAAAATGCAAAGGGGGAGGGTTTATCTGCTGGCAATTCTAATGCTGCCTGTCTAATTTGGCCCAGGAGACTATTCACCACCTTTGCCTCAAGGCACACTGATAGTTCACCGTCAACATTTTTTCACCAGGATCCCTACATCCCTTCTTGCAGCACTGCTTTCCACCTGGGTGACATACAGTATATATTGGTACATAGGATTGCTCCTCCCCAGGTGCTGGACTCCACATTTCTGCTTGTTAAACTCCATGAGGTACTGGTCAGCCCATTTCCTCAGCTTGTCAAGGTCCTTCTGCATGGCAGCATGGCCAGGATTTTCATGCTTCAGCTACTTAGTTAATCCTGCACACATTCAACAGGTGGTCCTTTTCTGATAGATCTTCAACAGCAGAACAAACTAATTTCAGCCAAAGCCAGCAAGTCAGCAAAACACTAGATAACTTTGCATTACCATAGAGACTTTACCACACAAAGCTTTTCAATACCAGCTTCCTTCAGGAGAACCTCTCAGAGCCACCACCCTCCCTCAGACTTGCAAGCAACCAAGGAGCTTGTGAATTCCATCAGAAATTGACCTATTTCAGTTTAGTCCATGTAAGCAATTCCTTTGTCACCTCTCATTGGTCTGCCTCTTCTCAGATATTTGTTCCTCTAAAAGGACCGCATGCAAATGCCTGGTTTTGTTTATGATGTTACCCATATTTGAAAAAACAGGTCTGTTAGGAATTGGACTACCTATGTGTTGTCCAGGAAAAGGTGCCATCCCATTATAAATTAAGTACTTCTCTAAATGAAGGGGAGAAGGGATATACAGCTTTATTTCTTATAGTTTCCTGCCAAAGCACCCAAAGCACTTGAAAACTTAAGTCTTAGAACTACTAGAAAGAAAACAAAGGTCAACGTGCTATTTTAGTTCAGAGCAATTTGAGATAAATGGTATCTGCCAAATTCTTAACAGCCCAACATAACGAATTTATAGACAAAACAGTCATGATCACTGTCAGAACAGGCAAAAGAGTCTGCCAACACTACAGACTTCCATTCTTCAGTCATAAAGCAACTCCTACTAACTCCAAGGAAGGCTCAATCATGCATGCTTACTTCATCTGCTATGTCAAGCTAAGAATATCCATTTAATACAAGTAAAGCACAACTTGAAAAGTGCATAATTAGTGATCAAAAAAAAAATACAAATACCAAGAAAAGCTACACGTCCATTTTCCAAGCCAATGACCACAGTTTAGTAAGCATTCTCTTTGTCTTTTTGTGTATCTATAATGGTTGTGTTGTCATGGTGTGTGTGTCTGATCAAAAATAAATGTTTGCACTTGTACTATGAGAAGTGAAAAGCAGAATCATCACAATCCCTTTAAAGCCCCTTTCGGGGTTGGCTGTTTGGGGATCTATTCTTTAAACCTGCTGCACACAAGTCCTCATAAAAATTTAAGGAGCAACTCGTGGTGCAGCTTTCTTGCTACACGTTCTGTTCTACAAGATCCTTTGCTGCAAGCTGCCACTGATCCCCAGCTCTTTCACCAACTTCAGTAACTGTGTCCTACCCTTTGAACATCCTTTCTGCACACACTTCTTTGCTTAACTCAAATTCCAGGAGATGTTATTTTCCACTTTTCACTTCCAGTTCTCATTAATCGGTGCTTAATCTGTTTTTATTCCTCTAGCTGCTTTTTACACTCAGACAAATTCAAGCCTTTACCAGCCTGACCACTTACACTTTCCAAACTACTCATTCATATTTTCCTCTTTGCTTACTAATCCCTCCTGCACCATAGCTTCACAGAATCAATTAGGTTGGTAAAAAGAATGCTGAGATTGAGTCCAATCTATGACCTAGCACCACCCTATCAACTATACCATGTGTCACATCCAGTCTTTCCTTAAAAAGTGCTTCACATTGTCTCTATCCAATTTTCCTTCAGAAACCTACAGGGTCTTCTATGTCCAGAATTAAGGTAGGAATGAAAAACAGATGAAAACTGACACAATATTCTGCTCTCTAAACTTTCTGATTTAATATTGCCTCATGCACATTTAGTCATCAGCCTAAGCCTAAAAAAAAACCCAAAGAACGTTCCAAACCCCCAAACAAACAAGTATCCAAACTAAAAATGAACTCCCAGCTATCCACCCTCCCCAAATATCTCAACATCAGCTGCAAACCAGCAGCCACTACAACAATGTACTTTTTTCTTAAAGGGATGCATTTACTACTGTCTTCAGTGGCAAGAAAAACTTTTACTATTAAGTCTTATTTGTAGTATGCCCCCAAGATAATGTCAGTATACAGGACTGACGATGTTTCTCACCAGACAAATGCATTCAAAAAAATCGAATTAATTTTGGCATGAGTTCACTCAACCCTCCTAGTTGAGCTTCCATACAGGTGCATAGCTTTGCTTAGGGGAGGCAGCACAAGCATTGGTTTCTTCTACCTACAGAAAGCTCCAGCTCCGAGGCAATTGTGGCAACTCCTGCAGCACTAACACTTTTGTGTCTCCTGCAGCCGAATTTTAACACAAGTTTCTGAAAACCACCTCGAGTTGTAGTGCTTTTACAATTTCCTCACACACTCTCCTTGCTGTTCCTCTGTCTTAGGCTGACTTTTCCATTTCAAGCCAAAATAAATCAGCTGTTTTGAGGGCATGGCTGAGAAGACACTGGCACATGACAAGATTCCTATAAAAGCTCTACCAAAGAGCTGTAGAGCCTCCCCTAACTTGGGAAAAGAACATGAAGCTAAGGAGGTTATTCTAGTGTCAGCCCTACACCTTCTGCAGCCTCTTAACAATCTTGCAAATTTGGCCTAGTTATAATTCAGGAAACCATCTGTGCCAGGAGACTCCTAGTCAGCTGCTACAGTTCAGTTTCTATGAAGATTCCTTCCCCCTGTACCAAAACAAGCTCCATCTCTCAAAATACAGGCAAACCAGATACACAGGGGGCACATGGCATTCCAGCTGCAGAGCTGAACAAGATGTTCTTCTCTTGCTGCTAGGACCACCATGGAAGCAGGACTAAGATCAGGACAAATATCCTCTCTCATGCTTTCCCCCTGCCTCCACACTGTACCCAGCACTGAAGCAAATGAGGGAGATGAGGAGCAAATCCAGGAACACAGACAGCAGCATGAGAGGAGATAGGCAGCACACCTAGGCAAAAGAGGTGAAAGGACACGGGAAATAAAGCAAGGATAGGCCAGAGGGAAAACTTTGCCAGAACCTGGAAACTACACCAATTATTCAAAATCTCTGCTGTCTTTTCTGCCCCTGGATGAACTGAAGATTTATTGACAAGCTTTTTGTGTCAGCAGATCCTTTCAATGGTAACCCTGGGAAGAGAATACTGCAATTTATATATTCTACAGTGCAGCTATTCAACACTGAATACACACTCAGTAAAATACCACAAGGATAAACTTTTGCCACAATACTATTTATCTGCATACCAGTCACTACTCAACTCACTACTTACTTGCTATTTTAGGCTACCAAAAGCAGCACCTAATCCCAAAAATTCAATACATTGCCCTGTCACACACAGGCAATACAGGGTGGAAAACCCTTTAAAAAGCAAGCTAGCTATCAAACCGCACTACATACAAAATAGTAAACAATTCTTTTAAAAAAGTGGAACAATGATCTTATTTCACTTATTATTAGGTTCCTTGAAGAGTAAGACATGAAGTTCTTCCAAAGACTGGGTCATTCAGACAAACTGCACAGCAGAAACATACTAACAACAACTGAATTAACATTCCAATCATATGGACACCAACTAAAATATTTATCCTCCCTCCATCTGGATGAAAGTAATCAAGTACTTAACTACCTTTGTAAACACAACCCTAAGTCAAATTTCCATAAAACTGACCAACTTTTGTGTATTCAAAGGAAACCACAGCACAGCACAACCATAGTATAAGCCTTAGGAAACTTGTACAGAAGTCAATGAACACCTCAAAGTTGCAAGGATTATACTGCATGGGTCTTTCAGCCTCAAAAATGAAACAAAGATGTTGTATAACAGAAGCTGCAGTCAGGGGAAAAAGTCATAAAAATGCAGCAAGGATAAAATTTCAATGTGGAAATAACCTATTTAGCACCTGCAACAATTTCAGTACTATCCAATGTTACAGAAGATCAAATTCTCCCTAAACCTTCCTCTAATTAAAACATAATAACAATAAGCTCCAGCAATATTCACTGACTATCTAACAAGATCCTCAACTTACTGTCAAGAATATCTGGATTCTTAATGTAAATATTATTCATCAGAGTCTGAAAGGCACTAAGGCTTCAGCAACCTTTGAAAATGGGAAGGCCTGTGTTGAGATGCAGAGTTAACTGTGTCATCATGGCACATGCGCTATTAACTATACTGCTGAAATAAAAGTTCAAACTCGGGTTTCCCCAAGAGCAAGTAGTTTTGATTTCAGTTCAGAGGAGCTTGTGTTTAACTGTGTCTGATTTCCAGTTAGCCAATAAATACAGGAAATTTTCCCAAGGTGGCTAAGTGAGGAGTGAGAAGGAATGAGAAGAGCTGCAGAGCTGCCACACACAGCTGAGCTGAAACCACACGCCAGGTAGCAGGAATGTGGTCAGTCCACTCCAAAGTGGGCCAGCTTTGAGGAGTGCTGACCCAGTCCCATCTACTTCAGTTTAAAATCTAGGGTTGCTTTCCTAATTCAGCTCAGAAAGCCAATGTGGACAGAGATGAGAAATCTGCAGACTGAGTTTTATATTCCTAGAATTTTCAGTCCAAATCACACTGCTGAGAAACCTGAACAGAGAGCGTACTTTATGCAATCATCAACTATTTTCAGAATTTTCAGAGACAGGACTTCCTTTACTGGGGTGTAAAAATGTCTTAACAACATTTGTAATATATTTTTTTCAATTAATGCTTATCCAAACTATGGTTTAAAGCATCTTCATATTTACTGGGAGAAGCTGTTCTTTGGTTTAGTACAGATTACTGAAACAAATACATTTTTTTAGTCAAAATTTCCTACATTGGATGTTTAGTGCTAGGAAGAGCCAGTACATAAGCACAATTTTCAAGGCAGTTCTTCATGCAAAAGGACTCTAAGTGAAACAAATGAGACTGCTTACACAATAAAATTCAACACATTGAACCTTCCCTAGTCAGATTTGTGATTTTATACTAAAAAGCCTGTATATGCATAGCTACACAATTAGATAGACAGACAGACACTCTCCTTTAGACAAGAAGGGTAGCACAGACAACTGCATTGCCAGTGTATGTAGAGACTCTCCTAGAATTCCCTTTTTCTGGCACCAGTGCACATGGAGTTAGTTCTTGTCAATAAAATTAATGCTTCTGAAGTAGCAAACTACCTTATGTCTCTAGCTATAGCTGTAATATTTTTAATATGGTAAACCTCAACATGATGCCCATTAAAAGCAGATCTTAATTTAACAAAAATATTATGTGTATAAACAGAAGTCTACTTCATATGTTTTTCTCTCAGAAGTGCTACTTTTGCATGCAAGTGTTCTTCTTCCTATATTTTCAAAAAGATAAATATATCTGTACCTTTTCAAGAACCTGTAGCTTCTGAAAAGGTAAAAGAGTGCCTAAACTGAGAGCAGAACTCACATGCAGAATTATTACCTCATAATTTGAAGATAAAGATCAAATACCTTACCGAAGTGAAGTAAGTCTACCCCATGGTTCTATATATGGATATTTTCCTCTGGTCTCATAATAAATTGACTCACCAATGATCAGAATATCAGGAACAAGCCATTTTAACTGAAAACAAGAAATCAAAACCTAGAAAAGATAGCACACATTTTTGAGCCTGTAACAAAAGGAAATTGACTTGAAATTGACACCATTCTCAAGCTGATTTTAATTGCAGGCCCTTGGTATTCATTTCATTAAAGTTCTAGACATTATTACACATAGCTGGTTGAAGCAATGGAAAACACCATATTACGGAAACAGAAAATATAAAAATTGGCTTTTTCAGAGACTCTTAAGGAGGTCCCATGTGGTTACAACTTCTGTTACAGATTCAAAGTCTTTACTGTTACATTGCTTAAAATGTAACACTTGCAATGTCGATCTGGTGACATTGGCTGCTCACTGACCAGTTACTGGTCTAATTCAAATCATTTAAAGCCATAATTCAAGAACAAGGTCAAGCTTGCAAATTGCTGAACTAAAAGTTTATTGAGAGGACTAAAAGGAGAGGATAACATAAAAAGGATTTAAATGAAAAATTAATATTACTTATTCTTCAGCATCCAAATGAACATTACAAAAAAAATACCCTTTCAATTTCTAAAACCTCTTTAATTTCCAAAACCTTTTAATATCTAAAACCATGAAACACTGTAAAAATCTATAGTTTTCAGGAATATTTAATTTCCTCAATTATAAACCCAAAGATGTATGTCTGTGCATAATGCTATTTATTCCTTGAAAGAACAGCATTTGATTGCCAAGTCAAAAATTATACTAAAAAAGATACATGAAGTTGACAGCAGATCCTGACTACAACCTTCAGAAACCTACTTACTATGGGCAAACAAGTCTTGGATATAGAGCAGTAGCTTGGCAGAAAAAGCAGAAAATAAATGGATGAAGTTTGGTGGGGATTTTTTTAGCATTCTTTTATTAAAAAAAAAAAAAAAAAGAAAAAAAAAAAGAAAAAGAAACACCCAAACCAGAAACTAAAAGTAGCACACTTTCTGGAAGTATCTATAAGAGCAATAACTTGGTACAGTTGAGCCTGAAACTTGCTGCCAAAATGGCACTGGCTATTTCAGTTGGGAACACATCACAATTTCTATAAAATGTACACTTGAAATTCAGCCATAAAGCCATGGACTAATGGAGAATTCCAGGTAAGTCTAACCCCCAGCACAACTGAATACTCCACCTGGCCTGCTCCCAGATCTTCACGGAAACAAGACAAGCAGGAGTCAGCTCAAGGTCTTCCCAGTAACTGCAGCCATCCTCCAGACCACCTCCTTTCCAGGGAGTCTCCTCACTCTTTACCCACATCATGCAGTAGTCACACCATTAAAGAAGGTGTTTCCAGGAAAACAAAAGCCAGGAGCAAGAACTCCCCTGACATATTTCCACTGAAAGTAGCAGGTTAAAGGAGAAAGACCCAAGTTGACAGCATAAATTGCTTGGCAAGTATCAGCCTTATGCCATATGATTTGGGAACATATGTATGCAATCTAATAAACAATCATACAGGGACCCAGGAAATGCAAAGTTAATGCAACATGCCCAAGAAGCACCTGCTGTGCATGCACAGAAGGACTGAACTCAACAAGAACTAGGGTCCTGTGGTTGCAATGTGCAGCCTCTTACAAGTCCAGAAAACAGTCCACACAGCCCACCCAGGCAACGACACTTTCCTCCTTCCTGCTCTTGCAGAACAAAGCCAGCAGACATGAGGTTGCTCGCTTTTTCAAGTCCACTACTACTACTAGGTGTAGCTATAAACAATGAAGATTCATACATGGATATGAGAAGAAGCTACATCTTGCAGTTTGAATATCAAAGGCTAACAGATTGGTATCTTTTCAATGAAGGGATAAAACAGAGTACTGCAGGGACCTTGAAGAGTTTTAAAATAAAAACCCCCTCACACATACACACACTCAGAACAAGAAAAATGGCAGTCAACACTGAAATGTTCTGGGTGAAAATAAAAAGTGCTGCTGCTGTACATTAAATATTTAACAAAAAAGACTTCAACATTCTGATCTGCCAATGAGTGAATCCATTCACACATGTCCCACAAGGATTATGCTCAGCTCTTCATCATGGAGTTGATTAGCATCAATTGTATAGTGAAGAGAAATGCAGAGTTCCTATAAGGAAAAGATTCTTTTAACTGACCTATTTTTACAACTCTTCATGAAATTACATGATAAAAAAAATAAAAAATACCAGCACACTTACTGTCCTCTGAAAATCTACACAAATTAAATAAATGCTCCAGAAGAAAGCATTCAGCAGCAATGCATGTTTATGCTTTCCTGTCCCCATGCTTTCACCACAACACAGGTTTGAAGAAGCTGCAGCCCTGTGAAAGAAGACATGCACCCTAGGACAGTAACCATGTAGTAAGTCATATAACAAATACAGCTACAATGCTTGCCATTAGTCCAATTCACACACTAGTTACTATTAAAAGACAAGGATACAGAAAAAAATTTATTATTGAAGATAAACTAACATTAGCTGCCATAAAGATAGTGACAATCAATCAAGAAGAAATCACTTCTCCCTGTTTCTCTGCAGAAGTCTCCAAATAAAGACAGGATTCTGCAAGTTCTAGTAATGCTCAGGGTTTTTTTTCTAAACAGACCATCACGAAATTCAAAATTACATGCAAGTGCTTCTAAGAACTTAGGGGAGCATACTAAGTCATGCACTACAAGGACAGTAAACTGAGAATTAATAGTGCTTTCACTACACTTTAATATGCAACAAAGGAGATGACTGTAGTAATCCCTGAAGCATTAGAGGCTTCTTCTCATGTACTTTAGGTTAAATTTGCACTTCAGTTATACATTTTGTGATGTTTTAAGAGACTCTTCAACAAGAATTGCCTGATTCCTTAAATTAAAAACATTTCAATTCATGAACTAACCTGTTACATACAGAAAGAAAGAAAAAAAACACCCTCCTTAGAAATTTACCAGGTGAGCAAAGATGCATGAAGAAACAATCTAAAGAAATCTAGGACAACATGTCACCGAATTAAAACCTATTCCACAGTTTTAAGCAGTTTGGACCAGTTAAAAGTCTCAAATAAAGAAAGCACGTGTAACAAGTGAACTGTTGATCTGTAACAACACGTGTGTTATTATGCAAAACAAAAACACAACGACAAGAAGCACATGGCTCCTTACTTTCGGGCAAAACACCTTCTGCTCTTTAACACCACAAGTGACAGCATTAGCAAGTACCGAGCGGCTCGCACACAAACTGCAAGAAGCCAGCCTTTACCTATCAAAGCCTGGAAAAGGTTACTTTGGAAGATGCTGATGACACGCTCGATGGAGTTCCGCAGCTGCCGATCCTCCGCCTGGCTCAGCTTGGAGCGGTATTCCTCCAGGAGGCGCAGGGCTCGCTGGGTATCTGCAAGCGGAGACCAGACACACGGCTGACCGACCGGTGCGCACCGGGCAGGAGCACCGGGGATGCACCAAGCCCCCCGCGTCCGGTACCGCACCCAGCCCGGCGGCAGCCTCCTTTGTTCGCAGCCGGATAGCGCGGGCGGACGGGGCCTTTCGGAGTGCGCGCAACGCACCGCGGCACCCGCCCGCCGCCCCCCGCCCGTACCCGGCCGCGGCAGCGTCTGTCAGCCGGTCGGACTCCGGCTGTCCCTGCCGTGCGGAGCTCACCTTGTTTCCTGACGTGCATCGCGCCCCGCCCCCCTCCCGGGGCTGCCCCTCCGCTCCCCGTGAGGGCTGGGCCGAGCGGGGCAGACGCGGGGGGCGCGCCCCCTGCCGGCCGGCGCGGTGGGAGGCGGCGGCCCGCCCGCCTGACCGACCCCCCGCCGCCATGAGAAGAGAGCGGCTCCGCGCGGGGCTCCCGCGCGCCGCCGCCGCGCGACGACGCGGGGCAAGCCGGGCCCGGGCCGGCCGGGGCCCGAGTGCGGGACAGTCGCGGTGGCACGGCGGCTGCGGTGGGCCGGGCCGGGCCGGGCAGAGCTGGGGCGCTCCCGCCGCCTCCCGCCCCACTGCTCGTGAAATCCAAACTTTCCAGCCAAAATGCGGCCGGATGCTGGGGAGCGCGCACCCCCCGCCCAATTGACCGGGCCCCGGCGGGCGCCATCAGGTCCCCGGCGCGGCCGGTCCTTGGCGGCGGGCGGGGATGAGGCAGGTGAGCGCTCCCGCTTAATGGGCCGCCCGCCCCCGCGGGTCCACTGCCGCACCAGCGCCGGACACACCGCAACCGGGAACGCAAGGGGAACCGCCGGCCCCCGGCAGGACCCCCCCGAGCTGGCTGATCGCCGTCCGCTGGTGGTGCCCCCACTGGTGGGCTGCGGGAGGGCGTGCAGCTCCAGGTGTGCGCCGGGACCTGCGGTATGGGCTCAAGTCCCGTTTTCACTGCGGGAAGTTGTGTCCAGGCGCAGCGAAGGGCTGCGGGGTGCTGTGGGAGGGCCCGGGCCGTTCCCGTATCCGTGCGGACGCGCGGGTTAAGAGCCGTGCCTGGCTGCGTGGAGCACGGAGCCGCGCTGCGTGGCGGGAGGTCAAGGGACAGGCAGGGGGAACGAGATAATCGCGGACATTGCCGGCCCTCCCACAATTAGTAAATGACCTGGCCATCCACCTGTTGCTGGGGTTTATTATAACTTCATCCATCCTTGTTAAGAAAGACCATGATGAGGAGGACGACTTCGAAGAAAAGATAAAGAAATCGGCTTTACTCGCAGTTAACATCGAACAATGTCAGCGTAATGATATCATGAGAAAACTTGAAAAGCGTTGCTATCCTGAAAGATTGGAAGACATGGTATGTATAGTGTTACGTTGGGGACTGGTCAGAATCGTGAGAGTTACTTTCCCTCAAAACTGGCATGACATGGTAAGGAGTTACCTCCAGGCACAACACTTGCTTTTTTGCAAGATGGCACAGGTGACAGGCCAAGAAAATGGGTGCCTTTGCATAGAATTGTGAGCTAAAATGATCTTTGCAGCATACTACTATGATCATAAATGAAATTTATTTAAAGCGGGGTGGGTAGTAGGGGTGACTCTTTTCTGAGATGGAATGTTAACTTATCTCTCAATCAGAATGGAAGTAACCAGAAGTTCTGATCTGAATACCACTTACAACCCTGTATGTATATCAGATTTGATGCAGAAAAAGACTTGAAAGTTCAGGCAAATATTGCTGATGTATTATTTTTTTTTTTGTTTTTTAAATCCAGCCACATATATTTCCCCTTTTAGATTAAGAAAAGAAACAAATAAAATGAACGCAAATGTTCAAGAACTCATCAAAAACCTAAACGGATTCTCCTGGTGACATCAAGTCACAATTTGAAGAATTCCAAATTAAATTAATCAGAACTGGTTTCTCTTTGGCTAAAACCTAACCTTAAGAAACTTAACTGTACGATCTACCCGATCTAGAAAAAGGCCTCTCTTTTCCCTCCTCAATAGTCCCCATGTTTTGTTCTTTGATTTGTTCCAGGGTTTTCTCCTCCTCCCATTGCTATGGATACTGTTGAAGTGTATCACTACATCTCATTGAAGCAATCAGAACCTAATTTAGTGCTGAACAGCATTGCCCAGTTCTTTCCTTCTAGTTGTTTTTTCATATCTCAGAATTTTGTCACCAGCGTACCAGTTCAGATATTTTGAAATGAAAGCCTACCTAAGCCAGGGACATTGACAGAACCTCCATCATCGTGCCTCATCAGTTTTTCAGTATTTACACAGCAATAATGTGTGAAAAGGAGCATAACCCCGCTATGATGTCAGAGGAATACTATACAGAAGGAGAGGAAGAAATCTATTTAGCTAGTCGTAAGGAGACATCTGCAGCATTTAGGTTAGGTTTGCTGACCTGACAATAATGTATTATTAAAAAAACCAAAAAAACCTTTTTTTTTTTTTAACATAAAGAACCACCACTAAAGAAACTGATTTTTCATACCAGTATTTGGGTTCTCAGTCCCTTGTTTTTATTTTAAATAAGATATAATCCTATTATACTCCGGTCACTCACTGGCTGGGGATAGAGAATAATCCCCTGTATAACACCTGACGACAGCATTTACTCACTTGTTCTAATGCTCAGGAAAAAAAAAAAAATAAAACATAAAAGAGGGGTCAGGATGATGGATCAGCAAGTCAGGAAGCAATTAGGTGAGCCTTATTGTACTCAAGGACGATGCTGGTTCCTGTCCTTTCTTTTCTGTTCTAGGAGTGTATGTTGGCTGATTGAAAGCATTTATTGACCAGGACGGAGACACAGTATTAACTTCAATTGAAACGTGGGCTTGAAATTCCAGCACATATACAAAAATATCCCATGAAGGCAAATTACAATTTTTAGTAGCAAAATTGCATCTAGAGCCGGTTTGCAACCTAGCTTTTTACACACTTTCTTTTTCCCAGGAACTCCAGCTTTTCAGGAAGTTGTGTTGTTCCCTTGGGGGGGGGAAAACTAGTGTCCAACCAGAGCACATCTTGCACTTAGCAATATAATTAAGCAGACTTAAGCACTAATTACCCAACATCAAAACCACTACGGCATGCAACAAGCTAAAACTTGTGTATTCTTAAATGTGACTGTTGTGGTCAGTATAAAGAATCACCATTCATGTGCTTAACCACCCTTGCTGTGCTCCAAAAATGACCCTTGGCATATGAACCCAGACATTATACAAAGCAGCAGCCCATATGCCACGGAAGAGTCCTCAGATGCATCTTAGGATGTGCCAACGGCCCTTTCTCCTCCCACTGCCCTCAGATTTCCCCCTTAAATCCCTTCTTTTGACCGCTGCTGCCAGAGCATTTCTGGGATGGTTCTGCTGGGACGCCTCTGGCCGGGATGGGCCATCCTTGATATAGAGCACCATACTGTCTTCAGGGGGATGTGTGATACAGGACCAGGCAGAGCTTTTGGTAGCAGGGAGCCAGCACGCACAAGTTTTTTTTCCCTTGTAAAACAGATTCTGTACGCCACCTGATCCCCTAGCCCATGCCATTTGTCTGAAGTAAAAAAGCAGCCCAGTTGTCCAGAGCTTACAACCCACAGTTTCATGAACTAATCATGACACAAGACATAAAGTTTTCCGACTTTGAGAAAACCTATCCACAGCTTGTTGGCAGCTGCCTGCTCTGGCACGTTGCTCAAGTAGTGAGCCTTGCCACAATGTTGTACCTGAGCCTACACCAGGACCCAGCATGCCAGAAGGAGCGCACACAAGAGACGCAGTGACACCTAGCGGGCCCACACCACACAGGCCCACAAACACACGGCCGCAGGGGGGCGGGGGCCCGGGAGCTGGGCTGGCAGGGGGTCGCAGACAAGGCAGGCAGGGCTGGGGGGGGGGGGGGGAAGAGCTGGGGGGGGGGGCAGGGGGGGCTGCAGCGGCGGTGGGGGCCCAGGGGGGGAGGGGGGGAGCGGGTCAGCAGCACACCGACATCAGGGGCAAGGGAAAAGAACAGGAGGCACAGCAGAGCCAACAGTCAAGGCAAGCAGGCACAGAAGGAGGAAGCAGGGGAAAGCCAGGCAGCTTCAAGAGACAGAACGGGGAGGCAATGAAGAGCAGGGAAAAGCAAGCAGAAGCCAGGGAGACCAAGAAGCAGCCAAGTCAAGCGCAAGCTTTCAGGAGGGAACACACAACACAGGAGCCACCACAGAACAGAGAGCAGCCCCAGCAACAGCTATCAGGCTCAGACCCAACAAAGAGCAAAGGCACACAGGAGATAAGAGAAGAGCCGACCAGCACCCAAACCCGCCAACACAGCTTCAGCGTGGCGCAGAAGGCGAGGGAACAAGAACAAGCACAAACAGAGACAAGCCAGGGAGCCAGCAAAAGGGCCAGAGTAAGGTCACAGACAGAAGCGGCACAAGGCAGAGGCAGAGACAGGTGAGGCACAGGGACCAACAGACAAAGGAGAAGGGGGCAAGCAGAGGGACAGGGAGGAGCTCCAAGACAAAGACCACAGAGGACAAGAAAGACTCAAAAACAAAACCATGAGATAGACCAGGATAGCTAGCACAGGCAGGCAAGAGAGACAGAGAGCTGCAAACACACCAGCACACAAGCACCCAGAAGGGGCAGGGACAGGGGGAGCCGAGTGCAACAGCAAGGCGCAGAAGCAAAGCCAGGGTGCAAAGAGCGGCTGCTCTCGGGCTAGATCAAAGCTTGAGCACAGAGTGAGACAAGAGCAAGAGCACAACAACCAGAGGCACACCGGGAAAGACAACAGCAGAGAAGGAGAAACAACCACACAGGGCAGAGACAGGCAAGGGAGTGCTAACAGTCAGATCAACAGCAGGCAAACCAGCAGGACCAGGACCAGAGGCTAATGAAGAAAGCAAAGCGCCCAGGCTGGGGCACAAGAAGAGCAGGAAGCAAGTAGGAGACAAGCAGCAGAGCACATAGAAGCAGAGGCAGGAGTACAGCTAGCCAGAGCCAACAGCTCAAGCAAAAGCGGACACAGGACAAGCAGAGGGCAAGAGAAACAGCAAAAGAGGCAAAGGGCCAAAGTAGGAGGCAGGACTACAGGCACAACAGCAAAGCCAAGGGGAATCGCCCACAGGCGGCCAGCCACACGTGCCACACACCCAAAGGGGCAGGCCAAGACAGCGAGCAGGCTCACCACCCAAGCAAACACCTGACGGCAGGCACAAAAGGGGTGAAAGAGCACTTCAGAGACACAGGAGAAGCAACAGCAGCAGCAGCACTCCCGCACATGCTCGGAACAATTCCAAACTTTCACCAAAATGTGCGGCCTTTATGCTGGGGAGCGCGCCCCCCCCCCACGTGACCGGGCCCGGCGGGCGCCCAATCAGGGCCCGGCGCGGGGCCGGTACCTTGGCGGCGGGCGGGGGAGGAGGCAGGTGAGCGCTCCCCGCCTTAAAGGGGCCGCCCCGCCCAGCCGGGCCCGGCCCGCAGCCAGCGCCGGACACACCGGCACCGGGAACGCAATGGGAACCGGCCCCCGGCAGAACCCGCCCCGAGCTGCTGATCGCCGCCGCTGGTGGTGCCCAGCGTGGGCTGCGGGAGGGCGGGGCAGCTCCAGGTGTGCGCCGGGTACCTGCGGTATGGCTCGTCCCCGTTTAACTGCGGGAGTTTGTGGGCAAGGCGCAGCGAAGGGCTGCGGTGGTGCTGTGGGACGGCCCGGGCCGCTCCCGCCGTGAGGAAGCGCGGGTAGAGCCGTGCCTGGCTGCGGGGAGCACGGAGCCGCGCTGCGTGGCGGGAGGTCAAGGGACAGGCAGGGGGACAGAGATAAATCACGGACATTGCCGGCCTCCACAATAAGTAATGAACTGGCATCCACCTGTTGCTGGGTTTTTTTAACTTCAGCCATCCTGGTGAAGAAAGACCAGGATGAGGAGGAACGACTCGAAGAAAGATAAAGAAATAGCTTTACTGCAGTTAACAGAGAACATAATGTCAGCGTAATGATATCATGGGAGAAAACTTGAAAAGCCTTGCTTCCTGGAAAGTTTAAGAAATGGGCTGTATAGGCTGACGTTGGGGACTTGTCAGAATCGTGAGAGTTACTTTCTCAAAACTGGCATGGAAATGGTAAGGAGTTACCTTCCAAGGCAAAACAGCTTGCTTTTTTGCAAGATGGCACAGAGGTGACAGAGCACAGAAATGGGTGCCTTGCATAGAAATGTGTGAGCTAAATGATCTTTGCAGCATACTCTATATATTCATTAAAAGGAAATGTATATTAAAGCTGGTGGGTGTAGGGGTGACTCTTGTTCTGAGATGGAATGTTAACTTATCTCTCAATCAGATGGAGAGTAAACCAGAAGTTCTGATCTGATACACTTCAAACCCTGTATGTATATTCATATGAGATGCAGAAAAAGACTTGAAAGTTCAAGGCAAATATTGCTGATGTAATTTTTTTTTTTTTTAAATCCAAGCTCACATTTCTATTTACACTTTTTAGATTTAAGAAAAGAAAAATGAAACTGAACTGAAAATGTTGAAGAACTCATCCAAAGAACCTAAAAGGAGTCTCCTGGTGACCTCTCACAAATTTGAAGAATTCCAAATTAAATTAAATCAGAACTAGGTTTCTCTTTGGCAAAAACCTAACCTTAAAGAAACTTACACTGTAATAGATCTAACCCTAGAAAAGGCCTCTCTTTTCCCTCCTCAATAGTCCTATGTTTTGTTCTTTGATTTGTGCCAGGAGTTTCTCCTCCTCCCATTGCTATGTACTGTGAAAGTGTTCACACATCTCATTGAAGCAATCAGAACATACATTTAGTGCTGACACACATTGCCCAGTTCTTCCTTTCTAGTTGTTTTTTCATATCTCAGAATTTTGGCACCAGCTGGTACCAGTTCAGATATTTTGAAATGAAAGCAGACTAAGAAGGGACATTGACAGAAACCTCCATCATCTGGGCCTCATCAGTTTTCAGTATTTACAACAGCAATAAATGTGCTGTAAAGGAGCAATAACCCTCTTGATGTCAGAGGAATATATATACAGAAGGAGAGGAAGAAGAATCTAAATTTAGCTAGTGGAAAGGAGACATCTGCAGCATTTAGGTTAGTTTTGCTGACTGACATAAATGTATTATTAAAAAACAAAAAAAAACTTTTTTTTTTTTTTACAATTAAAGGAACCACCATAAAGAAACTGATTTTTCATACACAGTATTTGATGTTTCCCAGTCTTTTTTTTATTTTAAATAAGAGATAATCCTATTATATACGGTCACTGTGCTGGGGATAGAGAAATAATCCCATGTGTAACACCCTGAGACAGCATTTCTCACTTGTTACTAATGCTCCAGGAAAAAAAAAAAAAAAAAGAAAACATCAAAGAGGGGGTCAGGATGATGGATCAGCAAGTCAGGAAGCAATTAGGTGAGCCGTATTGTACCTCAGAGGACGATGCTGGTTCCTGGCACTTCTGTTTCTGTTCTAGGAGTGTATTTGCTGATTGAAAGCAGTTGAACCAGAAAACACAGTATTAAACTTCAATATGAAAAGTGGGCTTGAAATTCCAGCACATATAAAAAATATCCCATGAATGGCAAATCACATTTTTAGTAGCAAAATTGCATCTAGAGCCAGTGTTGCAAAACTATGCTGTATTACACACTGTCTTTTTCAGGCTCCAGCTTTCAGGAAGTTGTGTTGTTCCCTTGGAGGAGGGGAAAACTGAGTGTCAACCAGAGCATCATTGTGCACTTAAGCAATATAATTAAGCAACTTAAGCACTATAATTTAAATCAAACCACTCCAGGCAGCATACAGAAAAGCTTGTACTTAAATTGTGACTGGTGTGGTCAGTATAGAAGTCACCATTCATGTGCTTAACACACCCTGGCTGTGCTCCAAAATGACCCTTGGCATAGGAACTCCAGGACAATTATACAAAGCAGCAGCCCATTGCCACTGAAGTCCTCAGATGCATCTGAGGATGTGACCAACGGCCTTTCCTCCCTGCCCTCAGATTTCCCCCTTAAAATCCCTTCTTTTGCAGCTGCTGCCAGAAGCATGTCTGGGATGTTCTGCCTGGGACGGCCTCTGGCAGGGATGGGCAGCTTGTTAGAGCACACATACTGCTTAAGGGGGATGTGTGATACAGGACCAGGCAGCTTTTGGTAGCAGGGAGGCCAGCACAGCACAAGTTTTTTTCCCTGGAAAACCTTCTGTAACAGCCACCTGATCCTAGCCCATGCCATTTGTACATGAGTAAAAAGCAGCCCAGTTGTCAGAGCTTAACTACCCCAGTTTCATGAACTATAGTGAAACAGAGACAGTATTTTCCCACTTTGACAAACTATGCCACAGCTTGTTGGCAGCTGCCTGCTCTGGCAAGTGATCATAGTAGTGAGCCTTGCCACAGATTTGTACCTGAGCCTACACCAGCTCCCACTCCTCCCAGCTGCCACTCTAAAAATGGCTCTTTCTCCTTCAGAAACATCACCTGGTCAGCTGGGACCACACCACAGGCAACAAGAATGCTGTCAGGCTTCTTATGTTTTGAGGCAGTGACACTTTGGCCACAGACAGGGCAGCAGGACGTGGAGGGTTTAACTTCATGCCAGCTACCTGGTGAACCCCTTAAGTCCTACTGGATCCAGCTGACAATGCAGACTTCTCAAACTGGCAATGGCAGTGGATGTGTTGCAGCTGGTGTCCCACACAGCATCTGGAGAGATATAATGAACTCAGAATTGGGGACTTCAAAAAACATTTCCTAGATCCACACATAATGTCAATCAACACAAGAACACCAAGAAAAAAATAACTGCAGATACCATCAAATGGCAAGAATTTACAGTTATTAGTATGGCCAAAAAAATACAGTAGTTACAAGCTGAGACAAACTCCATTACAACAGAAGGTGGACAGAATAAATAAGTACAGGTACTGCACTTATTATCTGTTCATAATTATGGATGGATTTTGGTGTATAAGGTGGAATATTTCTAGAATAATATAACCATAGTATTAATTTTATTAAAAAAAAATGTTGAAGAATAATGAGTAAAACTCAAGACTGTTTTTATGCTAGGCTTACTAATGAAAGAAAATACAAAACCAATAAAATTGGTGCTCCCTTAACTGTTAGATTTGGTGTCTAAAGTCACCATATAATACTAGCAGTCACCATACAAAGCAGATGATTTCCCTTATTCATTCAGAACTGTGAGATGATGCTCATGAAAGGATCTCTGACAGCTGCAGGAAAGCTTTCACTTCTCTGCAAACTCAGTGCAATGCTTCACTGCTAACTGGGGAAGCAGTGAAACTAATGAAGTCTCATTTCTCCTGCCCAACAAGGGGTGAAGCCTGAGTGAAGTTAGCTTGTTCATTATGCCTCCACTCATCTGGATTCTCCCATGTCTGATAAGTTTGGACCATGTGCCACAGCCTTACCTTCCAGGAGCTGCCTTCAGAAGAGCATCTTTTCATTGTCATCTGTAATTTTGTGGGTTATAAGAGATGCAAACAACTTCTTGTAGAAGCATTCTACTTGAATCAAAACATGGAATGGTAATGTGTCTTTTTTAATCTGTGAAAACTATTATATATGGAAAATTTTTGTGAGGCCACTGAAGACTAAAGCTACTCTTTCCAACACAGTCTGCAGTTTACTCTGTCACACAACCCAATGAGTCACGTGCCTGTCATAGATACTGCTAACAGTTAAAATAGCAGCTCACTTTTGTCTATCATCTTCGTTCTTGTGGGTAAAATAAGTTGCTGCATACTGCACGGGGAAGGATCTAATCTTCAGCTGTGAAAATCAAAGTTTTATTAAAAAAAATCACAGTTCAGCAAATTTAATTAAGCCTACTCAATGGAATTCTTATGGGATCCTCTTGCACATCTCTGCTTATTTAATTTTAATCTTTTTTTTTTTTTTTTTTTTAATATACAGAGAAGACAATTTCCCCAGTAATACAATTTTCATTTGTGGGCTGTATATCCAGTTTTTCCTCATAACTGAGGCTTGTCTTAGGTTAATTCAATCTCCATCAGAATACAAGGATGTCTTTATTCTTAGCATTAGAGAGTCCAGCTGGGCATGGCTAGTAGACGAACGTGTTCCTGTTTACAGGGAGAGTAATAGAAAACTGGACTTCTTTTTGTCTAAAAGACTATTTTTTTCCCCTATCATTGTGCAGTTTGTGTGTGCTGAAGTTGTTTGAGCTTTTGTTCAATTAGGGATTGTTTGCCCTGTGTATATAGCAAACTCATCTTTCTTTGGCTCTTTTAGTAGGATTTATCTGTTGGGTTTGGGACCATTCACAATCCCACAAAAGAGTGAGATTTACTACTCCAGCAAATGCAGGAACTGGCGCATTATAAGAAATATGAGACTTTTATTTCCTTATTTAGAATGTTTTATTTAAATATACATACCTAATGTAGAGAAGAGTGCAATTGCAATTTTTTAAAACAATTAAAATTCAGTGTTTGGCTGCTAATGCTCCGGCATCTTCTGGAAGGCTGCAAAACATCAAAAACAGAAGCATAGAAAACAATATTAATTATAATTGTTAACAATTACTGCCAATATGACATGCATAAACCTAGACCATCTTCCTCCACACTTTCTATAATCAGGGCTGTGTTATATAATATCAGCTTAACAGCTTCTTAGTTGACTTCCTGATGTAAAGATAAACATCATTATATAACCTGCCTAGTTTAACTTTCCCAGTCAAATTAAGCAGAGAGGTTAGTCTGCTGTATGAAGTGAGTTTGTCTGTGTGAAAACCCAATGCAAAAAATAAACCTTCAAAGAGCATGTTAGAGGCTCTTGAGCAGTGTTTTCCTGGGAAGAAGGCAGCAGTTGCTGTGGGGTTTGCCTGACCAAATGCTAAGGAGAGTGTTTAGAAAGTAAATTTGTGGATTTTTGTATGATCGCATTACCCAATGAAAACAACAGCTACTAAAAATAAATTAAACTCTTCACACCCTATGAAAATGTAACAAATGCCCCCAAAATAGCAAGGCACTCTAGTTTAGACAAAGCGCAAGAAAGGGCTGTTAAACCTCACTGTGGGATTCAGACACAGGGTATATATAAAGCAACACCTCCTCCCAGAAAGGGCAGGAGCCACTTTTACCCTATGGGGATAGAGTAACATGGAAGTGCTTTTTCTTTATTTCTGTGCACAGTCCCCAGCATGCCTTGAAACAGAGCTGCTGTCCATGGCTCAGTTTATTCTGCTGATTTTCACCACCCCTGGAGTACAGAAGCCGGTGTGCCTGAACCACGCGATCCAGCAGCACAGCAAAATGACATCACAGCATATCACATCAAGACACTTTTGTTTTCCCAACTCAAACAATGTAGTATTTGTAGCAGAAAGCATGGGATTGTGCCCAGCCTTACGCCTCTTGCACAAGCGTGAGAGAGACATTCTCTGCTACCACCACATTGTCCATCATGTGCACCTGAAAAGACAAAAAGTCTGTATTTTGGGATTACAGACACGTGTACCTAGATTAAGTGAGTGGGAAAAAAGAAAAGGAGTTTGGCAGTGATTTTTATAGGAATCAAAATCATACTTGTCAGAAACTACCTTGTTTCAAAGCTGAGTCGCTCTCCAAATAAACTGTTCTGTTGCAATGTATTAAGACATTCTACTCCACACCAAACACTGAGTATTTCTACACACTGCAGAAACACACTGAGTGTGTGGAGTTCTTATAGTAACCCCTCTCTCTCCTGGAATGACAGACAGCTAAACTTGTTTAAAATTCCTTCTTCCTGTGCTAACACCTACCATTTGAGCTCCCCCAATAACAGGAGAAATTCGTAGCTGAGGACAATTAGCAGGAGCACAACCAGCAGGCTGCTGGCTTGCCCTTCATAAATCGTGGCTCCATCTGTAGCAGCTACAAGCTGGGCAATGGGTACACAGGGCCCAAGCTTCCTATCTCCTGCCCTGCCATACTCCCTGCTCCTTGAGGTTGTGGAAGTTTTCCGCAGGGATCATTTGGAAGGAGGAGTTACTGGAGTCAGCAAAAGTTGGCCCTCCTGGCTCACTGGTGGTGAGCAGGTAATTGAATTATCAGGCACACCTTCCCTTTAATGGTTTTTTTTTTCCTCCTTGTTTGTGTAGAAGATTTGGGAGGATAAAAGCAAGTATGTACCACAGATAAGTGAAGGAAAAGAGCAGTGTTAAAATGGAATGCAGCTGGATAATTCAAGAAAAAAATTATTCTTGTTTAGAATTTTATGAAAAATTAAAGGGAGAGGCTGCTAGAAGCTGAGGGGTGAGTCCTCCAGTGTCCCACTGAACCAACTGCAGAGCTGGAACAGTGGAGAAACCTGGGAAACAGTCCGGCTTGCAGGGATTTACTGATAAAGAGGACCACTGATAAAAAGGAGCTAGGGACTGCAGGAACTTCCCACAGTTAATGCATCCTGCCCTTCACTTCAGGAGTGAGCTGAGTGGTGCTGAGATGCTGCAGTGTTCACACAGCTTTGCTGTTATATTTTGATATGTGTTTAGGTGCAGAAAATCCCTGCCCATTTTTCATGGAAGGCCTCTGCAGAGTGCCTTCATGTGGATTTTGTAAAAAACATTCTTTTATTCCTTAGAGGTATTGTGCCTACTCTTACTGACTATAAAAGAAGTTATCGGAGTCCAAAGTCCTGTTATTGACTCACAAGTAGATTCTTGGTTGTTCTTTCAGTAAATTATATGTTATATATAACTCATTTAAGCTTCGTTGCTTCTGTATCACTTACCTTGCCCTAATTTCTTGATCAAACACTGTTGCAAGTTGAGGTCAATGAAAATTTTAACATTTTCTGGTTGTAAGTTCCCCAAGAGCTTACACTAGATTCCCAGAATCAGAGCTACTTCTGAATACATTGACCTAAACATTCTGCTGCTGTTGGCAAAGCTGCATGGACAGCTAACTCCTCCAGATGGGTCCAAGGGTCCAGCTAGATGCTCCAGAAAGCTACAGGGAAGCTGGCTGCAATAATCAAACATTTATACTCAGAGACAACACGTACTGTAGGGCTATTTATTATTGATATTCCTCTGGTTCTAGTCCTCTTATTTGCTTTTTGTCCTCAAAATACAGTATTTCTGGAAATAATCCATCAACCTTCCTTATTTTCAGATTTTCATTTCTGGGGGAAAAAAATCTTCCACTTACCATGACTGTGATTTTTGCAAGGTAAAAAGGGACATCACCAGAGGCTTTACCACATTCCCTCTCAGAACTGCACTACTGCAACAGTAGAGAGCGTTGAGTAACGAGTTTGTCCGATACCAAGACTGACTCATAAGGACAAGAAAAGTTGAAAAACAGGTGTATGCTTGCAATTCTTGTCCCATTTTCCTGATAATATGGAAATGTGGCCAAATAAAACATTAACTTGGTGGTATGCAGGCCTGTGTCCTGACATGGTTTGCATTTATGTATTTGCTTAATGCTGAAATCAGCGAAGTTTCTTTAAATGGATGCAGAGACTATGTGGACTAAGACTTAGAGGTAAAATATTTTCCTTTTTCTTTCCTCACTAGATATTTTATACTTCACAGAGACAAGCTTCTAGAAGAAGCATGGGGTGACATGAAAAGCTACAGCAAAAAGAAATGCTGTGAAGTTGAATATAGTATAGAGATCAAAGCATACCAGGCAGGAGAGAGAGGCAAGAAACACAAACAGTCAACCAAGGATGACTGTGAGCCCTTACTAAGGCCATGAAAGGGGAAAATAATTGACTGTCAGGAGCCTCAAGAGTGAGATTTACAGTAGATTGGGCTATACTAATGGTCCTGCACAAAACACTAGTGTGACCTCACCTAGAGTTTTACATAACCATGGCCATCTGTGTTCAACTAAGGTGAATTTGCACTAGAAGGTGGCAGAGCAGGAAATCTGGGATTTCCAGAGTGGATGACCTCATAGGGTACCTTCAGGTCACTAAGGCTATTGAGCAAAAAAGAACAAAGATCCCCCAGAAAGCTTCCTGGGACAGGAGCGGTGAGGTTTGGAGCAGCTTCCAACTAGAAAAGTGAAGACAAGCCACTGAGCAAGGTGGGACTTGAAGTCACACATCACTACAGACGGAGCACAGTAAAATGTTCCTCTCTAAGCACATGGTGTCCTTTCATTTCTGTCTCCTGGAGGCTTGGTGCCTTTCATCTCAGGTACCCACAGACTGGACCATGTATTTAAATAGGAAAGTAAATTTCACAGCCGGATTCAGGCTGCATCTACATTGAAATTGTTCTATATTGAAGGAAAACAGTGTACAGAGAATTAGATTTTGGGTTTGCTTCATTCCAGAACATTCTTTTTCATAAAGAGTTTCTCTTGGGCCTTTATTCTTGACATTTCTGGGGTCCTCTGGTAGGAGTTTTGGGGCTAGTTCTGGGGTCCTCTAGTTTGGACAGTGTTGTAGTGTACAGCAGCTTCAAGACAACTTGTTGAAAGTCAGGGATCCTGAGGACTATTCTGATCACTGAGGACATCTCCAACATAGTAAAACACTAGATAAGCTCCTTTGAGGTGAGTGGGAGGGGACTGGATAAAGCCTCTGATAGGTTTGGGTTTGGGTTTTTACTGCTTTCTATCTAATCTTATCAAAGATGGAACAGAAATCAGCTACTGACAAAGAACAGTTATCTGCTCACCAAAGCTGCACTGAATTTACATTTCTGCTTTAGGATAGCTGAGAAATTCCAGGCCTGTCCACTAAGGGTAGGCTGAAGAAAAGAACTCAGTCCACTATCACTGGTCTGGATTCAAGAGCGACTTCTCAGCTTCCTAATCAGAAGCAGCTCAGTATTCTCACAGATCTCCTGGCATCATGAAGATGTAGAGCATGCCTCCTATTTCTGAAACTCACTAAGGATTTATTCAATAATTAATTAAAGTCTCATTTAGTTATGATTATTACATGCTGGAGAAAGCATCCAGTTTCATTACAAACAGTTCAATTTAAACTCTCTGAAGACATTCCTTCATAGAAAACAAAACTAGCAATCCAAAGAAAGAAAACCTTATCATCATGTATGGCATTACATTGCAATTCAGAAGAGATTATCTCTCTTAAACAATACGATGAAACATGCTGGCTGTGTTAATTATGTTTGCTAAGTCTTTTAATGTAGGGTACAACTTCAGTGTAGTTCCAGTGAATTTCTGATGCATCATTGCCTCTGCAGATTTTATTTTTGTCTGCTTTGGCTAAATGTAACTAAAAATGAAAATTTTGTGGCTAGTCTCTGCAGAGCAAGCCACATGCTCATATTTACATCAGAAGCAGCTCATACCTTCAAGGAATTAGCAACAGAGGTGTGCTAATTTTTATATCTGAGGCTAGAATTAGCTGCTAGATTCCCATTTTGTTTGTTTTATATATAAGCCCACAGAACTGAAAGCATCAAAGAAATGAGTATAAAGCAACCTCAGCTCTCACTTGGTTCCTTATGTGAACTTGTTGGAGTTTCTGCAATTAGTCAGGAAAGGTTTAGTTCTGCTGCTCCCCTGCTCTCTCACTGCCCAGACTCCCCAGACTGTGCTGTCCCTGCTGGCTGCAGCCACACCAGTGAGGGGCCCGAGGAGATCCAGCCCTCAGCCCTCACTGACTCACGGTGCTTCAGAAGTTTCACTATCCAAGCAGTATGGTAAGTAAACTATGTGGTCTAGCCCCCAGTAAGTTTAACTTTTCCACACAATACAAACACTTGCTGCTTTTTTAAATTTTGCAGCAGGTAATTTTTGTAAACTCTTTGGATGGGTGGAAAATACTTTTTAAAATGTGGAAAACATAACACTCCCCTGCAGATTTTACCATCCCACAGGGACCAACTCCATTTCCTTGCTGGTGGCTGCAGGGGAAAGCAGACTTCAGGTCCAGGCAGCCAGAGTCCAATGCCTCACAAAACCATCTCTGCTAAAGCCAGGGAAATCACTTCACAATCACCAGAGTGAAATCATCAGCCTTGGTCCATGACAGTTTCAGCAGTGATGTATATTGAAAGCAGGACACTACAGACCCCTAAAACCTTTTCAATATCTGTGCAGACCTGGGGAGTCATCTCCAGGCTCATTAAACAATGTTTGGTTTCTTAGTGCACTTTTACCATATAAAAATATACAAAAGCAGCCCATCCTACAGAGATCCACAGACCATTTGAGGAACACCACTCAGCTAGAAGGAAAGATGAGGTGGCATTTGGGAGGTGCAAAGGAGTCCCTGCTAGCCTGTTAAAGGAGTAGCACAAGCCAGCAGGGATTCCAGAGTGCCCAGCCTTCATTTCTATCTCAAGCTCACTGCTCCTGGTGGCCTCTTCATCCTGGAAAACTGTAAGGAGACACCACCATTCCCTAGGAGTTACTGAGAGGCTCAGCTGGAGACCAAGCTCCCCTAAATAGCCAAGATCAGTTAAGCTCCTGGGGCTGAACAAGAGGCAGCTTCAGAAGTGCCGCTGAGGAATGGGAACAGCTGGGTCAGGGCTGCAGGTAGTGTGATGTGCTGTCTTACAGAGAGCTGCCCCCGGGGCTGACAGGGCAGCAGGGGCCCTTGGGAGCTGCCAGAGGCTTCCTGGGACACAGGCATCCACCAGAGCATTCCCTTTGCTGTAAGCAGTAACAGACTCTGCCAGAAAACAACCTCTAAACTTTCTTCTTCTCACTTAGGAGTGCCTTACATGGGGTTAGTTCTATTATACCAATCCCTCCAGCAGCGCTTGTGGAACAAACCTTCCTAAAAGCTCATTACAGTTGCTTGTGCAAAAGCATGCATTCAGATAGGAAATTTTATCTCTACTTATTCAACTTCTTATTCCTCCTCTTACTAGCTAGCACGTTGCTGCCAGTACTTCAAGCAGCTGCCTATTCAGTGGTGAGTTTCCATCTGCAGGCAGAAGAGCTCCCCAGCAATGCTGTGTCAGGGGTTCACCACCCCAGAACCCTCTGCACTGAAGTAACTTTGAGTGCAGCCTTCTCTTGAAGCTCTCCTGTCCTCTCATGTTCCTTTAGCTCTGCTCTTCACATTCCTGATCTATTTCTATGGAACATACCTCGTACATTTTGCATACATACATGTGTATATGCATACACACATGTGTATATGCATACACACTGCATGCACTATATGCCAGTATATATACCTTGTAAATCACTGAAATAGTATTAAAACTCATACTTTACCAATATTGTTTGACTAAACACTATACAGCAGGTCATCCAGGTTTACTATCACATTTGGAAAATATCATGGGATTGTGGGTTGGGGTCCTTTTGTTATTCTACAGAGTGACTTTTTATAAAACAGTACCACTCAGAATGAAGGGTGGGAAGGGTATAAATTAGCAATGTTTTTGTGAACTTGTTTGCAGCTTTCCAAGTCACACATGTATCTCAACAGTATAGACACAGTAGGAATGTCCCTGCCTGTACTGAGCAGCATTTTAGGGTGGGTGAATAAAGAAGCACACTCTCTCACAGAGGGTGAAGTGGCCTGATAGTTTGCTCTAATGAGTATTATTGGCAATTTTACTAAGCTAAATTACAACATGAAGTTCTCTACAAACTCACACTACTGCTTCCAGCTGTACAAAACACTCATACATACCTCTGACAATTTTTCTGGCTCTGTAAGGCCACAGAATCACCATTGGATTGGAGAATGCTTTTGAGGAGACAGATGTTTTTAATGCAAACAGTCAGCTCCCACATTCCACGGCAGAACAGTCTATCTATAGTCCTTCCCCTTCGACTGTTTATGAGATTATTCTGTTAAACACCCAACACTGCCAGCATTTGGTACAGATACAGAAGTATCTGTTTCTGCATGGCTGGTTACATCATTCCATGTTGCTGCAGCAAACCTTGGGGCTGCTGCTTTTGGTTTGGGCTATAATGCATCTTCAGTGCTGGCCCATCATAGAGGAAAGAGAAAGAACTGCCTTTTCTCTACTTTCACCAGCAAAACAACAGGAAAAATTTACACATCACCTGTGCTGTTCTGAGGCAGCAAAATTTCTTGTCATGAGATTGATAAAGGGCAGATAGACTTGTCTGGGGCTGGAGTCCCTGCAGCTGAGGACCTGAAGCAGCATGAAGACAGACATCTAACCCAAGCCTGCTGCCCTGGGTCAGTCCCCAGAACGCCCTAAGTGACCCAAGTGTGCTCCATCTATGCCATTCCTTGGCACATTCCAAAGTCTTGTCAGGGGCTCACAAAGTACTCACATCCCACCGAAGGCAGCACTGCAGCTGCCTTTGGACACAGAAAGACATCAAGGGTCAGCAGTGATCAGGTATGGCCCTGTCAGAGCAAAAAGAAAGGGTGGAAGCCCAAGTGTGTTTGACTTCCTTCTCCTAAAGCCCTTCCTTCAAAAAGGTCTCACTTTTTCAGTTTAATCCCATCCCCAGGCAGCTGCAGCCAGTGCTCTGCTCTCAAAAAGATTCAATTTCCTTCAAAATAAGAAGTGCCAGTGTATTACCACTCATGAAACTAAAAACAGAATAGAAAAAAGATACATATGTAAATCCTTATACATAACTGTCTAAACTTCTTAAGAGATTGCATAGAAAAGAGACATGGAAATTTCACAGATTTTCAGATGACTCAAGGGGCATCCAAACAGTAAATGTGACTCATGGACTGCGTAGGCACGTACAGGTATGTGGGAAGGCTTCTGGAAGCCATATGGTTTCCTGCAGGAGCTGAATATCAGCACCAGCAGTGCTGGGGAGAAGCAATGTGACATTTTATCACATAACAAGCTACTTAGGCACTGTCTGTCCAAGAATTGCTAATGCAGGGGAGCCTGGTGAGGGCTGGCTCCCACCAGCACTGCAGAATAGCATAGCTCCTTTAAAGAGTGGGATCTATTTACAGGAAACTCTTACGAACACAATGAAATTTAAGGGTGTGAGAGGTAATTATACTCCAAAATAATTCGATTTTGTTGAAACTGGCCTTTGAAGACCTCTCTATAGGAGGCCACAGTCTGGCAGAAAAGGAACATTATATGGGACCCTGGCAATATTTAGTCTTTGTGAAAGCAGCTGGAAGCAATTTCATCTGAACTCTAATAATGTTTAAAAATGCACAGCCAAGCTTGGAACCGAGCAGGATATCTACCCCACAGAGCCAAAGGAGCTGTACATGCTTAACTGTGTCTGAATGTGCTGTGAAATACTGTAATGAAGTATTTCAGGTGAACTCCTCCAGCCCAAGAAGCGACATGCTGCAGTTGTCACTTCCTGGCACTACGCAATACAGTCCCACTCTCTGCTGAGGATGAGGGAAGTATGAAAAGCAGCTACACCACCAGGGAAGTCAATACCCACCTCCCACCTCTCCCAAGAGCCACAGGAATTTACAAGGTTGTTTTCCTTCAGGGGAAAGGAACAAGGAGATAAAACAGAGACCTTGTGGATTTTGTGACTTTACACAAGGAGTATGAGCCAGGGCAGACCCTTGCCAACCAATACTGAGAATGTGTGTGTGTGTGTAAGAGTGTGTAAGAGTGTGTCTGTGTGTGTGTAAGAGTGTGAGTGTCATATTGAGAGTTGCAGCCTGTCATTCATTTCCAGCATGGCAAAAGAAAATTGAAGAAAAAGAGTGGATATTTTCCCCGATATTCTTCCTACAGCAAATTCTACCCCCACTCTGGAGCCCAAAAAGAAACTGAAAGGGAGGGGTTAAATAGCAGCTACTGTTATGACACTCAAAAGGAGACTTATTTTAGTTAACAGTCAGTATCAATGCAACACAGGATCTGGTGGTGCATTTGCTCATACAGCTTCAGTCTCACGTCTGACATAAGCTGGAGAGAGGTGAGGAAACCAGAATGAATTAATGTTTATTTTGTCAGTCAAAGGTACCTGGGGACAAGGGGCTTGCATCCTGCTTTGGATCTAATTGTATTGAGTGTCAGGAGATGGGACATCCTTTCTTATGCTCACAGCAAACCTGATTTGCTGGAGTCACACCTTCTCTGCACAGCACAGCTCCTTGGAGTCCCTCTCCAAAGAAAATTCCCACAAAAAATGGGGCCTGTTCTGCCTGAAAGCACAAAAAGCCTGGGGAAAGCCTGTGTAGTGTGATGCAAATCGCCTTTTGAGATCTGTGCTTAAAGAGATAATCACTCTGTGGTGCTTGACCCAGGGCGTGTCCATCGCTGTGTCTTTCGAAGTGGAAAACCACTTCTCAACAAAGTGGACGAAACACTGCATAAAGTTATACTCTGTTTTGGGAGTGAGAATTTTCCTGGTAAACACTTGTAGAGGAGGTGAGTGCTGCTTTTACATTATAGCAGATTCAGTGAAGTAAGAGACAGAGACAACCATCTTGATCTAACAATACATGAGAAAAACTGGAATGACAGAAATGAAACACCAGTCTCTGGGTTGTCAGAATATCTATGCTGATTTGGGAACAGGCAGGAAGACAGCAGGGGGAGAACAGGCTACAAAAACTGTGACCAGCCATGAAAATCTACTTCCAAGAGCTATTCGAAAAGTACATGCACTGAATAGTGAGACCCATGTTCAAAATCTGATTAGGATGCCTATCCACTATATTCTGTCGGCATTTGCAGGAGCAACATTCTCTACTTTGAAGTATATTGCTGATGCTGCATTAGCAGGAGTCTTTCAAAGCATTGCTGCTCCATTTTTAGTTAGTGGGTGTAGAGAACATGGATTAGAGGGTCTCTCTTCCAGTTACCTGGACAATTATGACACCTTAAGACCTTTAAATTTCAGGAAAATTAAGGTAAAACCGGAGATATTTTCTCACATTCAAGAAATGTGCTAGTTCTGCTAGGATGTGACCTGTCTCCCAGCAGTGGGCAGGGAGGGAAATACTCATTGACAGAAGCATTTCTGATGTGGGAAAGGGATACTATGCCATGTATTATCCCTTGCCCTGTCCCAAAAGGAACTGCCTCCTGGCTTCCCTTCTCAGGTACATCACAGATGTTCTGTCATCCACCATCTGAGCCAGTTTATATCCAGGACACTTCAGGCACACCAGCAAGAACAAAGCAGACAATTACCAGCAGTGTGTGAAGTGAGTACAAACTCAGGTGCTGCATCCAGTTCACGTGTAGTAAATGCACTATATGTTTCATTCTTGACTTGGCAAGATCAAGCCTTGTAGAAGCAAGTCAAGCACTATTAAATAGACAAGCCCTGAAAGTCTTACGTGGGTTTTAGATCGCTTTTCCCAGAATAAGCAATAAATTAATTTTAATTTAACATTGTAAAGGTGTCTGTGTAAGAGCTTGAACATAATTGATCATGAAATAAATGTAATCTAATTCTATCTCACTGATACTGCAATTATCTGCACAAGCAGCTGGCTGGTCAGCTGGATCCCTGCCTTCACTGGAGGGGCAGAGCACTGAACTCTGCTCCAGGGATGGCACATTCCCTAAGCAACAACCTGGCATGTAATGTCATCCCAGGGATCAGAGACCTGCTCAGTCTCTGAATGTGGATCCACTGGAGGGTTTTCACTACAGCAGCACAGACCAGGAAGGGCAGAGATGGAGGGTCAGAAGGGATGTCAAACCTTTTTAAAAGAAAATTCAGACAAAGTTTGGTAGGTCCCTGGGTGGAGGCTCAGGTGCAGGTGCTCTAGGTGCTTCCAGGTGTTCTTTCCATCATGAGGAAAAGAGAGAGGTTGGGTAGAAAGGCATTGGGCATGTTGTGATCCTCCCTGTGGGATCTGTGGGGAGTTCACGGTGGCCTGCACCTCACTGCTACTGAGAGCAGCACAGTAGACACTCACCTTCCAGCTGGCACAGGGGTCACACATAAACGGATGGCAGGACACAGAGTTGTGTTCTGTGGGACATCAGGACCTCTAGGCTGAGTTCTTCTGCACTCTCCAGTGGTGATTTTGCCTTGGGGGACAGAGCCCAGCAGTCACCCCAAGCCCTGTTGCTGCACAGAAAAGGTTTCTGTGTGTCTGCACAAGACATTGGTACGATAGTTTGGGTGCTGTGAAAAAGATCAGAGAAGCCTGTGATGTGGATGAAAGATTTCTCTTGCAACCTCTGTGGCAATTTAATTGCTGTTGACTACAAACACGGTGCAATCTTGTTAATTTGCAACACAGGACAACAGCCATTTAAGAGAGCAGTGCTGCACCCAGCTTCTCAAGCACAAAACTCTCCCATTATTGAACAGCATGGAATTGGGGCTGTTTAAGAAACAAATAGGATGCACACCTGGTAAGGGCCAGGAGACAGGTAACAGCTATTTGATTAGTAACAGGAGGTGTTACACTCCATTAGATCTTCTGCAGTGGCAGCTTGCTCTCACAAAGGCCAGGTCCCTCCTGCCCTGGACAGTGCAGGCAGAAGAGCTGCTGTACTGTGCCCTGCCCTTGGCACCTGCTGAGGAGCCCACGGTGCAGCTGTACCTCTGGGCTGTCTCTCATCAGCTTTTTTTAATTTTCCTGATAAATACTTGTAGAGGAGGTGAGTGCTGCTTTTACATTATAGCAGATTCAGTGAAGTAAAAGAGACAGAGACAACCATCTTGATCTAACAATACATGAGAAAAACTGGAATGACAGAAATGAAACACCAGTCTCTAGGTTGTCTCTACTGCAGGAGCAGCTCTGTCCCTGTATGTTGGCAGGGCAAGGAGCAGGAAAGAGGTGACCTGAGTGGCAAAGTGACTTGAGCAAGGTCACCCAGCAGGCCAGCAGCAGAGCCACGTGCAAGGCTCCAGTGGATGCATGACCAAGACCTGGACACAGTGCCCCAAGTTTTCTCTGGGGCAGGGACAGTTCATTTGTAACTGGACACAAATTTTCCAGCCTTTATGCAAAACAGCCTTTCAGGTGACACCCTTTGAAATTCTGGCAGAGTGAGAGAGAGAGAGCTGCAACTCCTCCCTTAGAGCCTTCAATAGCTCTACCAGAAGGACAAAAGAAGGAGAATGGGATAAATGCAGGCTGCACCAAAGCAGGGCAGGAGACATACATTTTCTGTGGTTTTGACACCCTGGACATATGCTCAGGAAAGCTTGGCAAGTTCTCTTTCACCTCATTTTGTGAATGAATACATTTCCTATGGCTGAGAGAAGAGCCATCACATCTGTACAAGATGTTTGACAGTTCTTTATTCTAACACCAGAGTAAACGATTGCTTTATATGACACTCATATACTCAAATGTGGGGTTTGTAGCAAATGAGTTTTACATTATTTTCTTTGATTCAAATGTCATAACATCACATATGCAGCTCTGCAGTATGCCTGCCTTCTCCCTAAGCTTACACTGTCCCTTTCCAGAGGAATGGGAGCAAGAGCAGCTCTACTGAGCTGCAGATTTCTTTGTGGCTGTCCCTGATGGATGATGGTGACATAAGCTGGCTGTCTTGGGGATTTCACGTAAGCTGAAGCTTGGAAGGCTGAGCTACACAGAAGCGTCAAAGCACCCAGGAGCCCAAAATAGGAAGGAGAAGGAGGCGCATGGACTAAAGTGGCTCAGAAGCACTAGATCTGGACAGCAGATTAAATATAAATTGTCGTGAATGTGAGGTTGGTCTAAATCAGCTTCAGCAAGACAGGAATGAGGTGTCCTACAGAATGCTGCAGGCACAGAGAGCAGAGTGTTCATAAGTAAAAATTTCTCCCCTCTTTTGCCTGCAACCAAAGCAAGAAATCCCAAATTAAAGTCTTGTTTAGTTAAAAGCTATTGGTACTGAAAATATTTGGGAGCAATTGGAAAAGATAAGTTTTGAAACAGTAAAACAAAGGGAACAATGACCAGAAAGGAAAGAAGCCAAGTGAATAGGAAGGATCCTGATGTAGTCTGAAAGCACTGGTTGCTACCTTTTACACAATCAGAGGGATCTGGAGTGACACCCAGATACAAACAAGGCTTGCACAGCTCCTGTGGGAATTAAAGTACAGTTTCAGCCTCAGTCATTGCTAACATTACTGCAGCTGGGAGTGAAGGAGTGCAGCTGTACCTGTGAGGGATGGACCATCAACCCACGAAGGCTGACATTCAGAAAAAAACAGAAATATGAAAAACCAGAGCACCTAGATATGAAAATTCAATGTTTGACTTGCTAATATATGCTCATGTAGTGTGAAGCTGGGGTGACAGCATGCAGGTGTGTTTTATGGATGTGTGCAAAAAGGGCAGGGATGAAATCACTGAACTGCTGTTGTCATGTTCAGGGATGACTGGCAGAGTTCAGGAAGAGGAAGTGTTCATCCTCCCTGACAAGCTGTATGTGAACAGCAATGAGAAATGCTGTCATTCCAATGCTTAATCCAAAACAACACATTCACCTTTAATCTACTACATTTTAAAAAGCATTAGTCAGATTGGCACATGACGCTGGTTACCCCAGAAGGAACGGTAAGTAAAGCTTAGAGGCTTTTAAGCAGTTTATAGGCTGTACATTATGTTCGAGTGCCTCCTCTAAGTAAAAACCCACAAAATCCTTCATCTCCAACACCTTCAGGAGCAGAACTGACAAGAAGCCACGCAAAGAGCTGACGCAAGTCACAGGGTCAGCAGCCAGCACAGAGGCACTGCCTGGCAGCAGAGCAGATGTCCCTGCCGGGCTGTCCCGCCACCAGCACAGCCACTTTGACATCTTGCTTGCTGACTCTGCTTCTGCACCAGTGTATGACACCTCCCAGGCCTTCAGGACTATACATTTATCCCTGTTCTACATACCACAGTCACTCTGGACTCTGTGGTTCACTCCCCCTGAGATCAAGGGAATTCATATCTGTGTGAGATCCTGTGTAAGCAGGCAGAAGTGCACAGTCACAAAAGCATGGTGTAGAAAATAATCCTAGTAGGAACTGGGGGAGACTCCCAGCATGGAACCAGCTCCTGCCTAGCGCCTCTGTTGGAGATGACTGGACACAATTCCCTTTGCAGATCAATGTTATTCATATGTAAATCAAAAGCTGGTTCAAAGGCTTCTGTTGAATTCTTGATTCCCCCTGACTGTGGCTTTCACTTTTTCCTCTTTATGCCAAGAGCTTAGTCAGAAGTATTTTAAATCACTGGAAACATCTCAATTATATTATTAACCAGAATGTGAATATATGCAAACTGCAACAAGGGAAGGCTTTGGCTGTCCAAGTTTGAGAGTACGGAGGAAGCTTGTGTGCTATTAATTTTTAGCTAAAGCTGACAGAGAGGAGGCTAAAACCAGCTGTGATCTCCTCTGCCAGTTCCTCCAAGAGCGCAGCAGCCATGAAAGTTGCACTGTGCCCATATAATCACAGGCACCACATGGCCGTGTGGGGAGCTTTGAAATCCCTCTGTTAAGGAAAGGACTCACACAGGAGGTGGGTTTTGCATCCTTAGAGGCAACTTGGCAAGCCCCAAAAATGCTTTGTTCCTCAGGCAAGGCTTTGTAGGAGTGCCCCATCACCTGATCCGCATGAATAGGCCTTTTCCTCTTTAGGCTTCACTCCCAGCTGGTGGACCATGAACTGCTGAGCCCTGACTGAAAGGGCAGGGCTGATGGAGGCAGGAGAGCCAAGGAGTTAATCAGACACCAGCCAGTGAACAGGAGAGCAGAGATTTATCTTTCTCTGAAGCAGAGACAAAGGTGAGGATGATTACAGAGCAAAGGGAGTGCATAGAGACATAGAGACAGGAGACTGCAGTGCTATGGGATACATGGAGCCCTTCAGAGAGACCCATGGTGATGGGTGCTCCAGCACATACTGGCAGAGCTTGTGAAAAGGCAAGGGATAACAATAAATTATTTTGATTAAGCACATCCTAATTTACAGCAAACCTCTAAGAAACATGATCCCAAATTCCCAATTCCAAAAGTCAAATTGCTCATCTCCAGGAAATGAGAAATCAGCTAAGGTGAGGAACTCAAGACCAAAAGTGGAAGAAAAGCTATTAAGCTGCTGTGGTACTTGTATCTCATGCTAAAGAGGTAAAGGGTCTGAAGCAGCACAGCAGCCAAAGGCACACTTAACCACCTTAGAAGAGTAGTTGGAGCATGCAGAAATTTGTAATGGAATGGAGAATAAGAGCAAAGGCACCAATACACACGGCAGGTCGAAAGCATCTGGTTCTCACCTCCGGCAATCCTCAGACCAAATGACATCTCACAGGAGGTATTACACAAACAGACAAGTTTAGTCAGCTACATGAGAAAAAGTAGATCAAAGGAAGGAGAAGGGAGGGTCTTTCTACAGAGAAAATGGGGTAAATGCTAATCTCAGGATGGCCCCAAACCAAGTTAACTCTTTGCCTTACTTTTCAATATAAAACCAATAACGTTGAAGACGATGTAAGAAGCAAGATGTATAATGTGATAAACACCAATTCACCATTTTTCAGCCCATTTTCAGAGGGAAAAAAACATAGTTTTGCGTACTGGAGTGGACTGACATAAAAGGATGCAGAAATAGCAGGGTTTGAGCACATCTGGGACATTAGGATGTAACTAGAGAAATGCAAAACAGTATCTGTTCTTAAGAAGGGAGAAGTGATAAGGAAAGGTTGAGGCTTGGTAGCTTAACTGCAGGAGAAAGCCAGATCTTAAACCAAATTTTGAAATAGTACAAGATAATGAAGAACATAGTAACAATAAATGTGGACTTTGCAAAGGGGAATTTTGTCAGACTTTGTTCTTTCTCGCTTTGAAAGTCAAATGAAGACTTGGAGCTCATCCCTTTGGACTTCAGAGAAGCAGCTGACATGCCATCAAAGGGGGATTAACAAACTGAAGATGCTTCTGCTAAAAGACAAGGAACAAAAAGGAACTGGCTACAAGGGAGGAAACAGAAACAAGTGTTAAGAGAGGCAGGATGAGCCTGAAGAGGAATCACTGTCCCAGGTCCATAAGGGTCTGCCGTCAGGTCTGATATGTGGTTTGTCTCTCTGGCACAAGAGAAGTTTGCTCTTGCTGCCCACATTCAGGAGAGCTGGATTAATTTCAACAGACATGAAAGAGCACACCAGCAGGAAACCAGCCTGCTCTAGCAAGGACGAAATGGCTGGATAGCTCTGCAAAACACAACAGGGGAGACCTCATTCCTCTGTAGAGCACACCAGAGAACAGGCACAAGAGAGGAAAAAACAGTTATTTCAGCCACCAAGAAGAGCAGTGGCCAGGCTGGCTGGGGTGCAGCAGCTGCCCTCCCACCACTGGGACAGTGGGGCAAGAAGCCAAACTCATTTCCAGATCAAAAGGGATTCACTTGTGAAGAGCAGCAGACAGAGCAGGATAATGGATGCAGTTAGAGACACCCACACCAGCTAAGTCCTCCCGTTCCCTAGAAAGACCACTCCTCTCTTGCTACCTGCTTCTTTCCACCTGTGGAGCTTCATTTCAGATTACGCCAAAGTGCTTGTAGGGCCACAGTGCCTGCAGTATTGCCAGAAAGAGCGGGGACATGGCAGAGGTGCTCTGGTGCTGCCAGGACAGACCCCTTGGTAAGAAGGTACTCCAGGAGCAGCAGCTTATGAGTAATTCAGGAGCATTTCTAGCAGCATTAGTCACCACCCCTGTCCTGACATATTCTGGCTGTCTGGCCAAGTTAATGACACAGACATTGCTTCATGGTGGTCAAATCTCTTGGCTCATAAAATAGTAGTTGGAGAGTTGGAGTTTCCTGCCTTTCATAAAAGCCAGGAGCCCTTCACTCTCCAGCTCATTCATGGAAGATAAAAATCTCTTGGCACAAACTCTTGCCTCACTTGGAGGGTAATTACATTGTTCAGGCTCTGCAGAGCACTTAATACATCTCTGCCCTGTTAATCTCCAGCAAAGGCTGTGACTGATGTGGCTGAGTACCAGCCAGGCACTGCCAGTTAAAGGTGTAGAGGAGGCTCTTTACCCATACCTTCTTTTTCTCTGCCATCTCCATAGCCAGCAACATGGTGTGAGATTGCAAAAACCCCACCTGTCGTTCTGCCCTTTGCATCTCTAACCTGTCTCCTCACCACTGGAGACATGTCCAGAGCTCTGCAACACCGAGAAAGTCCATGACTTCTTCAGCAGGGGTGGGAAAAGCAATGGGACCCAAAGGTGCCTTGGCTGGGTGCAGAAGGTGAAATGACCATGTATCAGGGAAATGTTCCCAGAAACACCATGTGCCTGTAAGCACTGAAAGTGCCTGGACCTCCTGGTTTTCCTTAGGGACAGCACACAACAATGTCAAGAGCCAGCCAGCATCAGGTGTGTCCTTCTGTTCTGTGAGATAATGGCACCATGCCACTGAAGTCAGTACAGTTCAAAGAAATTAAGCAGCACAATTTTAATTAAAATTGTAAACTAATTAACTAATGAACTAAGGTTCCCAAGGGACATGGTAAAATACCTATTGCTGAGGCTTCACAGAAAGGCTAATTGCATAGCCAGGAAATTAAAAATCCCTGGTTTGAAACAACTGTGGGAACTGTGCAGAGATCTCTGTCTCCTTCAGAGACCAGACTTCCCAACACGTTTACCCACCTAGTCCTTTTCCTTCACAGCTTGCTGCTGATATTCACTAGTCATTTCCCCATCACTATTTAACTAATGTGGTCATACAGACTGTCCAGCCCTCAGCCTAAAGCTATATCCCCTTTGGAGCCATCATCTTCTCCCTTCAAGTCTGCAGAGCTCATTTAAAGCTGCTGCTGCCTGCTAGTGGTGCAGTGCTTTGTGTCAGGCCAGCAGCAGGAAAGACGTCTACTATCACAATATTTAGAAGTGTAGTCAGTCATCACTGTGCCTTTGCAATTCAGAATTAGAGTACTGAGCAGAAAAGCACAGTTCTACAAAAAACAATATCAGAAAGGGATTTGATCTAAGCAGGGCCATTCTGGGTGTCCCCACATGGTCCTACACCCATCCCAGCAGTGTCAAAGTGAGAGCAGGAGCACTAATCCCTTGGGTTTTTGCTTTACCAACACTAGTCCTTTCAGAGGCTGAACACTATAATTCACTGCTAATAATAACAATTTAAAAAATCAGCACCTCTGCTTTATTAGACAGCTACAAGGACACCAAGTACTCCTCAGCCAGTGTGGTTTTTGTCAAGGTAGCAAAGAGCTCTTGCACTGCTCCTATAACAGTGAGTTCTCAGTGTCTGCAGCTCAGCAAGCTCTCAGCAAGTCTGGGTAGCAATACTGGCACCACCACCATGCTCAGGAAGGAGAGCTGAGCTTCCCCCAGCCTTCCTTTGTGCTGCCCACACCAGGTTTCTCCAGTTCTTGATGGCACAGGACATCAATGGGGAGGCTGCATTCAGTTCATGAAGCTGATGAGAGATTATCCACAGGGTCTGAGCACCAGGACATTTTGTGATTGCACTGGGGCAGCTCACCAGAGGAAGCTCTGTTCACCACCTGTATGTACCTGTAGGGCTTTACTCTCAGTTATTCCGTGCCTTCAAGCCCTTCAGTTCAAGCAACAGCCCCAAGCTGTATGCCCCAAAGCTCTCCACATCTGCCAGAGCTACCCATGCTCATGATATCATTCAACTGCAGCTCTCACAGGAAAAAGAATGAAGTCACAGTGAAATCCATAAATGAATGATGTTCACAGTCTATAAACCCAGAATCGTGGGACAACTTTTCTACCTCCCCAATCCTGCCTCTTGGTAATGTCCCAGTTCCTGCAGGTTAGTAGTCTCCATCCTTCATGGTCACAGTGAAACTGCCAAACAGCTGGGGAAACAACAATTTTGGAAAGGTTGCAGCAGTGATCAGAAGAACTTGACAGGGACATTACATGCAGTGTTGATATAGTGATAGCTGGATAGCCAGGGACATATCAGAGACACTCCTGTCCCACCCATTACTGCACAGCAGCACCCACCCTTCAGGAGCAGTCCTTGGATTCAAAGGCAGAAGGGAGCTCAGGCATGCCAAAGGGCTTCCACAGGGAAAAAAATACACCCTATCTGCATCTCTGTAGTGTACTTGTTCCTGCCTGTCATGGATCAAGGGTTGGAGGGTCCCACCTGCTCCATCTGGACTCCCTGGGGACAGGATTGGAGGAGGGGAAGATGAGCATTATTGCAGCAACAGCCAGAAACCAAAGCAATCTGGTCCCCTGCTCCCCAGACAGGTTCCCCTGAACCTTTCTCACAGAAGGCTAGGGCAGGGGGAAACAGGAAATTACAATTTTGATTCTAAATCCATGATGATATTTCTTTCACTTAGAGTAGCAATTACATAAACGCTTCTCAGAAGAGAATAATTTGCTGTTCTTTTCAGGAGCCAGTAGGGAGATGCACGTGCAGCATTTAGGGCAGAGCAAGGGTTTGTCCTGGGCCATCATCCTCCCCTGCACGACCACAGCATTTCTCTGTTCTGCTGCCCATTAATTCCCTTCATCACTTGCCTTGCTCTCAACAGGAATGACCTCGACAGAGACCTCTGGAAACATCTGGATAGCAAAATGATACACATTTGTTCTTTTTGGTAAAAAAACAATCTTGAGAAATAATAAACACTAACTTTATTAGAGAAGTTTAGTTTTATATTCATGTCTCCTCTAGTAATTGTGTTCACAGAACTGCATATTTCAAAGCATCTTTGTTCTTCTATTTCCCTTCTTGTGCACTTACTTCAACAATGGTTAGAACTCACTGCAGTGCCAGCTGAATTAACATCAAAATATTTGCACAGTGTCAAAATAGCAGGCCTCCTGGTGAACCAGAAAAATATTCAAATACGTGATTTTTTCAAGTGACCTATTTCTCCAATGAGAAATTTTTGTGATGTGGAAAGTTATTAAAAACAAGTTTTCATATGTAAATTCACAGTAATAACTTCAAGTTTTATCCCCAATTGTCTTTTTAATTTTTGTCTGAAGCAGCAATTCCTTGGCATAATCAGTACAACTTGATTCTGGTCTGTCGTCTACATGAGAAGGGAACAGGTAAAGAAAGAGCTTTGAGTTGAATCACTAAAAGCTTCCTGATTTGCCTACTACCAGAAACACAAAGCAAAACCAAGGATCTCTTGAGCACATGCAATAACTTTTCTACCTGCTGTCTTTAAAAAACACAACAGGATCATACTGGTTCAGTGGGACAGATCTTGAAAGTAGGACCGAGAAAATACCCCTTAAGTACATGCTAATAATACCTGAAACATGAGTCAGTGTACCAAGCAGTAAAAAAATACCTCAAAACAACCACCTTTAAAGCCAACAGGAGCAGGGGGGTTCATTATCTCTGAAGGTGGGTGCTTTTTGAGACCACCAAGCAGGTATACAAAGCTAGCTGGGGACCCAGGTTAGGAGATGGTGCCAACTGGCACAGTCTTCAACCAGGTAAATCTGAGTCAAGACTTTGCTTCACCCCATAGTTGGCATAACCTAATCTTTTTTCACACTAAAACATCTCCCCCACCCAAGATCCTTGGCTCTTCAGGGCCAGCAGCAGCAGCAGATTGTACACCTGCATTCCTACAGCAGCATCATTCGTATGTTTACTGCCTATCTCAGCCCCCTTCCCATATGACTTCCAGATCAGAAGGATTTCTTCTAAAAAGTCTGAACATCTGAATAAGGGTTTCCTTTATTATAAATCCATAGTATCACATCTCTTTTCAGGAAGCAAAGTGGTAGGCACTGATCCTCCAACAAAATGTTAAAATGTCCTGGTAAAAGACCATCAGCATTCCTGCTCCTGGAATTTGGCCTCATGATCCCTTGTATTAAAACTGTTTTCCAGATGACATGCATTTGCTGAACTGCTTCATATTGTGGGTAGAACAAGTTTACTCAGCTGTTCTGAGTAAAGAAAGTAGCTGTAGAATTATCTCTTAGAAATCTCTGATATGGCTTCTTCATGGAAAATAAGTTTTTGCAACCCACAGTGATGGCTTTTTTCTGGGTTACCCAAGCCATAGCTCATAGTGTAACCCCCTGGCTGAAAAATAACATCAGCAAAAATTCACATATACAATATTGTTCTTACTCATATTGAAATTTGTTTGCTGCTGTACCTGCATATTTATGCAGAAACCAACACATTCCTCCAGGTATGAACACACAGTGGAGCAACTGAGGTGTTGTAAAGAATTTTCACAGAAGTAAGTCTCTCTTGGAGTCAGACAGGTTTGCCAGGGTTACGTTTGAATAGAATCTTCCAGGCTGCAAGTCAGTTACCTTTATTTTTTCCATCTATGGCCACACAGCTCTGCTGCCTGCAGAACCCTCAGCAATGCCCTGGGCACAGCAGCAATTGTTGTGCTGATGGAAGGACAGATCTTGCTGCTCATCAGTGCCTGTGGTCATGCAGCAGGTCAGGACAGCCCCTGGGTTAGGGGATGCTCTGTCCAGGTGCCCAGCAGGACAGGGCTGCCTCCATCAGCTGTGGCAGGAGACTGATGTCAGTGTTCTGAGCCTGGCACCAGGAATGGGGGTAACAACGAGTATCATCACGCAGGAACTAGGAGAAGGTAGAAAGAGAAGCTTTGTGTGGGTGGTGAGAGAGAAAAGAGTCTGATTAAGGAGACAAGGATCAGAATCTGCAAATCATGCAAAACCAGTTCTGTGTCAAGCAGGGAATAATTAACTTGCTCTTTTTACACTCCAGACAAGCAGCACAGATGTTGATTAAGAAATTCCCTTTCCAACACCAGGTGAAACTGGACAGCCTTCAGGATGTTTTGCTTTGATTTTTCAGTGCTATTAATGCATAGTTTTGCCATTCTCTGTATATTAATACGGCACTGTAGAGGGATGGTACGGGCTGCCTCCATTGCAAATCCAAACTTGCTGGCAAAGACACAAGGCCTTGAAGAGGGTCAGTGCCTGGGGACATGGTTCAAGACAGTTCTAGAGACAGACACCAGCCCCAGTGACATCCAGGGCTGTTCTGTAAGTTTAAGAATGCAGGGGAGTTACTCCCAAGAAAATTTTTAGTATAAAGATTAAATTGAATTCCTGCTACCTTGTTCATTCCTTTTTCTTTTTTCTTCCACACAAGTCTTTTGAACTATTACATCTGTGCAACTTTGAGGTGGGATCCAGGAACCAAACATGAGGGAGGGAAATATCAGGAGCAAATCCCTGCCGTGGCAAAGCACAAGCTAAACTCAGCCTTTTGGCAGGTGAGCTGCCCTTCAATGGATCAATACACACCTGTTATTTCTGCATTACTGCCTAGGGCTCTTTTTTGGTAGGATGAGGCATTTTCTGAAGGTGCAGTTACACCCCACAAGAGCATTGTCAATGCAGGCTGGAGTGTTGTGCAAACCATACCTGTCTTTTATGAGCTTGGGCCCCACCAGGCCATGGCTGGGCTGCATCCATCTGTGTTCTGCTGGCTATAGCACTGAGAAGGAGAGTTAGTTCTGTTCATCAAGTTGTAAAATAAAACCTCAGTGTTAGGAAGCAGAAGTTCCAGGCCTACACCTTACAGTGCACACTGCCAGCAGCAGATCTGAACACAGCACTTGGCTGCTGGAGCAGTGCCATCCTGCCTGGGCACTGCGCCTGTTCCCACACCACCACGACAAGAAAGCAGCTGTTTGCTCTTTTTACCTGCAGCACAAGAACCCCAGTTTCGGCAGGGCTGCTTTTCAGGACATGAGGAAAGTAGGTAAGTGTCCCAAGCATAAATAGGCACAAAAAGACTAGAGGACTTAGTTATGTAATCTTCACAGAAGTCAAAATCAGGGAGCTTTTCCACCCTGCCCTGCATGCTAGGAGTGGAGGTGGAATGACTCTTTGCATGTTTTCACACACCAGAGAGGACAGAATCATCCTGCATTTAGAAAAGGCAAAGACATTCAGAGCTGTTTTGAGAAAGAAATTGTTCCAAGTCAGGGAAGGGAAGAAAAAAAAAAGCCAAACCAGAAAACCCCACAGACATTATTCTGTCTGCACAGGATTTATTTAATAATCCATGTCTGCAAACCATAGGTTGAAAATTTTCCCTGTCATACAGCATGCCAGACCACAGCTGCATAAAACAGAGAAAAGCTGTTATAAGTGACCAGAGACATTGGAAAACTGTGGAAATATTGCCTCAGGCTGCAAGGCCTTTTCCTGTGGAAAGAATATGTTGCAATTGTCTGCTCCTTGCTGACAACTAGCACTCATACCTTCTGGGTTTCATCAAAAAAGGCTGTTCAAAACTCTGAATTGCAAGTAGAGAAAATTTTCTTGCTCATTATTCTGATTTATTCATCTCTCCCCCCTCTCTCCTATATCACACATGAGATACTAAAGAGAATGAAAACTCAAAAGCATGGAAAAAAATGAATGTGCAGGAACAGGATGCCACATGTCACAGAGGCACCATCACTGGATTCTCCAAGTAATAGATTTTTGACTGGCATATGTCAGCTGATGCTAGAACAATTTTGTCACTATTACATCAATACTTATTCTTTAAGCAAAGCAGCGCTCCACATAATGTTTCTTTTTCTCAATTGCTTCTAAGATATCAAGTGAGTGAATGCTTATCTCTGACTGAATGTCAGAGCTGCAAAATCCTAAAAAAACTGTAAAGTTTAAGTCTCTATTCAGTGTTCCACTCAGCCCTCCCTTCTTCCCAGGCTGCTCCCTTGGGGGCTCTAACCCATCACCTCCACCAGTGAAGCTGCCCCTCTCCTGCCTCCCAACCCCAGCTGTGATGATCTGCCACCTCAGACTCTGCTCTGGCCATGAGCTGATGTTTGTCAGCTCCTTCTGAACAGGAAGGAGCCAAGACCTTTGAGCAGCCAGCAATGGTGCTGAGGAGCTCCTGGGAATACATGGCACAGGATTGCCTTGCCGTAAACAATTCCCCTGCATCTTGACTGTAGTAAAAATAATGTGGTTTTCCACCTGGGTTCCCAAGACACCTTGTGGAGGATGTAAGCACCGATGGTTTCCATGTGAAGGTTTCTGGTGGCAGGTTACAGTGGTCAGTATGGAAAGATTTCAGGACCAAAGAGAAAAGCATGACCAAGGGCTTTAAAGGGCAGAACTATTTCCAGAGCATATCCTAGCCACTGTTTCCATGTGCCTTGCTTGTCAGATCAGAGCAGGATTAAAGCAGCAGAGTGGGAAAAAGCAGCAGGGGACCAAAGCTAATGAGAGTCTGATTAACTGAGCTGGGAGGTGATGGCTAACCTGAAAGTAACAGAGCATTTTGAAGGGTGAGAGCTGTAACAAAGCTTAAACAGTATCAGGACACATGGGGGTCTTCACCAGGGCAGAAAAAAGAACAAAGCAAAAATTTATGCAGAAGGTGACACCTGTAACACCTCATGGTGGTTGCACAACAAGCTGCCCACTACAATATACCCTCGAGAGACAGTTCTTGTGCTGCCATCAGGGACAGGTTCTCCTGCCTGCAGGACAGCATCTACAGCAATAAAGGACTGCAGAGAGAGCAAGGAAAAGTCATTTAACAGCAAATTATGTCAGCAGAATCTGAATAAACTTGATGTTTTCACAAGTCCATTGCTATACAGTGTATTGCAGAATTCTTCAATTTGTCATTATTTTGAACCCTAGTTCTGTCCTCCCATGCTTTTTGCTGTCAGCCTGACATGTTCCTGTGAGCCAGACTTCTGATGGGAGTCCTGGGGCAGTGCTCCCCATCACCAACACAGAGCAGTGCTTCACACCTGGGCAGCAGCAGCATTTGCAACATCTCAAAGCTTTCAAACACTTCAGCATAACACAGCCTTATACAACTCATCATAAATTGAAACACAAGTCCACAGAGTGCAGAGAAATCACAAAGATCTAGAGATTTTGATTTGAAGGCTTTAAAAAGGGAACCCTCACTAGTGTGAGATGCCAAAGGGGTGAGCTTCTGCCCCAGTTCCCAGCTGCCAGACCAGAAATAAAACATATCACAGCCCAGACCCCTCCCAACAGCTCCTCACTTATGTCCTCCCAGCAAACATCCACCCACAGACCTGCCCTTATCCAGCTAATTCCCTGGTCACAGTCAGTCCATGTCCAAGCCAGCCCCAGCACAGAGCTGAGCCAACACTGTCCTGCTTCCCAGGACAAGAGGGGAAACCTCTTGCTTTCTCAGGCAGGCTCCTGGCAAAGAAACAGGAGCAGGGCAAATTCAGAGTAACATGGATGCGAGGAAACCTCTTGCACAGCAGAATCACAGGCAGCTCCAGGCTACAGGGACAGTTTATAGCACCACCAGCAGCCAAGCAGCTCTGTGCTGCACAGCCCAGGGAAAGCTGAACCCAAACACAGAAGAAAACAGACTTGATGGTAGCACAAGAAAATACACACAGCCTCTTCCAGCTCATGGGGGAGGGAGCCCTGAGAAGCTGCACAGCCCAGGGCCAGATGGAGAGGTGCAGCAGTGGGCAGTGACAGTTAATCAGTAAATAACACCAGGATTTTCGGCCGTGCAAATGAATGAGAGCAAAGAAAAAAGTGAGGCTGTGCCACACTGATGCTGGGGCAGAACTAGAAATCTTCCAAGTCCTCAAGAAGGAAGCATTTTACATTACTTTTTCTGTAAAACAACAGTGGTATGTGTAGAAAGCAGCACAGGCACAGGGAATAAGAGGTTAAGCAAGGAGCTGATCACACTGGAGGCAAAAGGAAAGCCCTGTAGTTCAGCTTGCTAGACCAGGGAAGGCCAAACAGCAGCTGTTCTGGACAGCTAGAAGCCAGTACATTGAATCACAAGACAAACAGCAAAGATTTCCAGCAGAAGCATGAACTTGAATCACATCAGAGGGCTAGGAAAACATCATTCCAGGCTAAACACTGGTAGAGTCAGCTTGAAAGTCGAGACCATGGTGGATGAGTCTTCCAACAAAAAGTTTGCATTGTCCTGAAGTTCTCAAGATCTAGGGCTACACGGCTAGGGATTAGTACCTCCCATGGCTGGATTGTTTTGCACCTCCCAAACCCCCCTGCTTCTCCAGCAGGACTGGAGCAGAGGTGTCACACAGGCAGCCCCCAGTCCAGGGACTGGAGGAGTACCAGAGAGGCCCAGAGGCTCAACTCAGGGTTGAGCAGGGTAGGATGAGCCCCTGCTGGCCCAGGGAGGTGCAGAAGAGGCTCAGAGGAGGGGGACAACCCTGGCACTACGGCACAGGTCTGCCCACAGCTGCAGCTGCACATTCCACAAAAGCACCTACAGGCTGTGGGTGCTGCATTCCCTGTGCTGAACTCCCTGGGAGACAGGGGCTTCACCAGCACTGCTGGGGGAGAGGCAGCCCTTTCCTGGAGAGGAGCTGAGCCCATCAGCCTCACAGAGTTTCTGGGATGAACACACAGCAGGCAGAGAGTCAGAGATGTACCATCTCCCAACTCACGGCTTGGTTTAGGAGACCCTGAGGAAGCAGGTAACACTCACAGCATGAAACAGCCAACCCACTCTCTAAGTATGGAGCAGGGAAGATACTTCCTAGAGAGCCAGAGAGCTTATTTCAGAGTTCTTGTAACATCAGAGGACAAACCAAAATCTGCTGAAGTTGAAAGCAGGACTGGGGTTTAATTGCCTTCTACCATTGCCCAGGACACGAGAAGAGGTGATAAATCAAATAACAAGGTCTAAAATGACTTTGCTCATGCAGGAGATTTGTACTGACACTGTTTGAAGGACAGCCTTAGGTTGATTGCAGCAAAGCACTGGTTCTGGGGGCAGAAAGCTTTTGCCACATCTCCATTACACAAAGATGGGTCAGTTCAACCTGTTGCAGAGCCCTCTCTCCCATGGTACTTACAGCACAATGCTGCTGTCAACCCACCACATTGGCACACAGACAGCAAACCAGGAGTCTGGATAAACCCCCACTAATCTCATACCCTCATTTATAAAAAAGCAGATGAGAGCAGAAGTGATTATATATTAACAGGAACCTGAGGAACAGTGAGTGAGAGCAGCTGCTTAGGCTGGTGCTGCCACAAGAGCAGATTTATATCACTTGGCCACAAGTAAAGTTTGGGCTGTACTTTTGGGTATTTTTTTTCTAAAACAAGGTTTCTATCCATCAGAACTATGGGTGTCTGCAGCAGCTTCCACATAAGAAGAGTGCAGTCCCACTGTTTATGAAGGTGATTACATCTGGTTGCTTGAGACAATAAGCAATCAGATTGGAAGATCCATGAATTTCCTCCTGACCTATTTTCTGTGATCCAAGGAGAGGATGGTTTTGCCTTCCCCTTCAGAGCTGCCTAATTCAGAAAACACCTGCAAAGAGACCAAAGCAACCTCTCCATCTGCAAAGACATTTGTACAGGCCCCTAGACTGGAACAAGGGTTGTGCAAAAACACTGCAGAAAGTCCTGAGCAGCACCTGGCAGGTGCCAGGTACATAGGAAGGGAGAACTCTGTCTTTCCCATGGTTTCTGCACATGGAAAGCATAAAAACTCCATTCTCAGAGTGAATAATTTATTACTGATGCTGAAAGCCCCACACAAAAGAGATGAAATCAGCTGGTGGTGGACAAGGCAACCAAACATCTGCTTGTAGTGTGGAAACAGAGCAGTGTGTTCTAACATCTTAATGGTGTGAAACTAGAGCAAAACCACATGGTGAACAGTTAAGAGGTGTTTTTATCTTATGGAGAAATTTAAAGATATCTGTGGCTCTTGTGTACAGAAGGAATCAGTAAGTCCCTAGAAATTAAGGAAAACACACTTGAATTAACGAGCCATTTTGGTTTTAATTTTTAGATTGCAGGTTTAATTGAGAGATAAGTGCTGACCTTCTGTGCACTCTGCATCTCACTGTGCCTGTTAGATCTGACAATGAGCCTGATGCTTTATTTCACACTCATACCCAGTCATGGCCAAGGCAAACTTGGGGCGCTGCTGTCACCAGGCTGAACCAGGTGGTCAGGAAGGAGGCAGGTTCCCTGGTGAGATCAGCACTGCCCAAAACAGTTTGCATCTCCTTCCTTTCCAGGCAGATACAGGGACTGCCTTTCTCAGGGCTGTTTTGATATGATCAGGCAACAAATCAATTTATTCCACCAAAATAAAGCCTTTTCCTTGAAGCGATTGCAAGGGTGGCTGCGATCAAAGGTGACTGGCAGCGCCGCTGGTGGAAACAGCCATCAGCAGTTTGCATGACCCAGGGGTGGTGTAGACTAGGGAGAAGATGAAGAAGGTCCTGTAGCACCTCCTGTGGTCTATTGTTCAGGACTTCAAAGAGCCCAGGATCTGTAGCCACTGCTAATAGCTGTTATCTTCCGGCAACAGTAATTAGGAACCGAAGGAGACTCTGACACAGTGACTATAAAAAGCCAATAAAGCTGCACCTTTTCTGCTTAATTTACTTGATTACTCCTGTTTTCATTATATCCACCCCTCTAGGATGTGGCTTTTAATCCTCCAAGCTGATCTATCCCTATGAATATTCACTGTCAGTGATACACATATTGCTGCTGCCTGAATATCCTGAAGCTGTTATCAGTCATGCATTAATCTGACATGCAGCTCCTTGGGCTTCATCTAAATTGCAAGTACAAAATGAGCAAAATGTAAATAACTGGGAGAAGAAAATGTTAAAGTCAGTAAAAGATGATTTATGGTTTTCCAGTTCAGCTTCATATTAATTTTGCCATGCAGGATTTTGGAGCATTTTTGATTTTTGTTTAAAGTCCACATATTACTTATGCAAGAACCTATAAATTTCACACATATGTTGAGCAAAGGGATGTGTAAACAGTGAGTTGGACTGGCAGAACTTCCCAGTGTGTGCCAAGGCAAATGTCCAGGGGAGCTTGCAAACACGGCTCCTGCATCTCCTCCCCACATCCCTACTGTCACTTGGTTCAAGGAATTCCTAACTGAGGAATTTGAATTGTATTTGAATTAGTGACCAACAGGTATTATCTTCTCTTATACAATGATTCATTTTTTGAATCTTTCTAAAATTTTCGTAGCCTCTCTGCCATGCAACAGACAATAACTTAAATACATATTTTGCAAACCAGTTTTTCCCCATGTGTTGTGGTGAAATATTTCTGCGAGTTTCACCTGGTGCCCCCAAACCTCGTTTACAGGAGGCAGAGGATAACCACTCCCCGCTGGTCACATCACTCAGGCTTTAGCAGACATCACTGGTTTTGTAGTCTGTAGGACTGCCCAAACCCAGGTCCCATTCGCAGTGCGTGGCTGTGCCGTGGCCCAGCAAAGCCCTGCGTGAAGGGATGCTGGGTGTCTGCAGGGTGCTGGGTGACACACACAGTTGCAGGGACGGCTCCGCAGGAGCAGCTGGCTCTCCCAGGCTGCCTGAGCGCAGCGCTCCTCGGCGTGCACCGAGCCAGCCCTGTCCCTTCTGAGTGCCCGTGTGTGCCTGGAGCTGCTCCTGGGACTGGCACTGCAGCAACAGCGTCCTGTGGCAGGAGAGGGGCTGGCTGCTGGCACAGCAAACTGCCCTGCCTGCAGCGCAGGCTGAGAACCAGAGGCTGCTCTCCGGAGCAGGGACATCACTCATCGCTATTTTACACGTCACTTAGTTCATATTTCTTCCTCTACAATGAGAGGGGCAAGAACACTTTTGTCATCAGCCAGTGGGGAGAAACAATAGCTCTGTTCACGCTGCCACCGCCCCGCAGGGGCTGAATCACCGTCACAAGGCGAATTAGCCTCTCGCTTGTTGCTCAGCTCCATCGCGGTGACTCACTCTGCAACAGGGACGGGAGCGAAAGGCGGATCCTACAACCTCTTCCCGCTACCCCAAACCGTGAACCAAACAGGAATCTGTGGCTGGGATCACCTCGGGGCAGGCGAGGAGGGCCCGGGAGACAGCCGGGGGCTCGGAGGGTGGCGGCAGAGGCGAGCAGCGGCTGCTGCCACTGCTCCGGGCACGCAGATTTCTGTCGCTCCTGCAGCCTCTGTGGGGTTGGCTTCTTCCTTACTAAATCCATCAGACCATACAGGGCATTGACAGCTCGTCTTTCCTTGCTCAGCAAAGATTCCCCATAAGCAGTTACATTTTTATTGCCTTCCCTCGGTGTTTGGTTTCCTGTTCCCGGGATCAGCAGAGCTCCCGAGCCTGAGGGATGCTCCGTTCCGCAGACCACTTCAAACGGGCTGTAGGTGCCCACAAAGAGAGATGAACCGTGTCCTAGTGCGACACAGCTCTCACAGCTCATTCTGGAGGACAGACCTGAAGGGATGCAAGCCCTGTGTGTACCTCTGGGCTGTGGGCGCTCGGGCTGGACCCCAAGCTCAGCCTCGCACGTCATTCCCGGGCACATCCATCCGCCCACGGAGCCGGAGAGGCGGCATCTCACCTGCCGCGTGATGCGCTGTAAAACGAGGGCTGGTGACTTCGAGTTGAGCAAGCTCAAAACAGCCTGGAAACGTGTCTCCAGGAACAGGAACAGGGTACCATATGCGCCTGCCAAGCAGGGCGGCTCTCGCTGCCGCAGTGAGGCTTCTCTCGTTACTCACCGGCAGCGAAACGCACTGCCAGGCTGGTGGCGAAGAGGCGACGTGTTACCAAGATTAGACACAAAATGTATTTTACAGGAGGGCTAAAACTAGTCTGACGGTAATGAATTTTACAGCATGCTGCCTTTTTGGAACATGCTAGAGGGCAATTCCTCCTTCCTCTGGCTTTGCCGTTGCCAAGGGAGCCCCGAGATCCATTTGCTGGAGGGATTGTGTGAGCACCTCCTCACCCCCAGGGTTCAGGTGAGCAAAAGCACCTCTTGCAACAGGGTAAGGAGGGTAACACTACCCTCTGTTGAGGGGCAGCAGCAACTCCTCTCCCTGCCAGCACTCTGCCAGGGAGCCCCTAAAATCCAGCCCATGGACACTTTGTCACTCTCTGAGTGGATCACCCTGGCAGACGAATTCACCCTGGCTTAACTCTTCATGTTTATGTCTCTCCTGTATTGCTGCTTGCCTTCCCCATCCCCACAGACACTCCTTCCCCAGGTTTCTTCACCTCCATCACCACCCACAGCACACCTCTGCAGTCCATGCCATGACTTGTGGACGCTCACAGGAGAGTGGGCAAATGGCCTTTCCTGAGCACACAGAGCTGCTGCACACAGATGCTATAAGCTGCTGTGGGATAATTATTGGTTGAGGCAAGAATGATCTCACTGCTAACAAAAATGATCAGGCAATTGAGCTTTGAGACACATTGGAGATGCAAGCAGTGATTATAATTGTCTGACAAATATTTTCTGGCAATAAATAACACATGAACACAAATTTTTACCAGACCTTTTAAGCTTGGGGAAAGAGAGGGTATTTTTTTCTCCTACAAGCATTCTCTCTGTAATGGCAGTCAGTAAAGTCCATGTACAAACATTAGCTGGGAAGGAGAATCTGTTCAGCTTGCACCCTGTGTAGGTTCCTCTGTGTATCATCCTATCTTTAATCATGCCTTTTGTGCCTAGATATCACCTATGTTTTCATACAAACCATGTGTTATAAGGCACAGGGGTTTCAGGTGTTGCTGAGGAGCAGAGGGAGTTCTGCAGGCAACATTTCCATTACACACTGGCTATTTCATGGCTTGTGCCAAGTGCTGTATGTGTGAGACCAGCCAGTGCAAAATGGTGCAGGACCTGGCTGCCAAAGCCAGGACACCCCAGGAGTGCAAGGGCAGAGAGGAGTATCCCCAGTGGCCCAGCTGTTCTCCCCAGCAGAGCCAGGAGCTGGCACAGGGGCTGCAACACAGACAGTGCTGCTGGGAGGGGAAGGCTCAAGATCCTTCATCCAGGAAGGATCCTGGGGAACCACAGAGGGTCTAGGAACTACCTGAACACCTTTAAGGTGAGTGAACATGGTAAGCTTTTCACCTCACTCTGCACAGCACAGCTGCTGCAGCAGGGAAAAGCTCAATGGCAAAGACTCTGCCAGGCAAGAAAGGATTGCCAGTGTAGGTGACAGGTATCACTGGAAAAGCCCACAGCATGGTCCAGCTAATGTGCCATGAGCTGCAGAGCAGTCCTGCACCCCCTCTGAGTATTTTCTGAGGGCGAAAATGTTCCCCCAGAGCAGGGAGAACCTCTCTGTGGCACTGCCAGCATAACTGCAATGCTCTGTCAGGGAATAGCATGTTTGTGAGGCCACCTGCCCCCAGTCCCATGGGGATTAATGGCACCCACACAGGCTGGTGAATCACTAAGCCCAAGTGGCTCTCCTGCAGTAATTATCTTCCCCTTGCACAGTGATGTCTGCAAATAGTACTGACAACCTTCACTGTGGGGAGCCTCAGAGTGTCAGAGTTAGAAAATGGTGTTCGTGTTCCTCCTGACCCTGGGCAGCCTTCAATTGCTCTGGGTAGCCAATTTTAAACCAATAAATAATGGTCTTGATGAGATATATTACAGACAGACTGATAAGTAAGCACAAATGATCAGAGGTTTATGTCGATGTTATGAACTGATCCTGAAGCTGGGGACATAGTGCTGGAGACAGCAGGTTCTCAGGCAGGACATTGGTGGTGCCCATTGTGGATATGCACCCTGAGATACTTCATACTGTTTTGGGCTGTGTTTCCAAAACTGTTTCATTGACAGCTCTTCTAACCTATTTCCAGTACAAACAACATTTGCTCTACACAAAAGACAGCTCCCACAATTTGCAGGTGCTGCAAGGCTCTGTAAGCCTTGAATACTACGTGGGGCATTATCAGCATTCCTACAGGTTGGGAACAGTCTTTGATGGTGCAGAAGCCTTGGTAAAGGTGGCAGGAGTCTGATCAGGGAATTCAGGAGAGCCCAAGATGCCCGAGCTGCAGCCCAGGGAAGAGGCTCACAGCAGGGTGAGGGGCAGAGGAAAGACAAGGAGGGTTATAAATCAGAGGATGAAGGATGGCATCCTGCAGTCACTGGTTGCTGCAAACACTGTGGGGCCCAGACACAGTCACACCTGAGCAAACTCCAGGTGAGACCCAGTCTGGAGCAGCTATCTCTGGAAGTACCAGGATCCATCACAGCCCTGAGACACTCGGTGCTCAAACATGTGCCTGTCATGGTTTAGGAAACTGGGGAGCAGAGGACATTTCTGATGGTAGTGCCTGTTCCCACAGCTGAGCTGTGGGTCCCTACCTCAGTGCAGCTCTGTGCCCTCCCTACACAGCACATCAAATAAAAGGCAGCAGCCAGTAAATGTCACACTGATAAGAAATTCCCTCCCTGAAGTGCTCCTTGACTGCAGCCCAGTCAGGCTTCCCCTCACCTTCCAGATGTTACATGACCTCTGGAGCAACACTGTGCACCAGAAATGCTGCTTCTGTTCCCATCTGACAGGAAAAGGTTCTCCTACCTGTCACTTGTCCATGTCCCCCAGCGGTAACACTCAGTTTAATTAAAAACCCACCCCTCCTTGTAAACCAGGCACATCAGAAACTCCTGCTGGCAGAGAGCACGCTGGGCAGGTCTCTGTGCTCTCAGGAAAGACAAGAAGCTCTGCTTGCCTCAGGGATGGGAAAGGGAGCACAGCAGGCACCAAGTCTAGGCCCACAGGAACAGATCCCCCCCCCACTGAGGGCCTCTGGGAAGTCCAGCCTCCCCATCACCCATCTCTGGGGTCACTTTTCCCAAAAAAAGATGAAAGATCTCCAGACTAATACTTGACACTCTTAGTTGCTTCACTGAGCCTTCTCAGCACTTGTACAAACCTCTTTCCACAAGCACAGGGCTGCAGATCTGTTTTTTGGGGCCAAGAGCTGATGGTGCCAGCTGAGCGCTTCTGCCGGAGAGCCCGGAGCTGCAAGGAGGGAAAAGCCACCAAACCCTTTGTGACTCACACAGAAACCATGCCGTCTGCATTTCCAGCCAGGTCTGTAATCAGACTGCAAAAGGGCTGATCCTGAAAGGGTAGAGGGCGACAGATCTGCCTGTCAGAGGGGTCACAGCCCCTGCTGGGGGACCCACAGCTGGCTCCCGACTGTGAAGACCCCCCAGGCTGGGAGGAGCATCTCCAAACAGCCACGCCTGCATTTCCCTCCGGATGCTCAGGGACTGCTACAGATGCCTCGGGAGGCGTTGCCACTGACGGCACTCACACTTCTTCCAAAATTAGGCCTTTTAAGGAATGTGATGTTTTAAAAATTCTGCTGTGGGGCTGCAATGTGTATTGGTACAGTTACAGCTGAAGACACATCCACCACCTGGTTACCAGCTGGCTGCCTGATCACTGTCAGAAATCTTCCAGAACTGTTGTTACTGAGCTAATAGCAGCATTGCCAAAGCAAAATCCCTGCCTGCCCTCTGCTCACCACTGCCGTGCCTCAGAAGTTCCCATGTGCTCCAGACTGTTCCAGGGATCAAAGCCACCAGCTCAGTTCAAAGTGTTGCCAAGAGTGGAGCCTAAAAATTGTTTCAGCCAAGCCCTTAAAAAATTTCTGCATTCATACTCACTAACATACATCCATGGGGCTCTGGGTAATTCCTGGTGGATTCCCTTTCTCTCAGCTGTATCAAACTCAATGAATCCTGTCAAAAAGCACATATAAAAGATCTCTAGCAGTCCCATCTCCATGGCTGAGAGCTGGAAGGCTGTGAGGGAGGCAGCACCAGAGTGGTGTTTTCTAGGAGCAGGAGCTCAGCCTGGAGATACCAGGCTGTATCATGTGTCCTACCTCCTCAGAGATCTGGCTATCAGCTGGGCTGGGAATTCTGGTGCATTTTTTTCATTTCTGGGATGGAGTTAGCATGCCTGGATGTTTTTACTAAAGAATTGCACAAGAGGGGAAACAGCAGATATAGTTCTCCAGGGCCCCAACATTTCCTTCAAGTGGGAAAGAAAAATGCCTGGTGCTATTCTCAGGCACCAGGACATTTGCCCACTCCAGCCTTCCTGGTGTGACTCCCTGTAGGTGCCAGGCCACACCCCTGAGCCCAGCCTAGGGCCACCTACAGCCCCATTTGCTCCCAAGGAGCAGCATTAGCAGCAAAGTCTCCATTCCAGGAAGGCACAGAGCAGCAAAGCAAAATCCCAGTGCTGCTGGGCAGAGCTGTGTGTAAGTGGGCACCCTGAGCCAGGTCAGCTCCTGCACACAGACCTTGGGGCCATGTGAGAAAATCTGGCATGGGCCTTTGCCAGGAACAGAGCTGGTGACCCTCGGTGCCATGTGGGACATATGGCATTCAGCTCGGATGCATGTGCTGGGAGGGCATCACAGCCCAGACACTGGCACATGAGCCCTTCTGCTCAGCACAGCTTGAGAGGAGCCACATCTAGAGGAAACGCTCCAAAATTCATGTAGCTCCTGCTTCATGCTCCACTTAGAGGAATTTCTGATGGATTTTGCCTGGGTTTCTATTGTGGTGCAAACCTGAGCACAGCTGCAGGGGGTCAGAAAGTAAGAAAGGCATCTGTGTGTAGGATGCATTCATGAGCAAGAGAGGCTGAGAGCAAGGATTGTGGCACAGGCTCTGGGTGCAGCATCCAGGGCCACAAAGGGCCTTTCAGGGCAGTGGCTGGGGCCAGACCCGTGGTGTGGTACCAGCCTGTGCCTGGCCAACAGCACTGGTGCATGGCTCGGCTCTGTCTGTGCTTTGTGCCAGCACAGAATTGTCTCTGGCAGATGTGACACCCCTTGTTCTCATCTGCCAGGGCTGAAAGGGAACTTTTCAGGGCCTGGGGACGATTGTTCAACTCCACCCAGCACTCAGGACACCCAGCTGTGCCACAGCACTGATGGCAGGTGGCTGGAAGGACTCCAGGGGGTTCAATTTAGGGCCAGCATCTTGGGGACAGCCTGTCCTCCCAACCACCATGGCAGAACCATGGCACCTCCAGCGGCAGTCAGAGTAGGACACACACCCATCCTATGGCCCCCTCCCTCCTGTGCAGAACCCAGGTTTCCAGGCAGGCCAGTGGTGTTTCTGTGGGAAGTGCTGCTCCAAGCAGGTGAGCTCCTTGCTGAGGGACTCAGTGCTACAGGAAACTCCTGATAACAACACTGAGAGGTAGAGTTGTCCCAAAACATCAGCAAAGGGAATGCAAATCCCTGTCTCCATGGGGTGTAAGAGGATTCCCTCATCTGCTAAGGTTTCTGCCAAGCATAGCTGGTCCCCACAGAGCAGCCTCTGACAGACAAGGAGCTTCAGCAGAAGTGCTGCCAGCCAGAGGAAAGCAGCTCCCTCTGCTCCTGCTGATCCAGCACCCTCTGCTGTGTGCCAGCACCCAGCCAGAGGCACATCCACTACAGCCACATCCACAGGCTACAATAGGACTGCAGAGACCACAGTGAGAAACAGCAGGAGGGTCAAGAAGCAGAGGCAAGACAAAGAGGGAGGTGCTGACCTCCAGGTGCAACCAGGACCATTGCCAAGTGCAGCAGGCTGAGTGTAAGCAGTGTCAGTGTGCCAGGTGCATCCCCACCAGAGCAGATTACCCCTTGTCCCAGAGTGCTGCTCTTGTCCTGAGCAGGATCATGGGCTCTGTCCATTGGAAAGAGGGTCAGGCAGACATTGCAGGGATGAATCCAGCCCAGTGAGGCTGAAATCAGCATCCTCGATCCCCACTCCAGATGGAATGCACAGCCGTAGGCAGGGCTGAAATGGGATCATGAGCCACGGTCAGGGTGGGGAACCCCAGCTGGCACTGGCAAGGTCCTGATGACCCATCAGGGAGTAAAATCTTTCTCTGCTTTTAATCTCAGCGTAGATTCAGAGGTGAGAAATCAAGAGTAACCCAAAGTTTTGCTTAACCAATCTATAATTTTTCTGGTCTCTCCTTCAGACCAGTCACACTTTCAGTCTCATGACAACAAACACCCCAGTTTCACTGTGTGGTAGATTGGATCCTAGTAAAGTTCACCACAATACCTTCAAGATCTGATACTCACCCTGTTTTCATGGACATGACAGAAAGCTGCTTCTTTTCTGCCCATCTCTGGGTGGGCTGGATTGGATGCTCTGGCAGCATTAGGACTTCGAAGGCCTGAAAAACTGGCTGCAAGTCTCTGTGGCAACATGTTATCTCACAAGATTTATGGCTCCTCCTGCTCCAGGCAAAGTCAGAAATACCACCCCAGTGGTATCTGACTCCGGATATTACTCCAGAGTATTTTTAGGCTATTCCTCTGACATTCACAGCAGGGGAAGAAATGAGGATGGGAACATTTACACTTTCACCCCCAGCTCCAGCAAGGAGCTTTCTGGGGGTTTTGGTGTGTGGGTATTGGGAGAGGAGGCAAGCAGGCTCCGGTTGTTTCCCAACTTGCAGCTTTGGCTGGAAAATAAATCTCAAGGACGAATGCGTGCACAAGATCATGAGGGGGATTCTCATTTTCTTGGTCCTCCTTGGATATAAAAGACTAAACTCATGGGACTAGACTGTTGGGAAAGACAAGCCTTCTGTTCAGTGCCCCACTTGCTGATGGAGAGGTAACCAGTGAGGAGAGCAAACAGCCCAGGGATCAGCACATTGAAGCCTGTCAGACGAGCCAAGGGAGGGTGGCCAAAAATCCCTGGCAAGGCCTGCACCTGTCTGGGGTGGCTGCAGGGAGGCTGCAATTCCCAGAGCACAGCTCCTTAGCACCACAGATACCAAGTGGTCTGTGGGTGGGCTGACCCACTTGCTGCATGGCTGAGAAATCAGAGCACCCCTGCTTTGGGAGAGCTCTGTTTCCCCAGGACTCATGTGGGTGGTGACACAGGTCTCCCAAGTTTTTCTGCTGAAGGTGTCCCACATCACACAAATAATTGCACAACCTTGTGCTAGGGAAGGGAGGGAGAGGATGACTAGAGGAGGCTGTAGCCAGGCCCACTTCCTCTAGCATTATGGTGCCAGAGCCCCAGAAAGTCAGAAACACTCATATGTGATCAGGGACAGATGCTGACAAAAAGGCATCTTCAAATAACCACAAACAAAACACTATGTTAGCAAAAATTATTTTAAGATAACAACCTACACCTTAGCCAGACTCCTCACCCCTATGCTCCCCACAGCCTGCAGGGAGCTGCCTGCTGCCTGTGGAAGCAGAACAGCCTGATTCGTGGTTTTCAGGCAGCCCTGAGGTCCTGAGATCCTTTGGAAGGTAGAAAATGGTAGGCAACCACCTCCACTGTCCCTCACTGGTTGCAGGAGAGCTGCAGGATGACATTTGTGCCACTGCATCTCTGCACGGTGAAGGTGGAGGTCCCCAGAAACACAGGCCAAGCTGGCATCCCCCTGTTTGCCATCACCACCCTGACTGCTGGCAGGGCTGGTGCTGAGCCTGCTCCAGACAATCTGTCCCTGCAGCTGACAGAGTGGAGAGGTGCTGCCCCATCTGACTGCCAGCATTGGGGCATACTCACAGCGCCCCTTTCACCCACCACCCAGAGAAGATCGTGATGCTCAGGTGATGGCTGGTGTTAAGCAGAGGGTGGCCATCCGTGTGACAGGTGCACAGGCTGCTCCTGGCCTTGGCAGCTCCTGTTTCTTGCACTCCTGCTCAGTGAGGAAGAACTCCTTGCTTACTGCTTTGGTGGTACCAGACTCGTACAGGGAAGTGCCAGTTTCAGTCCACAGCACCCCAAGGCTGCACAGCAAGCCCTACAGCACTGTTGGGAAAGGGGAGAAACCAGTGCAGTGATCCCGAGCAGTACCTTCCCAGGGAAGTGTCATCAGATGTGTGAGTTATGAGTCCCTCCTTGTTTTCTGGAGAGATACTTTCCTTTCAGAGCCACAGCCTTCAAAGTGCCAGCAGCTGCACATACACCTTGAAGCAAGGCCCCCTTGGCTTCAGTCTAACCTCAGAACAGACGGTGATTTGACTTTGTAGCTCAGCAACTGAGCCACTTTTATGTTTAGTTGAGGACCTATATAATTGTTATATTTAATTCAATTGGAGAAGACATCCTCTGCTGTTTAACAATGCCTGAACATGAGTGGTCCTTTCCTACTTTCTGTTTCCAGAGCAGACCTGTTTCCAAACTGCCACTCCAGGGTAAGTTTCAGCCAGACCCACAGGGCTGAGACCCAGAAGGGAGCCTGGGCCAGACCTCTGCCAGATTGGGGAAGCTCAGGCATGGGCCTGGGAACAAGTCTCCTGAAGGAAGGTGTGTGGACTTCTGTCTGTGAAATGATCTCCTATTTAACTGGGAAATCCCTGCACTTTGTCCTGATGAGGTGGCAGTAAGGATCACTGAAGGCTGGTACCCTTTACCCTCATCACCAGGATCAAAAAGTGGGTAGGACTTCTGAAGTGGGTAGGACTTCATAATTTCCACATTAAGACTCAGAACAAGATGTAACAGCTGTAGTTAAAATTACTCCATCTCTGCTACTTCCCACCACCCAAGGGAAAGATATTTTTAACTCCAGGTTGCCTAAGGGATACTGCACAGTGAGATCTGTTGAATCATCACCAAGGGTCTTTACCTTGCAAGAAATCTGGGAAAAGAGAACCCTTCCCCCAGAACCCTTCCCTTCAGGCATCCCAGCTCCTCCTAAGGGAGCAGAAGCTGCCACGAAGGCAACCTTGAGAGTACAGAGGACCAGGTGCCTGGCCAAGTCCTCTTTTGTTTTCAAATAAACTTGGGCTGAAGTTATTCCAGGAGCTGAAGTGGCACCCTGCAGGCAGACCTTGAGTGCTCCGAGTCAAAAGGACAGTCATGCAAACCTCGAGGGGATTAGCTTTTAATGCGCTTCTCAGGACAAACCCTGAAATCAGGGGATTGCCAAGATCCCAGCAGAAAAACTAGCCAGCTTGCTGCCCTCCTGACCACAAATCCGCTGCCAAACTCTCCCAGTGTGAGGAAAACTCACACAGAAATGTTGGAACAGCTGTGGATGCACAGGAGCACCCCAGCCATTGCCTCTCCATCATATGAAACCACACAGCTCCCTGTGACTTGCACTGCAGGGCAGCAGGACTGCCACATCTCCTCCAGCCCTGGTGTGGTGGCACAGCTCCAGAGCTCCCTGGAGCCACCTCATGGGAGAGTTCAGGAGCCTCCAGAAGAAACGCCATGTGGATGTGAGCACAGTTATCCCTGCTCAGCTTTATCCTTGTGGCTGGGAATGAACAGCGTGCTGTTGGAACATCTGCCACGTTTGTTCCCTGGGTCTCTGAGCTAAACTGAGATAACCTGGCTGTGCACTTGGTTTCCTCCATAGCTAATTCCACTGATGTCTGTATTAAAACCCAGCAGTAAAATTGGGAGCTAGCATCCCAGGTGGAATTACATGATTTTTTATGCTACTTGGCATCTTAAGAGCTAAATTTTAGACTGTAAGAACTTCCCTTGTAAAGGCTTTTCTCTCTCTGTTATGTCATCTGCAACAGACAGTGTTATCCAGGTGTTTTGCTGCTTTGCAATTCAGTCCTTGTGCCTGCTGGGTAGTTCATACTCATGTTTTGTCCTAGAGAAGAGTCCTTGTACTGGAAAACAAGGCAATACTGCCTGCACTCAAGATGTAGCTACCACTGCTGGGATTCTGGAGAAAATCAGGAAGGTCTGGAAACCAGCCAGTCTCTCCCTGGAATTTATTTGGGATCTGACAGTGACCTGTTGTGTGCCACCCTGCTGAATCACTGCCACAACCCTCCCCTCTTCAGAGCTCAGTTTCTTTTCGTAATCCCTTAGGAATAATCCATAATAATCCTTTGTAATCTGTAAGAGTCCACTACAAATGCAGGTTTAAGAGCTGTGAATACACAGAGTCCAGGGGTTAGGCATCTCTGTCACGAGATGCAGGACACAGGGGCACTCCTACAAAAGTCTTTGCAATATCCAGAAAGACATGAAAGGTTCAAGACTGCAAATGAGTCTCTGAGTGATGTGTGTGTGTAACAGGCATGAACCCCACCTCTACAGAGTATGAGCCTTCACCTTATATATTTCAAAAATAAAGAGAGGGAGCCTCTGAATTTTGTTACCATTCATGTATACATTTATTAAGCCAAAGGAGTTTGATCATGTCACAGTATGTTACTAGAGCACATGAAATCTTTTCTTTACAACTTTGCTAACAATGGTCATTAATTTTTATTTTTGCCTTTCAAGCTTTAAAAAATTTACTCTTCCTGAATTCCCCATGAAAGACTTTTTTTTTTTTTCCTTTTCTTTTCTTAAAGTACAAAACAAATGTTTCTCAGATATGTAAACAACTATCATGGAAATGAGACTGCTCCTAAAGTTAACTTTATTGTTATGGATGTTCTGATAGATCTATGTCATGTGGCATGTACTTCAGCTCAGTGACTCCTTCAACAGAAATTATTATTGTTATTGTCACCTGCGCTGCAATACTGGAGGCCTGGTCAGGGTTAAGGCCCTTCTGTGCAAGGTGCTGTACAGATACTCTGCTGTAACTGAGGTCCATGGCAAGAAGGGCATTCACTGATGTGACTGTAACCCTCTCTGCTCCATCTGCTCCGCAGCGTTCCTCACAAACCACAGGAGCTCAAGTGAAACTCCTCTCCAAGCTACCTCTGGAGTTCATGTTCAGGTACTGGTGAAGAGAAGGGAAATGTCACTGCAGGCCAATCCTGACACCTGCAGTCCTGTGCGTAAAGCTGCTCACAGTCATGGGAATGCTCATATGAGTTAAGAAACTCCTCCGGGGAAAGTCTGCAAGATTGAGTCCCTGGGTCATTGAACTCCTTTGCAAGAAAGCATCCGAGAAAAGCAGACTGGCTCCTTTTCTCTAATGTTTCATCAGAATAATTCTAAGAGAAAAAGGGACGGGGTCAGTTGCTCGGTTTCAGCACCTTGAGCATTTTGAGTACTGATCCCCAAACTAAAGAAGTCTCTGCTCTGCCTTGGGCTACTGTGACCAGGCCTGGAAAAGTCAGTTGGACATTCTTTGTCATGAGGAAGCAGTGGTTTGCCATTAGAGCATGGAGGGATTTTCTGTTTTGTGGTGTGAAGGCTGCATCCTAGGCAGGAGTTGTGAAGATTGTGTTTGGCTATCAGCAGAAATTATTCTGAAAATGCTTCAGAGCAATTGCAGTTTAAATAATGGTTATAGCTTCATATTTGAGGTGAAAAAATAAAGGATTAAATGAAATAAATAGCAAAAAATCATTGTTCCTGCACAAAAATAACATATTCCTGCCTATGAAACATCCCTTGCAAATGACTGCCTTTTAGGTTACGTCAGATATTTAAATGAACCCTTTAGAGCTAAAATACAGTACTCTGAAATGAGGTTAGAAAAATTTAAAAAGGACTAATGGGAAGTGTGTACAAAGCTCTCTTTAAAACAGATTTCCCACCTGGACAGCTTCTGAGCGTGAGGCCTCAGTAGACGTAGAGCCGGTCTGCGATGGCAGCGGGCATGTGGGTCATGATCTGCATGCGCAGCCACCAGTAGTAATCCATGGGGTGGTAGCGGGTGTAGGGGGCCGTGGAGGTGAGCGCGTGCGCCACGCTCTCGATCACCGGAGAGGTGTCCCTCGAGCCGCTGTTGCAGTACGACTCCATCTTGCTGACCTGCTCGTCGAAGTACTTCCTGCCGTAGTCCTTGCGCACGATCTCGGGCAGCTCGTCCCACATTTTGTCGGCGATGGCTTTGATGCGCTCGGGGCTGTACAGGTTGGTGCCGGCGATGAAGTTGCCGGGTTCCACGATGCTGACCATGACGCCCTGGGGCTGCATCTCATAGCGCAGGCAGTCGGAGAAGGCTTCCACGCCGAACTTGGTGATGCAGTAGGGTGAGCGGGCAGGGCTGCCCATCCGCCCCATCATGCTACTGATGTTCACCACGCGACCTAGGCAGAGCCGGGCAGAGCACAGCTGAGCTGTGGCACCTGGCACACACCACCCAACACATTCCTCAACATGCAGCCAGCCACCTGCCCGCTGAGGGCTGCGTGGCAGACCTGCTCAGGGCTTTGCCTGAGCAGTGCTGTCCTAGGCAATTGCCTTCAGGCAGGAGAACAAGCCCACTGCTTGTGCTCCTCGGCTCATTCTACCTGAGGGAACAGGCACATGCTGACACACAAAGCTCAGTGCTCTGGGAAGCACAGGAGAGGCTGGAGAGAGCCTGCATGGGGGGAAACAGGATTGCTCCGCAGCCGTTTGGACTGAGCCCAGACAAGTCAAAGCAGGAGCAAGGAAAGCCTCTGGCACCAAAGCTGAGCTTGTTTATTTGCAAATCAAAGGCCAGTGGTGGCTCAGAGTGTCTGTTTCTCAAAAGGGAATGGATTGTTCCTGTACCACCAATGGGCAGAGCAGCTTAAGTCCACTGCACTCTTCCATGTGACAGCTGGGCTATGGCTCCAGGCACAGAGGCCTTTCTCCCTGTCACAAGCCATCCATTTGGGCTGGGGTAAATGCTGGTAAGAGGCTGTGGATGCTGTAGTCTAGGCAGAGGTTGGAGTTCTCTGCACTTTCTACCAGGACTCATTGCTAAGTTGTGTGTTAGAAACAGAAACTTTGACCTCAGAAGTGGATAACCTTCAATGGTGGAAGAAGGCTGCCCAGGCCACTTCCAGCTCAGGTCTGCAGCACAGGGCAACATGGTTAATGCCCGTGGATGCCTCAAGAGTGAAAAATACTTTCATTTAGTCAGGCAGTAGGCCCTAGCACAGGAAAGCTTTTTTCCCTTTATGCTGAGACCCATGCAAGCTCCAGGTCTGCATGCCTCTATTGTAGAACCCCTCCTTTTCCTACATCACAGGCTCCCAGAGTAACAGTGCAAAATGACAACTTCTCTGCAAGAAACTTTTTACACTGCTGCTGCCCACCCTGACACAGCTAATTTTTATATAGCAGGGAGGAATGCTCCTGGCACTGTAATATATTGTGAGATGCAGCTTCTGAACAGGTAAAAAAAGGTATAATGGATTAGATCTTGTGTGGGATGTTACAGGAGAAAGCAGCACAAAAGGGAAAGAGAAATAACTGTTTTTCAGGCCTGCTGCCTTGCTGTGTAACTCAGAGAGGCGAGGCAAACCGTGTATCTGCTGGGGACCACATTCTGTCTCTGAAGGCAGTAAGGTGGCTGATGGTGCAGAGAGAACTGCCATAGACCTTCTGGCCTCTAACACAGCAAGATGTGGCAGGATGAGGGACCTGCTACAGGGAGAGTCAGTCAGGAGGTCTGCCACTCACCCTTTGACCGACGAATGAGCGGGAGGAAAGCCTTGGTGGTTCGCACAGTCCCCCACAGGTTCACTTCAGCTACCTCCATGTAGGTGTCCATGCTGGTGAATTCCACTTCCCCAAAGGTGGAGATCCCAGCATTGTTAACCAGCCCCCAGAGCCCTACAAGACAAAATCAAGCACCATTAGTTGTGGTAATAGGTTATTGAACCACACAACAGAGTTTTTCATGATGAGTTGTGATGGTGAAGACCAGACAGAAGAGAGTCCAGAGCCCACTTCAGTCTCCTGAACAAATATAACTACCATGGAGTTATGCCTCCAGCCTGTACAGCCCAACACTGCAGCCACAAAGTACTGTGAATGAGGCTTCCCAGGAAGTTCTGAGCCAGCAAACAGAGAACTTCAGCCTTGTCTAAGCTGAAGTTGTCTTTGCCTTTCTTTTTTTATACATTATGATTTTTTTTAAAAAAGCAAAATATGTAATGCAAATAACAAGAATAGGAATGACCTTGTAAGAAACAAAAGAGTAATTCTTTCAAAGTAAAATCCCTTCTGTCACCAGAAGAACCAGAGTGTCTGCAGTGGAAGGAAGGTGTAGGCATGGGTGAGCATTCATGTCATGGCCTCTCCCTTTTATTCTGCTGCATCAAAACGGCAACAACTGAAGCTAGCTACTCATTTGGCAATAAAAAGAAAGATTAAAAAGGAATTCTGAATAAAATTAACTCACTTCATGTAATATTATAGTTGGACAGGAAACATCCTGAGGAAAGTCTGAAAACGGCTTCTGTCTGTCATTTAGAAAAACTCACTCTTATCTGTGGACTGACTATGTCCAGATCTGTACTATCAGAAGAAGCCCAGGAAAGGCAACTTCATCCTGGCCTATGTTTCAGAATACAGAGCTAGAAAACATAATTTATATAGAAGATCCACACATAAAAATTAAATACAAAGAAATTCAAAAGATTGGTTTGCAAAATTTAAACCAAAACATTAGCGGCTGTTCTGTTTTAAACAACCTTGTGTTGAATGTGGATATTCCTTTAGGAGAAAAATGTACTTCAAAGGGTGGAAAGGTTTCAGATATGTATGAGCAAAGGCAATTTTCACAGTACTGCAGCAGAATTTGCTGCCATCACCTCAGTACAATGAAGTAGGCAGGATAAGAAAATCAGTACAGCTACCCACCAAACTCTAAATGGCAGGACTACAACAGCATTAATGAAACCCAGCTAGCGTCATAAGAGTTCTTTGGAAAACCTCTCCATTTCCTTTGCCTTTTGAAGGAGTGGGAGAGACATTTCCATTGTTAATTCCCAACATTTGGGCACTGGGCAGGTTTTACAACAGAAAAGGAGTCACAATAAACTTCAGTTCACAGGAACAAAGCACTAATCACAGAGCTTTGAACACCACTCTGGTTTTTGCCAATGTCCCTACAGGAGCTAGTGGAGAACAAAGCAGTTTCCTTTGTAGACGCAGTGTGAGGGGGGAAGCTCCTTTCTGATATGGTACTATGTTCAAACAGGCCATTTGTCCTGCTGCTCCTCAAAGATTTGTGTCCTTCAATCACATGCTCAGCTTTTGAAATATGCCCTGACAATGCTCTCAGAGCCCAGCCAAGGAAGCTGCTGCCCTCTCTGTTGCCTCAGAGCCCATTGCATACACCCACCTTTCTCTGGGTCCTCGAGGCTGTTTTGCACATGCTCCACTGCCCGGTCCATTTCTTTGCTGTCACAGACGTTGAGCTGGACAGTTCTCATTCGATCACTCTTCATGGCATCCAGCTCCTTGGAGCCACCCTCTCCTTTGTCCTAGAGGGGAAGAAAATGATAGTTTCAATCTGGCTAAAGAGCCTGTGCAGAGCATCATACCAACTATCAAACTAATCAAAAGAGTGCACAAGGCATTCACAGAATATTCAGGACAATCCTGCAGCCCTAGGAAGAGGGGGAGCAGACAGGACTGGTCCTGCAGAACACCATTCTTCAAGCATTTCCATCTGACTATGAGCTCTGTACCAACCAAGTCACCTGGTATAAACTGCTTCAACCACCAAGAAAGCAGCCAGAGGTGGCTTTGCCACAGCAAGGCACCCACCAAGCACTTCCTGCCCAGTACGAGCTCCTGAGGCCAAGCTGTGCCCCACTGCTGCAGCAGTGGGAATGTGAAGCCATCTTCATTTGGCTTGACACAGGGCACAGCAACTCACCTGAGGGGGTTATGGTGTAAAATGGCCAGCAGGAGGCTGCACATCTACATTGCATGTGCTTGTTGGTCACCCTGCCAGATTTGGAAGCAACAATCCAAGAGGGAGTGCTGCCCACTGGTCTCTCCCTTCAGCTGATCTATACACAGGTTTCCAGGCAGTGGAAGCCATACCTACTGTCTCCAAAGGACTGCTACAGAGTCTGATCATCGAGAGCCTGGCCAGTCTGTTTGCTGGCAATTTCACCCTGGCATCTTCTCCAGCATCTTGCTCTCTTCTCTGCCTCCCGCTATCAACTTTTTCTCACTCTCATTTCCCATCTCCACTCCTTTTTTCTCAGCTCAGTTTCCCCCAGTATACATTCCCCCACAGCCCAGCAAATTAACTACAGCCAACCCCCGAGATACTTTCACAAGGGCCAGGCATTGCTGGCAACAGGGCTGTCATGCCCAGAGCTCATCCCTTTGCAGTGGTGAAGCCTGGCCATGGTACTTCCAGGACACAGACACAGGATGTCAGGATGAGATTGGGACTACACCTGAATCACTTCCATTGTTATAAGCTACTGCACTGTGCCAGCCAATCCAGAGTACTTTTGTAGAGGATGGTGAGATCCGCCTCTGAAAATGATCCGATTTTGAGAACATTCCTGTCTTTACTATAAGTAGCTCCTTCAGTATCATCCCTCATCAGAAGTCTGTTACTCCCATTTAAGAGGCTAGACATGGAACATTTTCACAGGATCATCTGACAGCTGCTGAGCTCTTCCTCCCCTACTGCTCTACCTTCCAGGTGGCCTCGCTCACTGTGTCTGCACAGTAGCCTGCATCAGCAGGCAAACATCAGAGTGCCCTTCACTCCTGACAAATAAGGGGCTTTGGCTAGATAGCTGTTTTCCTCTGAGCTGGAACAGGCCAGTACTTCATAGCAGGCCTGTTTTCTGATTGCTGAGTGACATTAGATTGCTCTGAACACCTCAAGCCACAGGCACTCACTCCCTGTCATGTGCCAGCAGGCAGTTGTCAATGAGATAGAACTTGTCTGCAGTCTGAACCCAGGCTGGCCATCTGTTCCTCAAGCGAGAGTTCCCTTCAGAGACCACAATTTGGATACCACATGAGGGTGGCCCTACAACCCTGTCTCTGTGCCACCTCTCTTTGAAAAATCCTTTTCCTGGCTCCTCTCATTCCTGTGCTTATCTATGGTGCTCAGAGGCATCTCATTAATGTAACATCTGACATCTCCTGTCTTCTCCTCCATGCTTCCATATTCCATCACAGACTGCTAGCACCAGTTAGTGTTTGTCCCTAAGAGAGGGCATGTACTGCTCTCTTCCTAGGGAAGCACACTGCTTACAGAAAGGAGTGGTTAGAAGTTTCATGCACAGTTTGATGACGATGTTAGAGTGACTGCAAAGATTTTGGCACTAAGTTTGTTGCTCACTCAAAAGCACTGTGGTGCCAAAGCAGTCTATATGGCAAAGCATTGGAAAGCATACAAGTGGCAAATGGAATCAGCAAATGCAAATGTGCAAGTCTCTTGAAAACAGCAGAGGAAAAGAAAAGGAGGAAAAGGAAAATGAGGCTCAGGTTCTTCTTTCCGTGATCCCAGTTCTATGAGGTGCTACAAAATCTCTGGGCTGCACCAGCTGTAGAGGCCTCATAGCTCTGCTGAGGCCTCCATAGCATGTTCTTCCTCAACCCTGACAAAGCTGGCTCTGCAAACCAGCTCCCTCCTGCCCTCCCACCCACCCACAGCTGGGTGCTTGGACAGGGACTCCTGGGGCTGAGATCCTGGCCAAGAATTGGACTCCAGATGGTAACCCACACTCACAAGGCCATTCCCTTGGCTTTCAATAAGGACAGATGGGAGATGTTTAAGTTGGGCACCCGGAGACTGTGTTACCTGGCAGGGGATGCAGCCTGTCCCACAATCCCCAGGCCCATATACAGCAGTGAAAGGATCTTCTCATGCTACAGCAGGAGACCAGTATACCTCTGCTGCCAGCCCCAGGGCACACCATCCCTGTGGCAGGAGGGCCCAGCTCTTGCACACTGAAAAAGCACATTGCTGCCTTGTCTCCTCTTTCCATGGTCACTCTCCTGGGCTTCAGCCTGTATTTATATCAGTGTGTCCTTGGTCTCTAACACCCTGTGGCTCTGAGCACTGCAGTGGAGCCCTGCAGTGGCCATCCTGTGTGTCAGCTTGTTCAGAGGACCTCTGCCTTCTCATTCCCCTGAAAGCTGCAACTGGCCTGAGCACACACAGCAAAGCAAACAAGGGTTCCACCACACTCCTGACAGCAGAGATAAATATCACATATGTCCAATAATAACAGATACTGACGGAAAAATATCTTGTGTCAGCTGGCTTCTCCATATATTAACCAAAGAGGTAAAAATAAAACAGCATGAGAGTTCATTTGGCAATGTAGCATCAACATAACTCTCACATGAGTATATTTGCCACTGAAAACGTTAGGAAGTAACTGTGTGTGAAACAGCACACTATTAGCACAGATCCATCCTCAGGCTCCCCTCAGTCATGACTCCACACTCCTTTGTCATGTTTCCTGTAGTAAAATTACAGTCAGGTGCTCAGGATCTGGCCACTTTAGGAAATCTTTCCTAATAAAGAGTCAGCACTGCACATACTTTTAATCTGCAGTAAGGACATGGCATTCCTAAGAAGTGTTCTCTGAGGACACCGTGGCTCCCCAAGCAGCAGTCTGCTTCTGATGTGCAGGTGTGCTGAGAAAAACAAACCCATGGAAATGACACTGAAGTTTCAGTCATTCCCTCTATGTCAGGACTAGGTCAAATATAGCCAAGCCAAAGATTACGTTCCTTATTTCTACCTCCATTTTTATCTAGCATGTAAAACACCAAGCTTTTTTCTGCTGCTAAAATCAGCACCAGCAATAATTATACTCTGATCAGAATTCTGCTTATGGTTTTGCTAGAGAAGCCTGTAGCACAGTGAAAAATCAGCTCAGTGTCCTGGAGTTGTTTTTGTTCTACAGAAAGCATAATGGCCTGAAGACAAATGAGAGGCCACACAGCTAACTAAGGAGCTTTAGCATTTTCCAGTGTTTTCTGATGCTAACTGCAGTTACCATTCTTGGCATGGCCATAAAGATTTTGGAACATGGCTTGTGAGTTCAGCTAAAGAAGCAATATTTAATTGCAGAGTGATACTGAAAAGCTTTCTGCTTATTTTTCTGTGAGGAAGTAAATATTGGTCAAAGTCTTTTAGACTTCTGGCATGCTGCTGCATGTCAGCTTATGTTGAAATTGTCAGAGGCCCAAACATGCATTCAATAAAACAAGTAATAAATACAACAAAAATAGAAGGGAGGTTTCAGTAACTGTTAGATATGTTCACTGAAAATTGTGCCTTTTTAGCAGTTCAGACGGAAGAAATGAAATCCATAGTAACTTTGCATCTCTGAAGCTTTTGACTTCTGTCAACATAGAGGCAGGCTATTACTCTAAACAGTGTTTCTTAAGTTTGCAGTGTTCTTATATTCTCTAATGTTTATCTTCAGTTACCAAAGCTGAGTAGAAACATCTATCAAAAAATTAACTCATCTACTCTCTGTCTTGAGCCCTTTTGAAAGGCAGCATTTTGCACGAAGTGTCCTGTTCTGCTGTGATGCCTGTAGAGGGAGCCCAGGTTAACAAATAAATCTTTGATGAACAATGAGACACAGGACACAGAGCTATCAAGACAGACACCTCTTTTGAAAAAATGCAACAGAAACAAACTACTAATTTAAGCAAAACTTAGTAATAATGCAAGAAAAAAAAAAAATAAAATAGATGAAAGTCGGATAACATTAAAGAATATCTGGCAAATTCTCTTTAAATAGTATCACTTTTATAGTGATGAGTGAGCTAAAAGATTAGATCAAACTAACTGACCCAGCCCAGGATATCCTGAGGAGTATGACTGTTTCTGTTAGGAAATAGCGCTGCAGCTAAAAAAAAGTTCAGCACTTCATAAGGAGAGAGAGACTAAAACTCTCTCCTTTTCTCCATGACCATCAATGCTTTGCCACAACAAGTTCTCCTTCAGAGCATATCAAGGCTGTGTCACTAAGCTGTTTGTGGCCTGATTCTTCTCTCACTTGCACTAGTGGGACTCCATCACCTATCCAACAATTTCAGGAGAACCCCAATACACATCATGGCATGGCTGTACTCATGAATATAGAAAAATATGCTCCAAACACAAGCCACAAAACCACTGGTGGCTTGGTGTATGTCAAAATTAATCAAAGTAAGTCCTGCATAAATATATACGGTCTGAGAGCAGGGCCAAAAGTCCAGACTACAGCCTGACACCAAACTTTGCTTATGGTTAAGCCTATAAAATTAGATTTGGGATTACAGTTCATCAGACATGGAACAGACCAAAATGCTGTGATTTAAATAAGAACTTCCCTGATACCATTCACTCCTGGTTTTGCTCTGTGTAATTCAAGCATCTGTGTCTTTCCCTTTGGGCTACCAACCACCCTCCCTCTCCCTGGCAGAAAGCTGTGCAGAGTGGAGGAAGACTGGAGTTGCTATGTGTCGCTGCACATGCCACAGGTGAAGAACAGTTTTTGTTTTCCTTACCTTTTGCAGGCAGCCAGCATAAATAATGAAACCTTTGTCATGCAGGTGCTTGGCCAAGGCAAATCCAAATCCTGAATCACAGCCTGTTATAAGAACAGCTCTGCTGCCAATCTGCAAAACAAAACAGAACAAAATGCACTGGAAGTGAGTATTGGAACTTAGTGATTTGCAGTGCACAGAACAAGTCATGTCCTTGGTCAGAAGCAGTCTGTTCCAGGGATGTTCTCTATATTCACTGCCAGCTCCTGCCATCCACTGCCTCCTGAACACAAGAAATCACATTTTCATTCAGAGTTCACTCCAGTGAGGCAGGATCACTGCCCTCCCAACATGGAGGAATTCAGCACTTTTGGCAACAGGCTTCCAAGGCAAATGACCAAGCAAACCACCATGTTCTGGCAGTTCATATCCATCTTGAAATCTGAAAATATACCAGACAGTTCCCAAGACATATTTTCTCTCCATCAGGAGCTGTTCCTGTATGTTCAAAGCAGGCAGAAGCCCACTCTTGTGTGCATGCAGCTCATAGGGCTGTTTAGAAGACAGTTTAACTGAAGAAAAGATACAGTTTAATCTTACTGACTGCTCACTCATCTTTCTCTCTCTAGCACCTCAGCCCTCTAGAGCTAAGACTTAAGAAGATTCAAGTGGCATTAATATATGAAATTAAAACCAGTTGGTCATCATCCTTTTTGTCTAGCTGGGCTTCTTTGGGCCTCCTATTTTTCCAACTCACAATTTAAATGGAAGTATACCTCCTTCCCTCTACAAATTTCTTTTTCTAACCCAAAGACAGGCAGCAGTTAAATAACAAGCTAAAAATCAGATGGTTCATCAGACAGCCCAACATCAACACTTGCACATCCAAGGTGCTGCTGTGGGTGGGATTACATAATAGTTGCCTGCAACACACTCTGACTCATCTCTTTTAACAAACTATAAATCTGGCTTTCCCCAGCATACTCAAGGACTGATCAGGGTGGAAGCTGGGTGGAAGCAGCAATGGCTCCTTATATTGCAAGCCCAGCAGTGATGCAAGGATCTGAGTTCATCCAAAACTCTGTTCCAGAGTTATGGAGCAAGTTGTGCATGCTCTAGCACTGCTACAGTGCTGAGTTCTGTGCCACAAGACAAGATGACAAAACACTCCCCTTCCTTTGGCCTGGCACTGTTCCTGGCAAGTCAGTATCTTCAAGGAGAGGGCTGCTAAAAAGGGCCACTCTCCAGATGAAATGGTGAGGACACACTGATCTATTTACAAGACTTTAAACAACTATACTCCAGAAAGAGTGCTTTATTAAGAATTTGTCATGCAGATTCCCTCCACTGTAAGGTGGAACATTTAATCTGCTGAGTGAGTTCCAAAAATAGAAAAAACCCACTCGTATGATTGTTTATTTCCATCCTTAGCAGCACATACCGTGCTACGTCAATGGAAGCTCGGTGCTAGGAAAGAATGTGGAGTATGCTCAAGAGGTCCAGCTTGGAGTCTTTCTGACAAACTGGAAAGATGAGTTTGGCCACCAGGCTTCAGGGAGTTTAAAACCCCTGCTTAGCAGAACTAGTTCCTGGAAGCTACAGTAACACTCACCTGATCGACTTCATTTGCATAAGAGCGGCTTCCACATGGGGACAAGAGAGGGAAGGAAAATCTTTGCATGGGCCTGTTAAAAAAACCCAAAACAACACAACAGTCACATGTAGAACAGCTTGTCCATACCCGGCTGCAGCAACATACACATGAAAAGGAATGTAGTACTGCCTACATACATGGTGTAGATTGTCATTTGGGAAGCCAGAATCTAGTCTACACTTCTCCTTAGTCTGAGCCTGTGTGTTTCCTACAGTATGACACAATTGTTTCTCCAAAGACTTTGATGCTATTTCCAACTGCAGAAGCTGTCTTGGTATTACAAAGTATTCTAAAATAGCTCCTGGTCTGGAGGCACAGAGCTGCTTCCACTCACAAAACGGGCAGTGTAGTGTCTGCATTTTCAACAGCAACAACACCTTCACTTAAGATTTGCACAAAGTTGGGGTATAGGTAGTTATTAATTTGTCTGATGAAAGTATTCTGCTGTGGTTTTGTATCTGACACCCAGCCTGAGGCTGAATTTGCTTGGATTTGTCTCACTCCTTTTACACACAGCTCCATCCTTATTTCATCCAGGATGAAACACTTATTCCCCTGCAGTGTCTACCCATTAAATACTCTTAGATTTTACATCCCCTTCTTGCAACTGTTTAAGCTAAGAAACACTGTCTTTGAGCAATACCTGCCATGCAGATCTGAAGCTCCTCCGCATAGTATGTGTGACTCCCAGAAGACAAAACATATTCACAAAGACAGACCAGAGCAAAGCAACAACACCTTCCAGGAAATGAGATTCAATTTAGAAAAGCTATATTACCCAGTAGCATCACTCTGTCTTAAGTCTTGCCATCATTCATCAAAACTGGGCCTGAACAACAAATCGGAGTGACCCAAGCTCTGTCCTTCTCAGTCACCTCTCTGGACTTTATCAGCTTTTTCATTTTTGCTCTGGGCACTGACATTGCCCTCCTGGAACTTTCTGGTCTTCCCTTAGACTTGCTGTATTTCATCTATCCTCTGGCTCCTCCAACAGCATCTATCCTTCCCAGAGCTTATCTTGCAGGCTGCTTTTCTGTCTTCTAAGTAAATTTGCATAATCATTCACAAATATCTCCAGCTCAGACATCACAGGATCTCCCAGGGTGACCTGTGCTACAGTGCACAGCAGCTTGCAGACACTCTGGCCTCTCAGCCACATCTCAGGAAATCAAGGGATCTGCTAAGGCAGAAGCTTTGAACCAGATGGGAGAGGAGATGACATATTCAGGCAACGGTGTTCACTCACCTTCCTGAAACAGTTTCACTGTTTTTCTAAAGTAGAGTGTGACAAGCCAAATCAGCTCTTGAAATAGCTATAGCCAACTTAACTGCTGCAAAGGTCAGTCTCCAGGCAAAGCTTGTGCTAACATCACTGACCTGCAAACCTGAATTGAAACTTTTACCTCAAGAGTAAGATTCTTGGTGTGTCTCAAAGTGCCCAGAAATGTTCGTAACATTTATTTTAGTTGAATGAACTTGGTTTTTGTTTTTCAGTGTCATGTTTGGTCCTGTTATTTCACTGCAGAGCACTGATTTTGCTAAACTCAATTCACAATAATATGTATAGAATACCTACTTTACATTCTACCTACCTTGACCTGAAGGCAAGGGCAAAAGAAAAAGAGATGCTGGCTGCTGCTGAGCAGGAATGTCATCAGCAGAAACAGCCAGGAAGTGACGTGAGCCCCCCCATGGTATACTAATGCACCATAAGCCATTTTTGTCATTCTGCATCATTGAATTCTGGAGACTACAACAGAGACTTTTAGAATGCACAGATGGTCCTCAAATTGAATTTGTGCTCGTAATCATGCATGGCTTTTGTTCAGTTCCACAAAAAGGAGTCCTCAGCTTGAAGAGCCAAGTACATAAATGCTGCTTCAGTGCATTAAGACACTGGTATAGTGGCAGCACTGCCTTTCCATGAACAGTTGGATTTCCATTGCAGGTCTAGCAACTTGTGGGGACTTGGAAATGCAACACAGTTTTGCCCCAAGTACAAGACACACAAAGCACAAATACACAGTAAGCAAAACAGAAGACGGAAGAAAAAAAACAAGAATATGCTGAAAATTCTTTCCTCAAGTTAATAAAACATTAATTTGTATTTTTAAGGCCACAGCAGATTCCTGCAGGTGAACTCTGCTGTATGTGGAACAAACAGGAGATAAAAGACCTATGTCTGTTTGCACAGGAAATCTCTTAACAGCTTAGCTATCTACAGCACCCTGTTACCAAAGCCACCCTTGACTGTGATGATGGTGGACATCACTATCAGCAGCAGTGGAGCAACACTGGAGGTGGCAGTTCTTGTTTAACAGGCCATGAGCCACTTTTAAGTGGCTTATGTACAATTAGTGGTAGGTACACACACTGCTCTAAAACAGAGCTGGGCAAAGCACTCAACTTGCTCTGAATTTGGACTAGAAGGGTTCCAATCATACAGCAATAGAAATGTTGGGGCTTTTTCAGAGCTAGAAATCAGAATTAGATAGGCAATTTTCTGTTCATTTACAGAAAAAAACCAGCTTAATTACTCAGCCCACCTCCATTTCTCAGTAAAACCCTCCCTCTCAATTTTCTCATTTCATGGGATTCACTGCCTCTTTAATGAAGTCACAGAAATATATGACAGTTTCTTGCACTGAAGCAAGGCCTACTTGATATTAAAAAAAAAACCCTTCTTGATGGATACTGAATTAATGCTCTACTTCACAACTTTTTAACTGCAGTGTAAAAAAAACCAAAACACAAACTTGTTGCCAACCCCTCCTTGCAAACAGAGTCCATCTCTGCTGTGCTTGGTTCAGTGCCTGAGCCCTGGGACAGGTTGTCCAGGCAGGCTCTAAAGTGGAACCTACCCTTGGAGATAACTCAAAAGCCACCTGGGCAACCAGCTCAAAGAGTCCCTGCTTTAGCAGGGTGGTTGGAACACATGACCTTCAGAAGTCCCTTCCAACCTCAACCACCTTGTGACTCTGTAAAAAAACTGTCCCACTGCAATCAAGTGAGCCTTTGACATGTGCTTTACTCAAGATGTCACTCTTTCTTCTTTCCCACCAAGTTACTTACCTAAAGCCATTCCCTGCGTCCTTGAAATTCAGGGCTTTCACAGAGAAGTTCAGGAGAGGGCGGGACAGCTTGGTGGCCAACATGCTTTCAACTAGCACACTCTACCAAAAGCAAAACTGTTCTTCCTTAGCTCTGTAACACAAGATAGCACTTCTGTTTTATTTGCTCAATTATTTTGTAAGACGTGCTGACTCCGTATATTTCAACAGGAAAATAAAGTCCAAAGGGACTCATCTTCCAAGGGACTCAGCTGGGCTGAGATAAACAGCCCAACCTTCAGCAACCCAAGATGCTTTTAAATAAGGAAAAACATTATAAGCAAACTACAAAGCAGAGAGACATTTAAAGGAAATGTCAGTTTCTCCTTCTTAAATGCAGCTTTAACTGATTTCTCTGAAACAGGTAAAAATTAAGGTACTCATACAGAATATATTATTTCATATGAGCTATATGAAATAACTTTAAACAAAAATATAACTTCAAGTCACAAGTGATGTTATATGTTTCCAGAACAATCCTTGGTTTTACAGCTAATACAGTCAGGCAGTTAAAAATATATATTTTTGTAACTAAGTAGCTGGTGATGCTGGACTAAGCACAGAGAACCACCAAAAAACTCAATACTGAGTGAAAACATCTCAAGGATAAGACTTTGGTATGAAAAGTCAATTTCAATCATATTTATCTTGAATAAAAATAACCCGAGGGACATAACCCCATCTCCCAGCTCCCTTTACAGACGCTGATAAACGATATGTATTTGTTAGAGCTGGTTTGCATCTCTGCCGAAGGCTGGGCCGCCACCGCGGCAGCTTCGGGGCCTGCTGGAAACCAGGCCTGGCCTGAAAAACAGTGAAATTACCGCAGAAAGACCAGCGGCGAGCACCGAGATGGGGCGGCAGGGAGCGGACAGGGCTCAGGAGGCTCGCCGGCTCGGCTTATCCTCAGAAATCCGGGTGGTTCGATCAAAGCACGGTCGCTTTCCCCGTAGGTTTTTGTGAGGCTTGCAGGGAGGGGGCGAGGCCCGAGGCGTGTAGCAGATCTGGCCGGGCCTGCCGTGCCGCAGCCGCTCTCCGGGACTCGGCTGCCGCTGTCCCAACCGCGCTGACGGCCCGGCAGAGGCAGCGGGGGCGCGGTGCGGCCGCCCCGGCTGCTGGCGGCTGCGGGGGAGGCGCGCAGAGGAGATGCCCGCGCCCCCCGCGGGCAAGGTCACCGTGCCCCCCGGCTGCCAGAGCTTCGCGGGGCCGCCGCGACCCACCCCAGCCCAGCCCAGCCCAGCCCAGCCCGTCCCGCCACCCGCGCCTTACCTGGAGCCGGCGGGTGCCGGGCGCTGCTGCCGTTTGAATGAGGCTGGGCCGGGGCCGCGGTGCCGGGCGCGGCGGGAGGCGGGCCGGGGGCAGGGCCGGAGCGGCGGCGGCGATAGGCTGCGGCCATGCGGAGCGGCGCGGGGTTGCTGCTGGCGCTGGGCGCCGCGGGGGTGCTGCTCCTCCGCCTCCTCCTTCTCCTGCCGCGGCGGGCCCGCCGCGCCCTGCCCGTGAGTACCGCGGAGAGGGGCCGGGGCTCGGCGGCACAGCCCGCCGGAGGCGCCCCCGAGGCTCAACATGGCGCCGGGCCGAGCTGAGCTGAGGCGCTGCAAGTGTCGAGGCCGCAGCGGCGCTCACCCGGGCCGGGCCGGGCTGGGCTGGGCTGGTGGAGCCGGTCACCTGTGAGGTGACCGTGAGCTCGACGAAGAGCCGAGCTGGGCACGGCCCGGGACGATGAGGCCCCTGCCGCGAGATTCGGACGGGCCGCGGTGCGGCGGGCGCTGCCCTCGGACCCCGCGGTGCGGCGGGCGCTGCCCCCCGCAGTGCTTCTCTTGGAGGGGAACGCGTTCATATAATCATGGAATGGCTTGGGTTGGGAGAGACCTTAAGGATCATCCAGTTCCAACCCCTTTCCATGTGCAGGGACACTTTCCACTAGACCAAGTTGCTCAGAGCCCCATCCACCTTGGCCTCAAACACTTCCAGGGATGGGGTAGCCACAGCTTCTCTGGGCAACCTGTGCCAGGGCATCAGCACCCTCACAGTTTATTTTACTAATACCTAATCTAAACCTACTCTTAATTTGAACCCATCCCCCTTCGTCCTGTCACTGTATGCACTTGTAAGTGGTCTCCCCTCAGGTAGTAGAAGGCCACAATTAGGTCACACCAAAGCCTTTTCTTTTCCAGGCTGAACAATCTAAATTCTCTGAGCCTTGTCTCATAGGAGAAGTGCTCCATCCCTCTGATCATCTTGGTGGCCTCCTTTGGACTCATTCCAACACGTTCATCTCTTTACTGCACTGGGGACCCAGAGCTGCATGCAGGTGGGGTCTCACTAGAGTGGAGAGAGAGAATACAACTTGCTCTCTGAGACAGTGTTTTTACTTTAGGACCTACAGCTCAGTCCTTCCCCCCAGAATGACCAGATAACAGCTGTAGCCTGATTGCAGCCTTCCACTTCACTCTTCCATCCACTCTGCTTTGCTTACTTTCCCCACCCCTGTTCCACTTGAGAAAATACCTTCCCTTTAGTGAATATTTTCGGTTCTTTTTCCTGGGATTGAAAATCTCAACTTTCCCGACCCTGAAAAAAGGAACAAGCCAAGTTTACTTTGTCGCTGCACTGATCCTAAAATCAATCTGTTTGATAACATCAGAAAATGGTGGGGAGCCACAAAAGGAAACAGGAGCAAAAAATTCCCCAAATGGCACATTGGGAAAAGATAAAGTCTAGATAAGCATGGCATATTCCCACATTGTCCAGAGAGATAGGCTGAAAAAGTAGCTTCAATTTCTTCAGTCTGTTCTGCAGTAAATGCATACTTCTGATAGATAACCTGCATTAGTAAAATAAATTCTACTATTTAATAAACTGGCCATATCCCAATAAGAAAAGCTGTGTACATCTGAGCTGACTGCATGTTAAAATAAGGCTGCCCTGCTAGGGCTGCCTGAACTGTGAGGAATAGTGTTGTGGATCACACAGCAAGCATAGTATTACACAGTATTACTGTGCCCACATGCCACAGCAGCACCTCTGGTACAAGAAGTTATTCTGTGCTCTTAGCAGATCCCAGGCACCCGTCCCAGGCACCCTGTCAACACTGGAGTGCTGTCTCCCATGAAGTGTTTCCAGGGAGCACTGTATGACCCCGAGTGAGAGAGACACCCAAAGTTCCTAAGAAAGCTCATTAAGGTCACTGCTGATAACTGGGTCTCTCTTCCTCTCTCAGCACTGAGTCAAATTAAGCTGCAGATTTGCCTTATCAAATTTCAGGAACCGGTTCATTAAGCCTTATCTCAGGACTTTCAGTAGATAAGGGTGATTGGGCTTTTCTGTATTCGGAAGTTTTTCTGGGATAGGATCCTTTTGGCTGGGAATGGGGTTGATCCCTGCTGTCATCCCTGGGAGTTCTCTGTCCATCAGGCATGGCACAAACAGGCACAGGTACAGATGTGAGATCCAGTCTATGCCTTGGGGTTTTGCACTTTCCCTGGTGCTGCTGGGGCTTCTGTCTGTTATGAGCCATGATGCTGTAGTCAGATGTTCTATTACCTGCAGTTAGGGTTATAGCAAATAACAATCACAGGATCCTTTTCATATTGTAAGTTGTCCCTCACTTTCCTTGCTATCGTAGGCAGATGAGAGGATTTAAAAACCTCATTTCTGTCTACATTTTGGTTGTTTGTTTGGAGATTTTTTTTTAAAGAGCTAATGATGGTTGAGGATTGGCTATCTTCTTTGTTTTTCCGACCTGTGTTCTGGAAGTGATTACAGCTGCGTATTTCCTGCATACTTCCTGCTCTTTTGGGAAGTCCTCTGCCTTCAAGATTCAGAGGCAAAGCCTCTAGGGAGATGAGAGAAAGAGAGGAAAAAAGAAGTAAAATCCTTTCTTTTTCCATGGGCCAGTCTGTTGAGTTATTGTGGGAGGTGACCTTGACAACTTCTGTGATCTGGTTAATGTTTGATTTTCATCTCTCTTGGAATTGTGTCACTCTAAATTAAATTCAGACTGAGCACTGTATATTTAATTCTCACTTATCTTTTGTCCTTTAGTTCTAGCTATCTTTAGAGCTTTAATAGAGCTGTAGTCTGTACCTGGGTGCTTTTTGTCTGAGTATAGGTTATAGTATAATGTTAATGTGGGTGTTTGTATTATAAATGAAGGATAGACTTTTGATAGTTCTTGTTTCAGCTTCAGATCTTAACCTCCCTTTGAGAACAGTTACTTCAACATGTAGGACAGAGTGTAGCTTATTTGCTTATTTTCTGCTGAGCCTCACCCTGAGTTTGTGCAGTAATGCTCTGATCACTATCATCCTGCAATCTTCCCTTATTGCTGCTTCACTGCACCACATATCAGCAAAGCAAGAGATGAGAGAGCACTGGTGATTGACCCATTTCTCTCTGAAAATGTAACTGGACCAAACAGTGCAATTCATACATAAGTATGTTCATATTCCAGCCGTTGTGAATACAGTAACAGGCAATATTAGTTGCTGATATCTCCAGAGAGATGGAACTGACCTCACTTCCTTATTGCATCCTCTGGATTTTTATTGCTTTATCACGTTATTGCCTCATGGATATGGTTTCAGTTTGGAGCATTGTGCAGCACAGCAGCTGGCAGCCTTCTAGCTAGGTTAAAGTGTTAGTTCATTGCTTTACACCTGTGGTGAGATGACATTCAAGCAAAGACTGAGGGTGAATGGGCAGTGTTTTGCTATAGGCTTCTCTTCAGGATTTGGGATTTTGTTTTTATATCTATCTGAAGCCCGTTGTGTCATACCAGATGGAATATCAAATCTTCTTTCTCAATTTACCTGTCAGTCAAAAGATAATAATACTGTAGGAGAGAACTGTAGGATTTGATATTCTTAAGAATGCAGAGTTTCAGAAGGAAGTTCTAACTTGTAGTCACATTCCTGCGTTCTAAAATACAGCATGGAAAGTGCTGCATAGAGTGAGAGTAGGTGGGGAACAGACAGCAGTCACTCAGCAGCTAAAAGAGCTGCTGTACAGTTCAACCCAGTGACATCCTGCCATTTGGATGTTCTCTATGCTGCTTTTTCTTACTATGAACTGGTAGGTCCTTAACTTCTTTTGAGATGTTTTTGTTCTGCTTTGGCCACTGATACTTTGAAAGTTACTGTTCCAGCTCAAGTATCAAGGCAACACAAATTGTAACCGACCAGCAACTGAATAAATTTATGATTTCGCAGTAATTGGGAGCTGGCTGTGTTTGTGCCCACAAGTGCCACTGTCAATTAACTGCATTTGGAATTGTACCTTGCCCTGGCTGCAAGGACTGCAAATGGCTCCTGCTCTGTGGGGCAGGGTGCTGGTGGTGCCTACATTGCAATGTCTGATGGTATCCTCTGACTGTCTTTCCCCACACAGGCTGAAGGGAAGGCGGTGCTAATAACAGGCTGTGACAAAGGTTTTGGACATGCCTTGGCAAAATGCCTTCATGCAAAGGGATTCACTGTTTTTGCTGGATGCTTGCTTCTGGTGAGTAGTGAAATCAATAAAAAATTTTCTGATTAGAGAAAAATGCTTCTCAAGTGAAAGCATCTTCCTTTGCAGCCACCATTTACCTGGTTCAAGACCTGAGAGAGATGCAGTGGGCAGAGGTGGTTACATCTTCCATTTTTTCATCTGCCTGTTGTATCTTGTACCTCATTCCTGTAATTGTGAGCACTTTAGGGCAGGGATTGTCTGTTAACTGCATGTCTGTACAGTAGCTTGTACAGTGTGGCACTGTTCACTGCTGGAAGCCTCTCAGAAATACCACAACACCATAAATCTGATAGGCTACGATTGCCGTGGCACTGTGGCTTTCTGTCTTCCATGGCATCCCAGTTGCTGTCTTCCACAATGTCATTTTTTATGAACAGCCTCCCCAAACTCATCTCCAAGCTGCCTCTCCTGCATTATTAAGGCTCTGTTTCCAAATTGTCTTGCAGCTGTGCTTCTGCAGCTTCTGTACTAGCTATTTAGTTTATAGATAGCTGAATAAACAAATTTACCACACATTTCTGACATCTTTAGCTCTCACTTCTGTCATGTGTGTTTGGCAGGTGGCATCACTTGTAAGAGAGAAGTTTAGACACACAAAATCTGAAGGGGTTGCTGATCCCTCATTTTTCTGTCCCTGCTCTTGCAAAAACTTACAGCTTCGTGTTGTGAAACCTTTTTTATAAACTGGGCTGGCTCCACTTCCATCTCAGCTGGGATTTTACCTTTACTATGCATTTTTGCATAGTAAAATGCAAATAGTCAAAACTCATGTGATTTCTGACCTGAACTGTTCAAAATCAGTTCATGGTCACTCATTTCTCCTATTTGAAGATGACCACATCAGCACAGGTGCTCAGGGCATGATGACTACAGGTTTTTGAGTACTGTAGAGAGTGAGAAGGAGCGAAGGTGGCCTTCTCTGCCTGTGTGATCATGGCAGAGGTTATGTTCTTCCACCACACCAGAAGGGAAAGTTATTATCAGCTGACATATTGTGTAACTTGAGAGCAAGAGAGTCCTGTTGGATTATTGCCATTGTTTGGAAATTTCCATACAGAGCCTCTGTAATTCCTTCAGTAATCATGTCATTTGCTGCTTTGGGATGCCTGTCTCAGTGCTGACAGGCACTCTGCAGAGCAGCAGATGTAGGGAATGGAAAGGAGAGGGAAAATAGGGTGGCTGAGGGGGCTGTTTGGAAGGCACATGCTAATGTGGAGCAGGGAGGGACAGGCTCCATTGGAAACCACATAAAGAAACTAAATGCTCCTGAAGTGAGGTCTGTTTGCTTGCTTGCTTCATTGCTTGTGAGCCGCTGTAGGTTCCCAGCAGGGTCTGAGCAGGTAGAGGGCAATTGTCACAAAGAAAAAGAAAGCCAGACTCTCAGTTCACACCTAGTTAGTCTATCACCACTTACATGCTTTTATACAGAGAATTAAAGGATCCCTGATGTATTACACTACCACAGAAAGTTTCTGTATTAAATACAGGATAATAGACTGTGAGGTGCATCATGAGCTTCTTAATGGTTAGACAGTCAAATATAAATTTACAGAAATAAAAATAATACTGCACACAGGCTGGGATAGAACTGTGAAGGATGAAATGCAAGAGGGATTACATTAATCAAGGGCAAGTAAGTCCACTGAGAAAGTTTCTGTTAATATATTAGGATTAAGATGGAAAAACCACACAGGAATAGATTATTAAATAACCTTAAAAGTAGAAATTACAGGAAAAGTTGAAATAATAATTTTTATTTTCTTTGATCTTACTGAAAAAGAGAATAAATTGTTTTCAGATGCCTACTGTGAGCAGTTATCATGACGATTGTTGGCAAGAAAAGGAAAAGAACAAGGGATGTTTATATAAATTAATGTGATCAAGTTCACCAGGCCTGATGAAATATACTTAGGGGCATTTAGAGGACGATCCATTGTGATTTCTGCCCCATGGGTGATATTTTCAAGAGCACCTGGAGGCCAGGGGATTTCCAGAAGGCTGGAAGAGGGCAAATATTGTACTTCCCAAAGGAGATGATAGACCTCTTGAACTGCCAGCCAGGCAGCTCACCTTCAGTGCACTCGATGCAATTGCTACACACTGCCCTGTCAGTTTTACAAATGACTGAATCATAGTGTGATTGCCTGTATAAGTTTACTTGGAACAACCTGTGCTGTGTCAATCTAATCTCATTTTGGCTAAGCAGTGGAGTGGCTGAAGGGGAAGGAATAAATGTGTCCTGACTAAGGGCTGTTACAGTTTGTTACAGACCCTCATGATAGTCTCATGAGCAGGCTCATGCTCTAAGTGACTGTTGTTTAGTCCCAGGACCGTGTACTTGAAGTACCCCGTGGAAGAGAGTTTGCATTTGGAAAAAAACATGCACAGAATCATGCAGAGAAACTTACAGGCCTTTTGGGGAACAGGGTTCCAAATGATCCTGACAGACTGGATGGAGTCTGAGATCAATTACGTGAAATCCAGTAATGACAAGCACGAGGTGTTCCGCTCAGGAAACGCAGGAAGGCAGCGCGTGGATTGGCAGCAGGGTGGGGAGGAACTGGCGCACATGGAGTGAGCTGGCTGCATCCATGGGAGTTCAGCATTGTGTTCATGGCTTCCTGCTTCCCCCTCACATCTCACTGTGGGTGCCCAAGGGCTTGCCAGGACCTAATCCTGAATCCCAGGAGCTTCCCTGGGAAAAAGCCATGGCTGTGTCTGTAACAGGGGAGCTCTCCACTAATGAACATCTGTGTGATCTGCCTCTCCTCAGCACCACTGCTCTGAGATCCTCGAGACTAGAACAGGGGAGAGGAGTGACGAAGGGAAGGGAAGGCAGCCAAAAGCTGGAGCAAGTTTCCTCAGTTGGGTGGAGAGTGTTTGTGGAGCTGCTGGGCTTCTCAGCCAGGAGCAGCACCTGCTAGGCACAGGGTGGGGAGGGCAGGCAGAGCCTGCAGGGCTGTGAAGGCAGGATTATCAGGGGATAGGAGATGGCTGGGAGGAAACCACACAGTCCCATTGAAGGCCTCTGGAGAGAACTTGGGCAGCAGGCTGGGCTAGAGCATGATGGCTTTCAACTTTTATGGAACTGGGAAGGGGAAGTTGGGAGATTCTCTGAGAGGACGAAAATCAGACAGCAAAGGGAGATGGAGAGAGGAACTGCAGGAGCAGTTGGACCATTGCTGCCAGCACCTCACTTGATTGATGCTGCTGTGTGGCTCCTGCTGGTGAAGATCATCCCTGGGAGGACAGTTTGGCTGCTCCCATAGGAACTGCTCCAGGTGTTATCCCAGCTAACAAAACTACAAATTTAAAAGCAAGGAGGAAGTACCTTATAGTACCTCACAAGGAATGTACTTAAAGCCCCTGAAGACCACAGAACGTAAGATGATGCTCACTTGCTTCCATAAATATCTATAACTGCTTCACTTGTGAAGAAGTTCTCTGGACAAAAGAATTAAGCACTTTGTTTTACAGTTAAATAGTGGCTGAAGTGGTGTCTGCAACTATGAAAAGTGTTCCCAATTGATTTTGCATGCTGAAGTCAGTCGTCCAAAATCAATATGTTTTGTCAATAATGAGTAAATTGTAGCTGGGAAGGTAACTTTGCAGATGGAGTTGCACTGGTCATAGGGGAAAATTAATTTCCATATGAACAATATGAACAATTTTTACTGGATTTTTAAGTTGACAGTTATGACTTTGTTTCTCAAAAAGCAGTGGAAATATTTCTTGTTTATTTTATGAATATTACTCAAGATTAAAGAAAAAATGCAGGGAAAGGTCTTTTCAGTGTTCAAATGACAATTGTTACTTCCATGCAGATAGAGTTTTGGTTTTACATAGATACAATAAATCTGTCTCTCTTTACAAGATGAATTAGCTCTGCTTTATTCACTGTTAGGTAGTGTAAATTTGCTTTATATAACTTGGTGAGATGTAGGAGCATCTTCCAGAAATACAGTGAGGTATCATGCAACCCTCATCTGTTTCAAAGGGTGAAATATTTTGGTGACCATGTTGTTGACTACTTGTAGCACCACTTTGAGATTGTTTTTGTGGTTGGATAAGAGGGCAAACACAGCCCGTCACTACATTTGATGCGCATTAGAAAAGCTTCAAACTTTGTTTGCTGTTCTTGTTGTATTGGGAAATAAGTCAGTTGTGAAATGACATGCAGCCATGGGGCCAATAACTCATTCCTACAACTGTCATAGTGCCAGTGTAACTATATATTGATTTTTAAGAGAACTGCCCTGTTTTGCTCATGTTTGTGATGCATATTTAATCTCTTTTCCTTCATTATATGTCATCATTCACTGGACTGAGGTGGAGATGAGATGTTGTATACTATATGAATTAAATAGCTTGAGATATTTAAAAAAATAAGCAGTTACATGTTTTTTATATCTGCCTGGCTGCAGAGGCTGCTGAGCAGGTGACTGTGGGTGGGTTGCTCGCCTTGTTTGCCCTTGTGCTGTGGGAGTTGGTATCAAGTGATAAAGGACGAGTGGCAGCCAGGCATGGTGACTCACCAATTCATAACTTCTTCCTCCCTAATGAGGCAGAGCTTGTGATTCAGGGAATAGTTTTGTGAATTAAATCTCAAGCCTGCTGTGGAACTGTGTGGCTAATCTGTGCTCTTTTCACTTTCATTTTTTATTTGCCACCTGAGCAAGGCTGTAAGGCTTAGGAAACAATCTTGCCTGGCAGCGAGCAGGTAAAATTTGGAATTTTAACTGTGTTTACATTTTGCTAAACAAAAAAACCCACAGTAGTAACAGAATCTCTAATGACAGGAGTGGGATGGGGAGGAAAAACAGGAAAAGAGTGTAAAGAAAAGCAGAACCATGAATTTCTTATTGCCTACAGAGTGAAAAAATAAAAAAATTCTTTCTTCCTTAGCAGAATCTCCTTTCATGTGTGTAATTGTGCTGCTGTGTAGCAGATCTCCACTGAGCATGTATTCCTGAACATCTGACTCCAATTCTGTACAATTATGTTACCTGTAGAGAACAGAGTCTGAGGCAGTGGAGAGCCACCCATGGTTCTCCCCAGCTGGCACGGTATTTCAGCATGTTAGGGATATGAAACCCATCATGAGGAGCCAAGAGCAGGGTGGGCTTCCTGGTGCTTCAGGGCACTGGGTCACTGTTGTAGTTCTGGAAGTGATGCTGGAGGGAAGAGGAGGATGGCATGCTGGTTTGTGCATATTTGTGCAGCAAGTTTACACCTGTGTGTGCCACATCAGTTGCTTCTATTTCCTGTCCATGTGAACATGCCTAGCCCCCAGCTGCATTGCTGTTCTTGGTCCATCTTAGTAGGACACCTTTCTGTTCTGCTGAACAGGATGAGAATGGAGATGGAGCCAGGGAGCTGAGGGACATGAAGTCAGACCGGATGAAAGTGCTACAGATGGATGTGTGCAGTGACCAGGAGGTGGCTCAGGCTGTGGATTTTGTGAAGAGGACCCTGAAGGAGCCAGAGGAAGGTAAGTAGGGAATCTTTTATTCACAGAATCCTTTCTACAGAGCAGGACATGCATTAACCAGGACTTTTCTCTCTGTGCACCACCAAAAGAGGGTTAACAAGCCTGAAGGCCCGTGAGGGTGTGTGGCTGGCAGTCAGGCTGTGCTGTACCTGGGTCAGTGAGGACAATTGTTTTGCTATTGATGTGGCAGCCACATGGAAAGGGACCAAGACTGACTGGAGGATTAGCCTTTAACTCTACATCCCATAAAAAGCAATGAGTGGCAGCAAGCCCACAAGTATCTGTGTCTTTGCCCTTGAATGTCTGTGAAGGGCATAGAATGGGCAGAGCTTGATCCCTTCCTTGCACTCCTGCCACACGTGCTCCTAGCTCATACAGACTTTGCAAGTTAACCTGCTACTGAAGAGGTGATGGGCCCTGGCTGCTTACTGCTGCAGTCCCCTCTGCTATGTGAGTACAACTGTGTGCTGAGCTGGAGCACAGATTTGAACTGCCCCCAAACCTGGATTAATCTTCAGTCAGATCAATCCATGTTTTCAGTTTGCCATGCAACATCCCAGAGGTGATGTGAAGTGGAATTCAGGGTAAGCTTGGCATGAATGACCTTAACCAACATGTCACGTTAAGCATGAGTCCAACTCATGGACCCCAAAAGCATGTCAAGGGAGATAAGAGTCCCATCTTTCCTTCTTGGAAGTGCTTTGACAGTGGAATGAGAATTTACAGTCAGAGCCTGATATGACACCACCTGACCTCTTCCCATGTGATGAGGTGAGACTTCTTGCCCTGCACAGGCTTTTCTGCAGCCTCTATGCCAGTAGCAAGCTGGCCAGCAGCTGTAGACACAGGCTGAGGGTGTACTAAAGTTTGAAATCTGTGGCTTCAGGACTTCAGAGTGTGACTTGAAGGTGGTTGCTCATCTTAAAGCTTGGATGAGTCTGCCATGGCCCTGGTTTTGTTCACAGCAAGTATTAAGCTAGTAAATAATAACAGCTCTAATCTGCACATATATTACGTGAGTGCACCCTTCCTTCTAAAACAAGCATATGAAATGTAACTGAGTAAAGTACAAGCTCTGATCCTACACATGTTCTCTCTGCATGATTTTTCTTCCTACACAATCACCCAGCCCTCATCATGCTTTTCACAGCTTCTTATGCTTTTCCTGAAGAGCCTGGCAACAGCAGTGGTAGCACAAAGCCTTTTCCCACTGAGTGAAAACTTGGAAGGGAGCGGCTCAATTGCTTCTATAAATGCAGCAGTGTTTGCAAAACTGTGTGTGTAGCAGGGACAGAGAAGTCTTGCATCCCTGCTCAGCAAGTTTTACTGGTTCCTTCTGTAGCTGTTTGCCTCAGCATGGTGTGCAAAGCAACAAAGGCTTCTATTCAGGCCCATTGGTGTGATCGAGGTTTGAGGCTTCCCAGTAAATAGTGCTCAATAAATAGGTGCTGGAATATAAAGACTATTGAGACTGAGGTGCCTTGAACAGAGGTGTGGTTGCACACTGCATGTGTCCCCAGAGGACCTAGTCCAGAACAGTTCTAGGGCTGTACAGTTCTTTATACCTCTTCTCCCTGTGCTGTGTACATAAGGCAGAACTGTTTTGATAGGAGTGCCCGTTTGGTTTTGGTCTCATGCAGTTCCCACTGTATTGTTGACTCTAGAGACGTAATAGTGATAAGGCTGTGCTCAATAAACACGCTGCTGTCCAGCAAACAGCACTGTGACTGGGCTCCCCTCAGCACTTTGTTCTGTTTGTATCATCCCCTGATTCGTGAGCAATGGAATTCCAACAACAAAGTATTGTAAATAGTGATTCAGGGACGTTCATGAGAACTAACATCACAACCCAGGAAATGGGAAATTGTTGTACAGAAATTTACAGGAATTTGTAAGGAATACTCTGCAGAGGTCAGTTTGTGACCAGCAGTTTATGTCTTTGGTAAATCCCTGCCAAATTTTCTCAGCATGTTTTTTTGTTAGTGGTGAAATTACTCCGTCATGTTCCCTGTTTCCATGGTCCTCCTGCTAGCAGTTAGACTTTGTTTTGCAGCAGCAGAGGGACCCCATTCAGGATGAGATGCCACACTGAATGCAGACCAGTGTGAATTTCAGTCATCTTAACTCACTTAAACTGGGAGCTTCAATAGGTGAAGCAGGAACAGGCTGCTGTGCATAGCTGGTCCACAGCCTTCAGGGGGAACAACCTTAGCTGGCAACAGGGCAGGGTTACCGGGTCCTGTGTGAGAACACAGAGTCAGTCTGCCAAGGGCATGTTGGTTTTAAGGAGGATAAATTCCATTGCACATTGGCACAATATTGCAATTTGCTTATAGGACTATGTTTGGTAAAATACATGGTTACTATCTGATTGAATCAATACAGGGTGGAAGTTAAAAGACTTTCATACATTAGAGTAGGGAAGCTATGGAGCAGAGGCGGGGCAAATAGCCCAAAAATTTCAGAGAGAGAGCTTGATAACTTTTATCAACAGGGTGACAGGACATTGGTGCTGTTGACAGCAATGTTGGAGCTCCCTGGACACGAAGACTCCTTCTTAGCCCTGTGTTAGTTCTTGGTAAGAGGAAGGTCCTGGAGTGGAAAGGGACCCCAACTTCAACTGAGTCCAATGCAGCCCTGAAAATCCAGCCCCTACTCCAACACAGTGAAAAATAAACATAGTGTATGGCAGAACATCTAATGAGGAGCAACTCTGTTGTCTTGTTCCAGCTCCTCTTTTTGTTCCTCATGCAGTTTATGTCTGCATAGTCCCATGCTTCAATAAATCCATGATTCAGCCCTACAAACATTTGCCACTGGGAGTCCTACAGTAATCACTTTGAAGGGTCAAGTTCTTGCTGACCCGCTAAGTCCTGACATGTAAAGGGTTCATCACAGAAGCTTTTGGGAAGTGCAGTCCATTTAATTTTGACAGGACTGCATGTGCAAAAGACATCAATTTTTAAATTCTAGTAATTGTAATGGTTGGTTGTATGTTTGTTAACTCCTGATAAAGTTAGGGTTGAGGGAAAACAAATACTTGGACTAAAATACAGCGGCTGTTAACCAGGCCATGAATGTACAGATCAATACCATGCACCCTCCAAAACAGCAAGCCAGAGTTGTAAAGGGGATTAAGAAATCCAAAATATGTTTTCTTTCCTTTTTTTTTTTTTTTTTTTCTCCTAATTGCAGGAGAAAGTCCAGCCCACTCCAAATTGCAAAATTCATTGTAAAGTCACTGAGTGTAGGCAAACCTGGGATCAAGAGGAGGCTTAAAAAAGAGTCAGCCAGATGCAGCCTCATAAAGCCCCAGAAGAGCATTTGACTGTCCAGGAGATATTTGGGAGGCAATACTTGTGTGGCCCCATCACTTTCCTTGACATTCCAAACAAGCCCCTGGTAGAGGAATACTGTATTTCATCTCCTTGCTGGGTTTTTCTCTACAACTTATTTCTACGAAAGTGCCCAGGTCTTTGATAAGGTTTTAGGTTACTGTGAACAACAAGGGAAGTGTTTTCTCTGTGACACTCTTCCTTGTCCCACTCTAATCATGTGTTTGTTGGCAGGTCTGTGGGGCCTAGTGAACAACGCTGGCATCTCGACCTTTGGAGAGGTGGAATTTGCAAGTTTAGACAACTACAAGAAGGTGGCAGACGTCAACCTATGGGGCACTGTGAGGGTGACAAAGGCTTTCCTGCCCCTCATTCGCAGAGCTAAAGGTACATGCTGGGCCATGTGGTAAGGCTCAGAGCTTTTGTACACAGCAAAGAGATGTAGCTAGAAATCCAGGCTGTACTTGGGGGAATGTCAAGGAGAGTTTCTAAGGTTGCCCTGTAAGCATTTGGTAGTAGAGGCTATTCTTGGGGCAGGCCAGGCACCTACACAGCAGGTGCTATCTTAAATATCCAAGATATTGGAGACCTTTGTGCAGTGTTGGCAGATATCACACAGACAAGATAATCCAGAGTCCACAGAGTGGTCATGTTTGGATAAATGAACCTTCTCCCTTCATGTTATTCCATTCACAGGTGATTTCAGATAGTGGCAGAATAAATGAGAGTCAATAACAGCCATTTCATATACCTTACAAGACAATAGTATTATCAAAACTTTTTGGTTTATATTGAAAAAAGATATGTATGAGCAGAACTCTGAAGAGCTTCTTTATTTAGCATGTGTGGGAATGATGGTACAGGTGTGTGTTCTGTGAGGACAAAAGGGGGCTATATATTAAGAAGATTGTTCAGATGCCATTCCCAGACAGCAATTAACCACTAAACAAGCTCCATCTCACTACAAAAAGTATCTTACCCATCAGGTCAGCAGGTGGTTCTCACAGTTCCTCTAAGTTACACTTAGGTCTGGAATGAGACAGCAGAGCTACCCACTTGTTTCTCAGCTGAAATTTTGAGCTGCAAAAGGATGTTGGGCTTCATGGCTGTGCTATGAAAATTCTGTCTGTAAAAATAGCTGGTGGAATTTCAAGGGCTTGTCTGTAAGTGTATCTGAAACCATAGTGCACGTCTTGTCTTGGATAAAGGCTGAGACATGCACGAGGAGTGACCACTGCTGACACTGCCCTGAGGCAGTGCCCCAAGGGCTATCATGGGCTGTTGGCAGCAGTTAGGACAGCTCCTCTCCACTGCCCCATGGACAGCAGCACATCAAATCTCCTCTTCTTTGTCCCAGGAATGGTCACTGTAGAGACTTGTGGGTTGTGCTGCTCATGCTGCAGGTGCAGAGAAATCTCTACTCATACTCTACCATCCAGCTCGGGTCTAAAAGGACACAGGTGTGTTAGGCAGATGAGCTGTTGTGTTTACAGAAAGAACCAGAATGCTTGTATGGCATCACACAGAGTTGTGAGCTTTGCAGCTCATGACACTCCAGGCTGGGAGCTTGAGCCCTTCTCTAGCAAGACACACTGGTGGGACACTCCTGAGAACACACAGCTAAAGTCTCAGAAGATCAGGGTACTTCCCTCCTTGGAAATTATGAGGGAAATTACTTGTATGCTTTGTAAATTCTTTGATGCAGAGGTGGGCATATGCACTAATCCTGGAGGAGGCCAGTACAGGGGTTAGCCTTGCTTGAGGCAGGAGAGAAAAGCTTCATGACAGGGGATGTGTATTCAAGATTCAGGTTTTAGAAATCAGCATCATCCAACTAAATACCCTTTTTCTGGGATGTTCTGACTGCTGCTTCTGTGGCTCATTCTCTCTCCCTGATATTTTCTCTCTAGGCCGTGTGGTGAATATCACAAGCATGTTGGGACGCATGGTGAGTCCATCTCGCTCCTGCTACTGCGTCTCCAAGTTTGGGGTGGCAGCCTTTTCTGACTGCCTGAGGCAGGAGATGTACCGCTGGGGGGTCCGTGTCATCCTCATCGAGCCCAGTAACTTTGTGGCAGCCACCGGCATCCTGACGGCAGCTGGCATCGACAGGCAGGCTGAGGCTCTGTGGAGTGGGGCCACCAACACGGTAAGGGAGGACTACGGCAGGGAGTATTTCACTCGCCATGTGGCCATGATGAAATCCTTTGTGAACAGTGGCCTGAAGGACATGTCTCTGGTCTTGAGTGACATCACCGAAGCACTTACATCGCCGTGCCCCAAGAACCGCTACAACCCCATGGAGACCTACTGGTGGGTGAGGCTGCAGGTAATGACCCACCTGCCCACAGCCATTGCTGACTGGCTTTACATCCCTGGAGCCACCCTGTAAACAGGCATCCTTCAGGCATCCCTCCCGAGCTCCTACTCACACACAGGGTAGGGCTGACCTCTGCATTCCTTGCTGCTGTGCCTTCCCTGGACATGCATGTGCTTCCACTTTGAGTTATGGCTTCAACTTGTGTGTTGTGGAATGCTAGAACAGCACGTTTTTTTTGGATCTTTTTTTTTCCTCATCCTTGTTGCTTCTATTTCTTGCCCTGCTGATTAAAGTTGAAAGGTGTTTTCCTTTTAACTATGGAGGAAGCAGAGGAAAGTAAATATAACGTGTCAAATATGTGGCTAATGTAATTAGGTCAGCAGAATTACACCAGTGATAAATTTGGCTTATTAATGGGCTCTTGCTTTTCCTTACAAGGACAAACTGCTAATAACAGAGCAAAGCTGTTGCTATGAGATGGCTTGAAGGGAGAAACTAAAATGGGAAACAACAGCAGAGTTTTCCATTTGGTTGAAAATGGGTCAGTCACAGCCTTCTATTGTTTTCCTGATACTGCCAAGAAGCTCTGCTGTGCTGTGACTGTCTGCTCTTTCCAGGGAAACATCAACACTGCCTCTAAACAGCCTCATTACTTATCTGCAAAGAAGGGTTCTTCCCTCCCAGCATGTGGCCAGGAGGTTCCAGAGCCACCAACTGAGCACAGGATGGCAGTGAAAAGCCCTTCTAATAATAAGGTCTGAGCCATCTCTCAGCAGCCCCTCTCCACCTGCTGCTGCTGAGCTTTGTGGGACAGGGTTTAAGCTGCTGTAGCAAACAAATTTGCCTTCTCTGACTACTACTTTAGGTGCCTGAACTACTCAACTGTAATACAGACATTGTCCAGCCATCCCCCTGCTTCCCTCTGTCTGATGAGGGAGCTGCTGTTGGCTTTTCCAGATCAGTTTTTTCATGTTTCCTCTGCATTTGAACAGTGATGGGCACTGTGCAGCATGTGTGGCCTGACTATGAGCTCTGGAAGGATGCTTTAAGGGACACATTTGTTATTTTTAATATGGCACAATGAAATCTCCATGTCACACAATCATCTCCTCTGAGAACCTCTTGATAACTGATATGAGCTACTCTTGCCCAGTATCCTGAAGGGTCTCTTCTCTTGGCCATATACAGGATTTTGATAATGTTTTCCAAGTGCTGGGGCTGCCTGTCTTCATGCCCCATTCCCTATGTTCCAGTGGTGACCACTGGTGGAGCAGCCAGCAAGATGCAGGTGCTGCTGGCCAGGCTGGGACCTGAGCCTCTTACTCCAGGGACCAGCTTTTTCTTCCACTGTTTTGCCTTGTGTGAGACTAAGTGGCTTGTGAAAAGAGCTTATTGATTGCTCTTTCTTCATCTAGCTCTGCTAGCTCTGACTTGAAAACTGTGCCTTAAACTTTTTATATGCCACTGGCTGCAAATTCTTGGAGTCTGCATGCAGACATGAATGCTGTGATGCTTTCAGGAGGAAAGCAGGTTTCCCTTGGAGATGCTGTCAGGGCAGCTTGTCTGACAAGTAACAACTGCTAAAAATACTGCAGTGCAGTTTGTGTCTTTTCCAGATCATCTGCACATGGAGATTTCCTGGGATTCAGGACCCAGAAGGATCCCACTGAACTGCAGCTTAAACAGTAATCACTTCTGCCCCCTGCACTGTGAAATGTGATTAATGTTAAGTCGCTCTGATTTGCACAGAGAGAAAAATAAACTGAAATTTTTAAAGCATGTCTCTGGCTCCAGTGCTCATTTCTACATTTGTTTTCCCACCTCTTTTGAATCTGAGGTTGGGATTTAATTAGGCTCAGTAATTAAGGAGGTGGTTTAATAATAACAATTAAGGATGTTTCAGCAGGTAGTGGGACTGTGGAGGCTCAGTGAAAATTGCCTGGAGCAGAATGGGCAGCATGGCCCATTTCCTCAGCAGAAGGCAGTTAGAGAGGCCTCTCTGTAAACACAGGCACTGTCAGTGTTTGTATTTTGTGTGGTTTCCCTCGAAGGAGATCATTTAGAGCAGTGCTGTGCATTATTCATTGCCTCAGCACTCTGTGTGTAACTAATCCAAGGGCTACAGCTGCCTGGTAATAAGGATTAGCTCTTCTCACAGACAGGATGGAGACTGGCAAGCCAAGAAGTGTCCAAGGCCATGCAAGGACCTCGTGGTTGAGCCAGGGTTAGGATTTCACAGCATGTGAGCCCCAGTCCCCTCCTCTGCCCCCGAGAAGTGCTCGGGAGGGCTGTTAGTGTCTGACATGGTTTCTGCCTGGGAGGGGAGCTCTGGATGTCTGGGGGACAAGAGAAGACTACATGTTTCACTCCACAGAGTTGCACTAATACAGCACTGGGGGCAGATTTTTGTTCTTCTGGTGAGTAGTAGAGAGAAGCAAGCTCAATTCTAGTTGACAGTGACCTTCAAAGCCAGAGGACAAAAGAGAGAGAAGTTCAGTGAAATGAGTCCACACTCATTGCTGCTGTGGTGTCCTACAAGGAATTATGCTGCCAAAGCTTGCCATGGCTTGCTTTTTTCTGCATGTTTCTCACAATGCTTTGGAAGGCAGTGATGGTCCAACTCCTTTGTGCACCCTTCACCTTTGTGAAGTGATCCTGGCTTTCCCTTCAGATTGACTGGTTCTCTGTGATGGCACTAGGAACCAAGAGGTGATCAGTCCTCTGCATGCCATGTTTGCTCTGCAGGGAGCCTCCTGGGGTTCCCCAAGCAATCACTCCAAGTTTAGATACTCCAGATCACTGCAGATTCTTTGTGTCTTGACCAAAACCCAAACCCTAAACCAGTGGCAGGTCTTAGTGAACCAATGGCAGGTCTTAGTGTGTGTTGCAGACCTCAAGGCACCTGTGGTTCCTAATTCAGCTCCAATATGAAACCTCCACTAGCAGCAATGACAAAGAGTTTATTGTGGGCGATGGGAATAAAGATCATCTCTAAAAGCCAAAAAACCCTCAAATGTCTCTACTGAATGGCAAGAGCTGCAGAAGTGGTTCATTGGAGGCAGAGGCAAGATTGCTATGTTCCTATAGCAAGTTCCGATGGAGATCCTTCACTGACAGTCCTGTGTTTACCTCTCCAAGGAGCTACACAAATGGGAATCTAAACTTCTGCTGCATCTCACAAGTTTTTACTGCTGTCAAGGGTGGCTGATGACTTAGGTTTGCTGTTCTGATGTGGCTCAAGCAGCCATGGAGCTGGCCAGGAGGCTGCTTTACCAAGTGCAGATGTGTGGTGTTCCTGGGAACTACATTTGACCAGCTGATGGGCAAGACCCAGCATTGGGACAAATATATGGGCAGTGAGATGTGATTGCTCCTAGATAACATTGACCATCAGGATATTTCTGTGTGCCTCTTTCCTCCCAAGTAGTAGCCCTATAGGTGCTGTTTGGTTACAGAGCACTAGTAAAAAACCACAGCACGAGGGATGCCAGAATGTTAGCAAAGTGAGTGCTCTCCTTTGCCTGATGGGCCCAAGATTATGGATGCTCCTGTTTCTGGACAGATGATGCCTATGACTGACCTGTGCATTGGCATTGGCTGCTAGGTAACCTGTTGCTTTAACACCTGGGATGGAGTTGATAACTGTTAAGGAAAAGTTTAGAATTTAAGAAGCAATTCTTGCACATCTGGCTTTGAACTTGAGGCTGAGAAATTGCCCACTGCCAGAAATATTTTTGGGAAAAGGAGGCAGGTGATGGCAGCGCTTTCACACACAGCAGTGCCCTGAAACCAGGATGGGTAATTATTCAGCACAGCTCTCTTCTGCCCAGGTTAGGGTCTTACTTCTGCTTCTGGTGGTCTCTCCCCTGCTCCAAAAAGTCTCCTGGTGGGATCACTCTGTCTCCCAGGCAGACTGCTTCCCCCAGGGCCTCTCCTCTTTCTTGAGGAAAAAAAAAAAAATCAAAGAAAAACATCAACACTATCAGTTGGACAAACATGCCAAATGGAGATTAGGAAGCTGTGCTAAATCCCTTCACAACAGCCAGAAGAGGTGAGAAAGGCTGCTGAGGTCCTGCCTTGCACAGAGAGGTGCTGGCTCAGCCTTCTGCCAGGGCAGTGCCTGGGTGTGGGACCTTTGCAGGCTTGGGAGTTCTGCAGGGAGCTCTGCTCCACGGCACCCAGCTCTGCAACAGTGCCACCCAGTGCACCTGCACACGGGAGGCTTGCTCAGCCTTTTGGAAACTCAGAAACCCAGGATGGGTTTATTTTCCTAGCTTAAAGCCCCAGCCTCCCCCCCCTCCAAACATGCTGGTGCTGTGTAAATAGCAACAGCAGTACCTGTGCCTCTGTCTGGGGTTTTGAAACAGAAGTTTTCAGCTTCTTGTATAACCACAATGCTGAAAAATGTCTTAGAAACAAACCCAAACCAATACCAGCAGGTTTCTCAGCCAGCAGCCTGAGCCCTAGGGATTGGAGAGATGCTACAGAGAATTTGTAAGAGAGCCAGCTCCACCTCCAGGGCCTGGCCTGGAGCCAGATACAGTTAATTCATTCTCAGTGGCGCTGGAAGGGCCACAGGGATGTTACTGATACAGCCCTATCATCCTCTGCCCTGGTGCTCTTTGAGGCAAGAGCAAACATGTGTTTTCATCTCAAAATACTGATAAATAATACCTCAGCTCTGACAGCAGCTTATCAGAAGGCTCAAAATAGCTGTGTGTGCAGGTCTCCTGCAGCATCCAGTGCCTTCTCCTGTGATGTCTTGAAGGGAAGAGCTTTCCAGAGCCCTTGGCAGGATGGCTGGCAGCATCATCCTGCTGGTGCCAAAGGCAGCTCTGGGCACAGCACTTGGCTGAGCCAGTGTACAGTGCATTTACCATACCATGGTGCAGTGAACATGCCATATTTCACTGCCCACAGGGCAGCTTAATTTGGTTCCCTGAGGGTGCTTTGTGTTACATCACTTTTTGCCAGCAGAGCAGTGACAGAGGGGGTCCCTGCCCACCCCCTTGGTGTGAGTGTGCAGCATGGCTTTCCTCTGCCCTTAACAGGGAAGCTGATTGTGTTTTACCCCCATATGTATGGCCAGGGAGGTGTTTTTCTGATATCTTCAGATGAACTACATCATTATCAAGTTATGCTTAATTAAGGAACCCCCTCTATCAGACAACCTCAAGCCTGAAGGAGTCAATATGGAGAAAGAATCTGACATTTTCTGGCTTTTTGAAACAATAACTATATCTTTAAGAGTGACAGTTTCTAAGACTCGATGGTACTGCTATACCATGCCAGCTTTGCACTTTCATTGCCATAGCATCACGACACTGGCCCCAAAACCATGAGTTTCATGGGTTTGCTTTGAAGAGCCCATGGAGATATTTGCTCTGCCTACCAGACCAAATTGCTACCTTGCTCTTGCCTTCCCCTGTACCTGCCTGTTCCCAGCCAGCATGGCACAAGGTTGTCCATCCCCCTGAGCATGGCCCCTGGTATGAAAGCTCTTTCTTGTGCAGGATCTAGCAGATAATGTTGAGAAGAGCAGTGGTGTTTCCCAGTTGTTTCCAGCTCCAGCATGCAGACAGAACAGATCTGGTCGCCTGAGATCTTCCTTCCCTGTGTTTGCCAAGACATTTATAAAAGTCAAAAGAGGAAAAATTTTAAAATTCTTGCTTTGGTTGTAAAAAGAGTGTTCAGCAGAGGAACCAGGTAGGAGCTTGTCTGTTTTAATGGTTTAATGGAAAGACTTCTGCCTGGGACTGAGATGAAGCACTTCTGGCCCTGGCACTGCTACAGGTTCACTAAATGCCCTGAATAAATCACTCTACCTGCACCAAGGTCCCTTACTATCCCAGCTGCCTCTGCTACCACCCTGCTCATGCTGGAAGTCAGAAAACCACTACAATGTAATGCATATTGTTTTACTCACTTTATTGTTATAACTGATGCCAGAATAGGTATTATCACCCTTCCCACAGGCTGAATCACCTTTTGTGGAAGAATAATAAATGTGGTGACTCCAGTCTTCTGCGTGAAGGCAGAAGTGGCTCTTAAAGTCTTCTGAATTGTTAGAGCTGCAGGGAGGAAGGTACCAGGGTTAAGGGCAGGCATTAACACCATTGTGCTGCTCTTTAACAGGCACCAAGGTTAACCATCACCCCACAGGCACCTTGCCCAGGGACCTTGAACTGCAAATTGGGGAAAAACTCTGCACGGTCTATTACTGCACAGCTCCAGTAATAGACTGTGCAGAGCAATTGTGCTCCCAGGGGTGTGGGTGATACCTATTACCTTGTGGGGCCAAGTGCTGCAGGAGAAGTCATTTTCCTGGTGAGACTTTAACCAGGGTTACTATGACAATCAGTCAGCAGGCTGTCCTTGTGCCTCCTTCCTGGTTTTTGCCTGCTCAGAGGTGTTGAAGCATTCAGAGTACAGCGAAGCACCTTCCCTTTCCAGCTCTAATGAGAGACAACCATTGCTCCAGGAAGCATGACTAAGGAGGGAGCTGTTGGGAGAGGGAATGCACCCTGGCAGGGGCCTGTGGCTCCATCACTTACTGCAGGGAGGGGTGTGTCAGTCCCAGTGTCCTGCTGGAGACACCCAGTGGGTGTCTGGAGTATGGCTGTACAGCTTCCCTCCCTGTAGAAAGCTTATGCAGGTACTTAGCCTTCTCCAAAGAAGAAATGAGGATCAAGTACTCCAATACAGCTGAGGTGCACTTTGATAATGAGGAAGTGCCTGCAGAAAATCTGCCTGGGGACTCAGAAAAGGTTTCAAGGTAGCAGTGGCTATCTTTAAAGAGGGTGAAATGGTGTGGTGGCTTGGCTGTTGGCACAAGGTGGCTTTGAAGAGGTGCAGGACGCAGTCATCCAGTGGGTGCAGTGGTCTGTCCATCCCAACAAGGGACTCCAGCACTGAGTCTTCTCAGGGCTAGTACTGGTGTGGGGATGGAGCCAGTGGGGATGGAGCCAGTGCTTTTACTGGGAGCTGCTGCCACACCATGTGCACACACAAGAAACACTTCTCTCCCCATCTTTTCCATATACTCTTGGCCCACACACTAAGTCCTAACCTCATCCCCTCCCTGCACATGTTCTTTTGCTGTACACCTTTATCAACAAGCAAGTCCCTAAGACTCTGTAGCCCAAGAGAACATCTGGACCTTCTTTTTGTACCACTGCCACTTTTACAGCCCTGAACCACACATGAGCTGCCTGGGTCCCTCAGGCTTTGGGGACACCTGTATGGGGTGGCTGCTCCCTTCCTGCAGCACCAACAGGCTCTAACAGGAGCAGGAAGCCCTCAGCTCCCTGTGGGCAGGTTGGCACTTGGCCCAGCCAGCCCAGCTCCTGCTTCTGGCAGCTGTCCCTCCTTCAGGCACAAGTCAGGAGCTGGCTTCCAGCTCTGTCTGTGCATGGGCACTTACAGAATCAAAATCAGTCCCAAGCTGATCTATTGCATCCCAAGGAAGTTCCTACACTCCTGTATATCTGTCCTGGTGTAAGAAGCTTTTGTTCTAGTCCATGGGTAATGACCATTTCTCAAGAATACTTATGTCAGGGAATGCAAGGTATGACGTGGATAATGCATGCATGTCCTCATGCCAGGTCTCTTTACACTGAAATACACACCTGATTAGCATTCCTGAGGTGCAGCACAGATAGAAGCATTTTAAATACAGTCTAAACAAATCATTCCTAAAACTTACCAACTGGTTTGAATGAAACTGGTTTGAATGATACCGTGAATGATATCTCTGTGCCATTTCATGCTGTAACCATGTATTGCACCAAAGTCAGAGCACTGACCGCTGAATTTATGTTATTTATTTTCTGTACAATGCAAATTCCAGTCTAGCAAACACTTAGGTCTGTGTTTCAATGCAAGCTGTGTGTGCTCAGGCTCAGTGGCCTCAATGCAGTTATTCACAGGCAAAGCCAAACACATATGCCAGTGTCTTTGTGCTTTCAGCCTCTGTGGAGGGATGAGACTTGGTCTTTCAGAAAGGGTATTCTAAAAATTCTCCTTTGACCTGTGGTGTGAGATTGGGGGACTTGAAGATAAGGGATGGCAACGCTGTGCTGGCTGGTCGAGAAGTCCTTCACAGCTTAAGTGATGCCCTTGGGTCTTCCTGGTGCATATATAAAACATATATAAAACATCCTTGAGGCCTATGAGTGAAGGATATCTGAGAATCTGAGGCCACCCCCAAACTCCCTATGTGATTCCTGGGCTCCTGGTAGCTGATGCAAGTTGCTGACTTGAAGCAGGCTCCAAAGTGCTCTGGCAGCAGGAGAGCCCACATCCCTGCCAAAGGGCTTCCTGCTTGGCTGGCAGGACAGCATAATCTGCAGGAGATTTCTTAACTGCATTTCTTAATGTAATAGAGGCTGTTCTATCCCACTCACTATAAATCTGTGTCGTGAGGAAGGTGTAGGTTGTATATAGGTCATAAAAAATATAATTGTGTAACTGCATTAACGCATGACTGAGCTAAGGGCTGAAATATGCCTTATCTGCAGAAAATTGGGCTGGGGGCTTTAAATAGCCTTACTTGGGCATTTCTTGGACAGAACTAGTGATGCTGTAAACAGATCACCGTGCTTCCTGTGTGAGAACAGAAAATCCCTTTGCAGAAAAAGCTCTCTAAACATGCCAAATGACATTTTTTAGACCATTTACAGTATGTTTCAATAGGCTAAACATTGCTGCTTGAGAAAAAAGCATAATGAATCCACTGGGGAATGTGGGAGCTCTCCTCTGAGATGGGGATGCAGGACAGAGCAGCTGGGGTGCTCTTTGGGCTGGGCTCAATGGAGCACAGGGGATGGGAGCTGCACCCTGTGCTGAGCTGAGTCCCACAGCCAGGGCCCTGCAGTGCCCATGACACTCAAATCTGAGTGGGCATTCCCAGACAAGGCCCACAGGAGTCTGGTAGATGCCCATGGGATCTGCTCCTACATCCATTGGAGAAGTCCTACTCTGCCCCCTTAGGCTGTGCACTCCTCACTCCTCTCTGTGAGAACAAACCTGGCCAAATGCCTGCTCTGCCTGTACCCAGGGTCTGCTGTGAGAATCCAACAGCAACTGCACCAACAAAACTTTTTTAACCTTATTTAGCAGCATAAGGCAGCCCTTCATGAGGGGCACTGGAATCTAGCAAAACCCCAGGGTTATGGGCACTGTTTAAACTCTGGTTTTTATGGTGAGCACATCTACAGGGGCGAGATGGCACCCAGCCAAAGCTTTGTCACTAGTCCAGATCTGCAATGTATTTTGTACACAGAGAGCTTTTTTTTCCTTCTCTCTGTTTTGTTTTTTCTACTTTCTGAAGAGTAAATATCCCTCTGACTTCTCTCTCTGCAGGGATTTGTATCCTGGCAGCAATGCCAGTTAGGTTGAAGAGCCTTCCTCAGCCCAGCCAGAAATGCTGCTAGTCCTGCATGGTAGGGGTTGTCCCTTAAATAATAATACCCTTTTTAGTTTTCTAACTTCCTAAATTCTCTCTGTTTGGTTTCTTGTGTTTTGAATACATAATTGAATAACTTCCAAGGTGGAGAGCTACTCACTAATTGTATATAAATGAATCACAACATCTTTAGTGCACTTGCATGGGATCAAGTTCCCATATCCCAGAGGCCAGTTCATGTGCTCAGAGTCTGTTTACCTCTTTTGCTGTCGTAAGTGTAATTAAAAATTTTACACCATTTTGCATAAACAGATTTCAAAGCACCTTTTGCCACTCCTACAAACAGAGGAAAATTCCCACCTGCTTTGCTTTTCTCTGTCTTGTCTCCTACTTGTTGATTTTTATTTCTATATACATGTTGCAACTTGTTGGCCAACACAAAGCCCCATTTCCTGGAGAGGAGGAAGAAAAACAAAACGGAAGGCACCACCTGAGTCAGGCAGAGCTGTCCATGCAGAGAGTGTTGTATCCATGGTGGGTCTCAGCATTCCCAGGTTATCCCTGTTCTGAAGCTGCTGGGGGCTTCTCTGCAGCTGCTGAAATCCCAGCTGAAGACCCAGTGTGGTGCCACAGCCTTTCCCTGGGGAGCCAGGTCCCCACCAGGCCTGGCTAGCTGAAGCTGCTGTTTCATGGGTGCCAAGAGCTGATATCTGGGGGGTGCAACAGGACAATCTCACTCCTGAACTAGGCCAGGTCGGCTACAGGTAGAATATCAGAGCTGGAGTGTCACTGCCCTGTCCCAGCCCTCTGCTGGCTGAACTTTATGTGCTTATGCTAAGAACTTCTAGCTTATTCTAACAAGGGGGGGTTCTTTGCTGGCAGCACTCAGTGCTGTTGCATCCTCTCGCTGGAGCCAGATGAGCTTTATTTCTGAAATGAACAACTGGCAGCGTGATGATCCCAGCCGATGTAGTCTGGCTGGATATTCGGTATATTCTGCATACGCTGTCACCCCTGGACGTGCTGTGTGGCTCATGCCACCTCACCCCGTGTGTGCCTTGCCCCGCTCCTGCCCACCCCTCCACCCACAGCCCCCCTGCCCTGCCGGCAGCGCTGCCCCATCCTCCTGCAGCCCCTGTGGTACCCCACTGCCCATGTTCTGTGCACAAGTCCTGCAGCCTGCCCTGCAGCTGCCTCATTACCTAGAAATGTGGGGGAGGTTTCATTCTTGCGTGAAGCATTCCGAGCGTGTCTGCTCGCCGCCCCCCCTTTTGCCCTGGTTTCTCCACAGCTTTCCTCCTTCCCGTCCTCCCTCCCCTGCTCCAGCTTCCTGCCCTTTGATGCGTGGCCCCTCCTCTGCTCCAGGGTGCAAACTGCTTACCAGGTGGTATTGACTGCTCCCACCCCACAATTAGGTGCAATTATAAGGTTATGCTTTTCCCCAACCCTTGCTCAGGAGTGGCTCAGAGCTGACTCCTGCCATGAGCTAATGACAGGTGGGACATGGGGCAGACTGTGGTCAGTGCAGGCTGGAGGTGGAATGACAGGAGAGTCTTGGGGTGGCCACTGAACATGTCCTGTCCAGCTGGCCCCAAGCAGGGACTCAGCTGCAGCCTCCTAAACCTGCTCCACTCCAAGAGATGAATGGCAGGCACTTCCTTCTGTGGTCAGGCAGAGCCCAGAAATGTGCCCCTGGGGAAGGCACAGCTACTGCTTGTGTGGAGACGTCCCAGCAGTGGCAGCGAGCTCGGCTGTCAGCTCTCGTCATCTGTGCTTCAAGCTCTGCAGTGCCTTGGCACCCATGGGGTGCTGCTTGGCTGGCAGTGGCCAGTGGAGAAATAGGGCTCCACTGCACTCCTGCACTTCTGAGGGTGCTGCCTTTGGCTGGATGTGGGATTTCCTTCCAGTGGGTTTTCTTCCAGTGTTGTTGGTGCTGGTTGCAAGGGGGGTGATGGCTATAGCCAAGCCCACCCCACCTGTGATCTCCACTCTCAGTGGGGCTCAAGGAGTGTTAGCTCCTGATGACTCCTGACTTCTCAGCATCCTGGCCACAACCCACTCCTACACACTCCAGCAGCTGGTGTTTCATGGAGCATGGCTGGGTGAACACCTCGATGACCTGGTGTGACTCTGGCTGCAGTGTGCCAGGAGCCAAAATGGCAGTGCCCAGCCACCCAGATATGTCCCTGGCAGGGCTGGCACTCCAGAGCAGCCCTTGGGTACTGGGCAGCACCTGTAGGCCAGGGCAAGCAGGAGCTCCTCCTGCTGCAGGAGGCTTCCTCAGAACCATTCCTGTTAAAGGCTTCCTCAGAACCATTCCACCCAAGAGCAAATTGCTCCCACCACAGCCAAGGAGCTTGCTCCATCCTGTAGGAGAATGCTTCATGTGCACATGTGGATAAGCCAACAGACACACCTCCACATGCAATGTTCCACTGTGGCCAAGCTGGCCTTTTGCAGGACTTTCTCCTCTGATTACTCTGAAGGATGTGGGCAGCTGAGCTCAGGAGTAAAACTGCTTGCTGGTGTGCAGTGCATAGGGAATCCCACCAGTGCAGCACTTGTACTGTTCAGGTCAGGGTCTGTCCAGGGATTTCCTGACTTCTAACCTGTTTGTATTGCAAGCGGTGCAGGTGAATGTTGGCATGCAGAGCAACCTCATCAGGGACATTGGTGACTGCCAAAGCACTACTGAGCTGTATGGAGGCAGGGAGAGCCCTGTGTGCTCCTCTGCCCTGTGCCAAGCGCTGTGGCAGACCATGGACCGTGTGCTCCCCTGGGCCATTCACCCCCAGCTGGTGCTGCTGGCTCTGCGTTGGATGAGCCAGGCACAGCTCTGGTGGTCGTTGAGGTCCTAGGATATGTATTGGCTGTGGTGTGTTTCAGGGCACACCTCGGCTGCATGGCCCCAGAAAGGGACAGGACAGAGCTCTCTGTGGTCTTGGGCATTTGGGCAGTCAGGAACTCATGTGTGTGCATGTGTGAGTAAGGCATACAGGGCAGCATGTAAAAACACACCTAGAGAGAAAGTCTTAACAGAGATTAGATTAAAATGTAATTAAACACAGAGAGCTTCCTGTCAATTACTCAACTCTTGTATAACTCTTGGGACCAGCTGCCTTCACAGATGGCTGCTTGGCTGTCAAAGGCATTTGCTGGGCACCTGTTGGAAAAAATGCCAGGTCAGCATGGAATTAATCGCACCGGCATCTTTCCTGTAATAAGTCTAGAAGAAAACTGTTGAAAGGTCTTACAGCTCCTCAGAAAAACCTGTGATGCAGGTGTTTAAAAAAAAAAGTGTGATGTAACCCACTGCTTCATGCTCCTCGTCACTCACAGCAAGTGACTATGATGGGGACAAGGACGTTGTAGTGGCCTGGAGGATCTCCAGGGCTGAAGTAGGAGGCAGAGGAGGATGCGTGTCCTCCCTCGGAGAATGACTGCTAGACCAGAAGGTGCAGGAGGGGACCTGCTGCTGTCCCCAGCCCCTCTCAAAGGCTGTGGCATTTCTCTCCTTCCCCTGCCATTTGCACCCGGGCCTGAGGCTTTAGTGAGCAGCTGCAAGGCAGAGAGCTCTGCAGCTGCAGGGCGATATCCAGACACGTGGGGTGCCTTTGTTCGCCTGGGTGAGCAGCCAAGTTGCAGCCCATCTCCAGCTTCGTACCAGCTGTGGATCTAAGGCAGCTGACTGGCCTGCCAAAAAACCTCAACACGTCGAGGACCAGGGAGTGGCTTGTGCCAGAGCTGAATAATGATGATCCCAGCACACTTAAAAAGAGAAGCAGAGAGCTCACCACAGAGCTGTTCCTTGCCGCCTTGATCCTCTGAGGAGCATCACTGTGCCTCGTCCACCAAGGTATGTCTGAATTGGGAGATTCAAAATGGGAATTGTCTGTGCCTGCAGCTGGAGACAGACTGAGACTTTCTTCTAAGCTTGGGGAAAATGTTACTGCTGCTCCTGTGGAGGATTTCTCAGCCAGGGAATCAGAGCAGCCCAGTGCTGCAGGGTCTATATATGCCAACCTGCCCCAAGCAGAGCTCAAAGCATGTGGGGCAGCATCCTGGCTCCAGTGACTCTTTGGGTGTGAGCAGCAGAGCTCCTGCTTCTGCTCTGCAGGAAAACCTGTCCTTTCCCTCCTCACCCCATGCTTTTGGGGGTCAGTTAATGTTGTATTTGGTGCTGATTTTAATCGCTACCAACCTCCCCACCTTGCAGTGCTGTGCACATCCTGGCACACAAAGATCCCTCCAGAGGCAGCTGCACTGTCTCTCCCACCCTGTTACAGTGTCAGGCAGCCCTGGCTTACCTGGGGATGTCCCTCCTGCCATGCAGGTGTATGCTGCAGGTATACAGTGCTCACATCTGTGTCCCAGGGCCCCAGCTCTCCGCTAACTCTGGAATATATTCCTTGTGCTCCGTCATTTTAAAGCAAACATCCTGCATTTCTCCTTGCCTCAGCTTTGGACAAATGATGATGCTCCTGTGGGTCCTTTGACATTTATCACCCCTGCATCTTGCTAGGTGTCAGATGTGGGTGACAAGTACAAGTGTTCTCACCAGGCATTGCCTGGAGCTGCTGGGTACAGCCTGAGCACAGGCAGGGCTTAAGACTGTTTTGTTTTTAGGAATTTTCTGGCACTCTTCCAATGATTCTTTCCTCCTTGCTGTGCCCCTGAGGTGCCCTGCTGTATGTCCTATCCCTCATGAAGCATTTCACACAAAGCTCTGCTCTCAGGAGGCCCCAGCTCAGCTCTTTTCCTTCTGCCCAGGTCCATTTCCTGCCTGCATCCCAGTGCAGCCATGCTGGGCACGGCAGTGCGGCTCTCGGTCCTGCTCAGCCTCTTCAGCATTGGGAAAGGCCAGATGTTCCATGTGGGACCATGCCCAGATCCATCAGTTCAAGAAGAATTTGATATCAACAAGGTGTGAAAAGTTTTCTGAAAATCTCATAGGGTGTAGCAAGTTAAGCTACGGGGGCAAGGGACTAACAGCAAACGGCCTGGGTGAGGGGGTGGTGGCAGGTCTGATGACACCTTGTGCCAGTGTGGGTCTGCAGCTGCCAGTGTGGGTCTGCAGCTCTGCTCACCCCCAAACCCAACAACCGAGGGGCAAAAACTGTGCTGACAAAGGAGACAGGCTGCTATGCCTCAGCTAACTCATGTTAAAAACATCTCTTTATACTTTCTTCTGTCAGTATTTGGGGAAATGGTACGAGATAGAGAAGCTGCCCTCAACTTTTGAGAAAGGAAGCTGCATCCAAGCAAATTACTCATTGAAGGAGAACGGGAAGTTCAAGGTGATCAACAAGGAGATGCTGTAAGTGTTTGTGTTTGTCCTCACTGTGGCAGTGGCACTCTGGTCATCTCTCTTGCTGTCCTGGGTGTTCATGTTTCTCCAAATTGCCTGTGTCTGGGGCTGAGAGTGCTGGGGGAGGCACCCTGTGGTTGCAGTAGCTCTTCTGAGAGATATGGGTCCCTGTTTCCTGCCAGTGACCTGAGGATCACCAGGTCTCTGTCTCATTGTCAAAGGTGAGTGATAAGAAAATAGATTAAATGTGCATGCTGACTTCAGCATAAAATAGCCTGGATCTTCCCCCGAACTGGCTTGTCAGCCCCAGAGATGGCTGAGAAGCTGGAGGTCCTGGGCCCTGTTCTGAGGGGGTCATGGGGGTGGTTATGGGATGGCAGCTACCACCTTGTGCTCCTGCATGCTCAGAAGTGCCTGTGCCCTGTGCTCCTCTCTGCTCCAGAGTAAAGAGACACAAGGAAAAGGGGCAGGGAAGGTGAAGCACATGAGTAATTTTTACTTACATATTTGTCAGCCTATTTCTGGAGAATTTACCTTGTACAGGTAGTAACTGCTGTGCAAGGGAATCAGAAATCATTTCAGTTTAAATCAGTGGTGAAGTGAATGCTTTTCCCTTTTTTAGGGAATTAGGATAGTTTGCAATTAACCTGAGTCCTCCTGGATTTTTACATGGAAAGATGCAGGTTTTAATTAATCTGTTTCCATCACCAGCCTGTGCTGTTGTGGGCTGCTGCTGTGAGGGGGCTGAATGGATGACAGAGAGTGAGCAGTGAACACAGTGCTGTCTCCTGTGCTCCTGGCATGGCATGGGGACTTTGTTCTGGCTCACAATAGCAACAGCATAAGAACACATCCCTTGTGTCCAGAGCAGAGCAGCATCCCTGCTGTTCACTGAGTGCCCAGCACTGTCTCAGCAGCTCCACTGCTCGGGCTGCACCTGGCAAACAGCTGGACTTTCATTTGTACCTGCATTAATCTGTGTGACATTAATCCAGTCATTGCTGTCACTACTGCAGCAGCTCAGGACCCTGAAATATTAGGGATTTTTTGGGTAAGGTGTGCACTGTGCATGGCTACAGCATCAGCCCCTTGACCTCTGCTGCTGGCAGCATTCTCTTCTGCCTCCTTGGCTATTCCTGTTTTACAAGGAAGTGTGAAACTTTCCTGCCTGATAGGCAGTGTCCAGGTCTTGAGGCAACCATGCAAAAATAATGCTATTATAAGACAGGCAGCTCAAGTGTTAGGGCTTGCTGCCAGCAGGGCAGTTCTGAATGAGCAGCCAAAGAATCCCTGGCTCACCACACAGGTACAGGTAATTTGCATGCAGAGAAAATGTGTAGTGACCTGGAAAAAGTACAGGTGATTAAACAGAAGTGAACACGTGCCTTCCACAACTACCAGGAGCTGAGCTGCTCCCTGGCACATCCAAGATCATGGATGGGATCCTCCTATCCTCTCATGCTGGGTTTCTCCCACCCAGTGCAGAGCGGTCTTGCCCTCCTATTTTTCTGTCATTGCCACCCTGGAACCAAAGTATCAGGGATACTTGGGGACAGGCAGCCTGGGATGCTGGGGCAGTTTAACCTGAGAGACCATCTACCAGCTGCACCTGGCCCAGGACTTGCTGTGCCCTGAGTACTGCTAAAAACATCCTCAGGGATGCTAGGGTTTACTAGTACCTATTTCAGCCACCTCTTGACAGCTAGTTGTGTCAGGAGGCATGATTTACTGGAAATGAAAAAAAAAAAAAAAGATCTCTCACTTTCCTGACTTTATTTCTCACCTTTGTCATTCTCCCCTTAGTGCCAATGGCAAAATCAATGAAGCTGAAGGAGAACTCATGCACATGGATGTAAAGCAGCCGGCCAAGCTGGGTGTCCGCTTTAACTGGTGTAAGTGTGTGGTGGGAAGGTTCCCCAGTGCCTGTGGCCTCAGCAGTGCTGTGTCCTGAGCATTGTGCCATGGCACCCGGGGTCAGAAACGGCAAAGCAAGGGCTGGAGCTCCCCATGTGACTTCAGCACAGCAGCAAAGGGCAAAAATAGACGTGACCAGCCGGCAGTGGTTTGGTGGCACTGATGTGCCATTTACAGCAGCAGCCCCCTCAGTGGTGGAGAACTCTTCACCAGCTGATCTCAAAGCAAGAAAGATCAGCAGCCTTGCCATCCCTCCAGGTCATTTCACAGATGGGGACAGGGAGGTGGGGAGATGGGGGAGGCAGCCCCACAGTGCTGCAAGAGCCAAGAATAAGCTTGTTTCTCTGCTCACTGCAGTACAGCTACTTGCCCACGCTGCCTCTACCTACAAGTGGCTTTTAATAACCATTAATAATAAGGTTTTATTTGCTTGTTCCTTCCCTTGTCACTGTAGCACTTGACAGAGGCCTGCTGAGGTGCTGTGCCACATTGCACAGAGCTTTCCTCTGTCTGTAGCAGCACTGGAAAGTGAGCTTCAGTGTCCTTGGATCACTTTTTATTCTGCTCCCTCACACCTTTTCTTTGGCAGTTTCATAGGTCTCTTTCAGAGGGTTATTTGGAGAAATGGGTGGAGGAGGGGTAGTTGCAAAGGAAGTACTATGACTGTTTCATGAACACAGCCAGGCTTAATTCTGCACTGCTAGGGCATCACTGGCAGCCATTTCACCTGCAGGATGTGCAGCCCCAACCACCCTCACCCAGTGCAAGCCTCAGAGAACAGCTCTGGGCTCAGCTGGCTCCCCAAGGCAGGGTTCTCCATGGCAGTGGGTGGTGGTTTGTGCTCCTCCTATCACCAGTGTCGGCTCCCAGCAGTACAGATCCTTCCTGGCAGCCAGCACCCTCACACTGGTGAGGCTGAGCTGGCTTTCATCAGCCCAGGAGAGCTGTTTAGGTCATAGCATTGACTTTCCAGAAAGACCTTCATAGTCAGGGCTTTGTGTCTTTCTCAAGTTTCTCTGGGCAGAACAAGGAGTACTGGTAAGCTTTTATAAATTATAGCTGTACTGACAAGTATGCAGCAGCCAAAGTGGGAACAATCCCAGGAACTGTGTCTGAGGTGCTCCAGAGCTGTCCAGAGCTGGTTAAACACAGCAGTCATGGTGTCCTCCTCTCTCCTAGTCATGCCAGCTGCCCCTTACTGGGTCATCTCCACTGACTATGAAAATTACTCCCTGGTTTACTCCTGCACTAACATCCTCTGGCTCTTCCACATGGACTATGCCTGGATTCTGTCAAGAGCTCCTGACATGCACCCAGAAACCGTGGAGCACCTGAAGAGTGTTCTCCAGTCCTACAAGATCGACACTGACAAAATGGTGCCCACTGATCAAGCCAACTGCCCTGCTGAGATGTAATTCCTGGCATGCAGCAACACAGCACCAGAGCAGAGATAAACTTTATTGCTTGCTTTATTATCTATTAGAATTTCTCTATGTACTTGGGAAATTTAATAACAGTAGTTTCCTCTCTGCTAACAGTAGTTTGCCAGCCCAGAGTTGCTCCTTTCTGTTATTCCATGTATCGCTCTTCCCCCTCTTTTTGTCTTGCTCTGACTTTTGCAGCATAACTGCCTGAGTCAGTGCTAATGGGTGAAAGAAAGAAACCCTGAAGTGCAGACCTGAAACTTGGATGTTGCTGTGCGTGGATGGGAAAGGGTATGGGTTGTGATGTGCAAGTATTAGTCCTGGGGAAAAATCGTTCATCACACAGCCCCATGTTCATTTCCAAATTTTGTCTTGATGCTTCTGGGCCTGCCAAGAATCTACGGTGTCTGAGCTACACTGTGGACACTGCCTTAGCAGCAGCAACGTGCAGACATGGTGGGTCAGTCCTGCAGCCTGGGAACAGGCTGGGGTTTTGGGAAGTTTTCCAACACAGGACTGTAGGTATATGTGGCTGCTAAGTCAGCAGACTTCCTTACTAGAAATCAGATCTTGCCCTTTGTATTTCAAATCTTAAAATGTCCAGAGATTCAGCATCACTCCATCCCCAATGTCTATATGTGTCCTTCTCCTGCCTTTAATAAGACTGGTCCTGCCCTCCTAAGGGGTCATCTCTGACTGTACTTGTAAGCAGACATAAAGAGATGGGGCTGCTCCCTTGTTCTGTCTTCCAGAGGCTTTTCCCTGAACACCAGGAGACAGCAGGCTCTGCCTGACACCTGCCCACTGCTGTTGCACGTGCCGAGTGCCCACTGGCACTGCATCTGCCCCAGCAGGTGTTCAGCAGGCACCACAACAGCTCTGCTTGAATAGCATTCATGCAACTCATTAAAAATGAAATAAAAATACCTGCTTCAGGCCTTTTGTACCTTCCCAGCTGCACAGCCTTTGCCAGCAGTCTGGGGGCTCAGAGTGTGTGGCCTGCCCCTCCTCTGAGGCTACAGCACCACCTCAGCAGGGTTGCAATGAACATAACAACCACGGCTGAAGGGAAATGGTTTGTTCCGGGACCCTGGAACTCTTTCCAGCTCTCTTGGGTTAAATCTGGGGACACTCCGCATTGTCTGAGCCCTGCCAGCAAGTTTGTGTTGTTGCTTTGGCTGACAGTGACCCCCATCTCCTGCTGCCTTTATTGTCATGAAGAAATAATGATGTGGATGTAGAGTGCTGTAAATATGCAGGAAGCATTCTTATTTTGGTGGGACCCTGGTGATGTGGGTGTGCTGCAGAGAACTTTCTTGCCCTACAGGAGCAGAGTAGGGAGCCAGTATGTCACTAATCTTTACCAGTCAGAGGAGGCCAGGATGGGAGGGACCAGAAACAACTGCCATGTTTAAGTCATTATCCCTTTAAACTTCCAAATCCTAATGCCACAGTTCCTGTGACACAGAATTAAACACTCCACCCCATTTTTCAGGCTATAAGGATGATGGACATGCCAGGATACAAACAACTGCACGGTTGCTCCCAAGTGTGTCAGATTCTGGGTGTAATCATTTCATCACTGCTTCATCGGGTTCCTATTTTCCTTCTCACACGGATGGTGCTGCTATAACCCTTATTCTGTGTGATGCAAGCTCATGGTGGGCTAGCACTGAGCCCTAGGGGTGGGATCCTGCAGCCCCATCAACTGGGCAGGCACTGCCCCGTGATCTGGCTAGGAACTGGGATCTCCAGGTGTGGCTAAGAAATGGGAGTATTTCACTCAGAGATGAAACCTTGCGATGCCTCGGCCCTTTGGAGACCTCGCTGGCTGTTTGTTGTGCCACAGAGATCGTGACAAACCTGGGCTGCTCTGGCAAACCCGTTGTGCAGGGGGATCTCCACAGGGTGACACAGAGAGCTCGGGGACACCACAGCACAGCTGCAGCCTGTCCGGCCACGTGCCAGCAGATGTCTCCAGCACAACAACACACATGCGGGACACCCTGCACATGCAAAACCCTCGAGCGCATGTGGCAGTGCCAAACAGGCACAAGCCCCACTCAGTCCCAAGAGCTCTGTGGATGTGCAGACACCCCCAGAGCAGCACACACCTCCTGGGGTGCAGGCCCCATGCGTGGCCAGCGGCCCTGCACACGTGCAACACCTCTGTGTCCATGTGTCCTCATCAAAGTACGTCTGGATCTGAAGGGGAGATGCCAAGAAAATGGAGCCAGGCTCTTCTCAGTGGTGCCAACCACTAGGATGAGAGGCAATAGGCAGAAACTGTTGCACAGGAAATTTCATCTGAATATGAAGAACAGCTTCACTGTGCTGGTGATGGAGCACCAGAACAGATTGCCCAGAGAGGCTGTGAAGTTTCCGTCACTGGACATATTCAAGAACAGTCTGGACACAATCCTGTGCAAACCTGCCTGATTCAGTGATTCTGTGTCCATGTTCCCGTCTGTCTCTGTGTCTGTGTGACCCTGTATCTCTGCCTCTGTCACTGTGTCACTGTGTCCCTGCTGTGTCCGTGTGTCCATCCATTCATCCCTGTGTCACTGTGTCCCTGCTGTGTCCGTGTGTCCATCCATCCATCCCTGTGTCACTGTGTCCCTGCCATGTCTGTCTGGCCATCCATCCATCCATCCATCCATATCCATCCATCCATCCATCCCTCCCTGTGTCCGTGCCCGTGCCGCGCTCCCCGCTCTCATAGCGCGCCCCCTCGCGGTCTCTCTGGCTCACGGCAGCAGTTGGCGCTGTTGGTCCGCCGGCCGCCAGGGGGCGCTGGCTGTGCGTGCTGAGGCGGCGGCGCTGGCGGGGGCGGGCCGGACCGGGGCGGTGGCGGCGGCGGAACCGGGCGGGCGGCGCGGCCATGGAGGCGCCCTCAGTACCGGACGCCTCGGCGACGGGGCGAGGGCCAATCAAGGGCATCCTGAAGAAGAGCGGCAGCAAGGCATCGTCGGGAGCGGCCGTAGGGGCGCGACAGGCCAGCCAGGCCTGCGACGAGGACGAGCACGGGTGAGGCCCCGGTGATGGTGGGCGGCGGTGGGTCGCCGCAGGGCCTCCCTCCGGCCGTCCGCTCCTTCGAGGGGCCCGCGGAGCGGGATCAGCCGGGAGGCGTCTCCAGCGGGACCTGCTGTGGCGCTCCGTGCCCGGGGGGACGCTGCGCGGGCGGGGCGGGGGCTCCGTGCCGTGCCCTCCGTGGGGCGGCGGGCCCGGAGCTCGGCTGCGCTCGGTGCTGGGGATGGGGCGGTGGGGATGGGGCGGTGGGGATGGGGCGGTGGGGATCGGGCAGTGGGGATGGGGCAGTGGGGACCCGGCTCTGGGGACCCGGCTCTGGGGACCCGGCTCTGGGGACCCGGCTCTGGGATCCCGGCTCTGGGATCCCGGCTCTGGGATCCCGGCTCTGGGATCCCGGCTCTGGGATCCCGGCTCTGGGGACCCGGCTCTGGGATCCCGGCTCTGGGATCCCGGCTCTGGGATCCCGGCTCTGGGGACCCGGCTCTGGGGACCCGGCTCTGGG
>CM031865.1:12285717-12366713 GCA_018697195.1 Certhia americana | reverse complement strand
CTGGGATCCCGGCTCTAGGATCCCGGCTCTGGGATCCCGGCTCTGGGATCCCGGCTCTAGGATCCCGGCTCTGGGATCCCGGCTCTGGGGACCCGGCTCTGGGTTCCCGGCTCTGGGATCCCGGCTCTGGGGACCCGGCTCTGGGTTCCCGGCTCTGGGATCCCGGCTCTGGGATCCCGGCTCTGGGATCCCGGCGGTGTGAGCTCCGCTGGGAGCAGGGGCATACCGGGTGTGCAGCCGGGCGGAGGCGGGGAGCGCTGCCCGCATGAGGCCGGAGGGTGCTGTGTGCCTGGCTCCTGCCGAGCAGTGGCTCTCAGCTGCTAAGTGTGGCAGCTCACGAAGGGTTTTGCCGATGTACGAGGATAGTTCACAGTTTGGGAAATGCGCTTGATTTATTCTCAGCCTTCTCATAGGCAGCTCATTTCTTGTAATGAAGCGTGTCCCTGGAGAGGGGACCTCTCCTGGGCTGAAACATCATCAAGATGTATTCTCGGTTGGGCAGGATCCATCCGTAAAAATCTTACACCTGAGAATGTGCACAGCCATACATATTGTTTGTGATTTGCACGACGTGAAAGTCTTGGTTTAATTGTAACATGCCGAGTTAGTCCAGTTATGCCAGAAGTGGCCTTTAGCTCGTCAGCACCTCTCCTTGATGGCTAAGAATCCTACACTTGTCCTGATGTATCCAGCAGATGCTGTCTGCCGTTGCTCTGAGTCTCCTTCAAGTTGTGATGAGCAAGGTTTGACCCGATCTCAGTACTTACAAATTTGCTTTGGACAGTTTTCTTTTTTTGCCACCTTATTCAGTATTGCAAGGAGAAAAATAATGTTAAAATAAAATAGCCATGCTGGTGGTTTTTTTTATTATTATGGTAATATTCCTTTCAACTTTGTCTAGTTAAGTCATGAATATAGTCTAAAAGTCAGCAAGGTAAGAAAGAAGAGCTTTTGGGTTGCAGTGTTACTTGTGTTAGCTGCTCCTGCTTTCCAGAGAAAAAATTCAACTGAGTGAATGAGATGAATGAGGTGAGTGTAAGTAGCAATATGTTACACAAATGTGATTTTTTTCTTTTCTTTTCCTTTAGCTTAAATATTATGTAGCTTGATGTGTTTAGTACCATACCAGACATAAATTATAACTGGCTGTTGGTAGCCTGTGTTTAATTTCCTGCAGTTTCTTTTGTACCATCTTGAAAAATGAGTAGAAATTGGAGTATGAACTGATGAGTGTATGGTATATTGGTTATTGCACACAGTAATTTCTTGGGAAGCAGTTAGTGGGCTAGAGTCCAGCTTCTATTTCCTGTTTACCAGCATGAGCCAGAAAAGTCAGGTTAATTCTGAAATTGCCTTGCAAGTTGAAAGATATTGGCTAAACCTGGCAGGTTGCATTAGAAAATTTCCTGGAAAGATTAATACAGGGTGTATAAAGCTGGTTTCTGTGCAGATATTTTTTTTTGGTTGGCAATTTTTCAATATATCAGTATCATTTCTGATTTCAGCAAAACAATTTTGTTTTTAGAAGAATGATAAGTAGTACAGTTGTGATTTTCCTTTGAGATTAAAGGTTAGTTAATAAATTCAGGTATCTGTTTTCTTAATTCTTCTGCTTATTTCTAATATTGAAATTCAGATCTAAAGGTCTTTAAAAATATCTGTAGATGAAACAGCTGATTGTGTCAGCTATCATGTTTTAAAGCACCATGTTCAGTAGAGCTCTCATGTACTTGCATCATTAGTGACCTTGTGCTGCTGTCAGTGATGGTAACATTGTTTGGAAAACTTCCTTAATGAAAATATGATGCAAGAAGGAAGCTTGAGAAATCAGGAACCACTGGAACTGCATCCTAAAAGCTGAGATTGTGGGTTAATGGCAGGTGTGTTCTTGGCATGCACACTGGGGTACAGTGTTTTTTGCCTTCAGATCCCTGTAAGAACCTGTGAGCGAGTGGATGTGATATATTACAAAGGAATTATGGAAGTGTGTGTGTGCACAAGCAGTTGTGTTGGAAGAGGTGAGTCTGTTATGGCAGGAGCAAGTGAGGTGTGGGAGGTGTTCCTTGGCTATTACTGCTGCTGAAACTTCTTGCCTGTCCACACCAACTGGTGTGGTGTCAAATGAGTTATTGTGTATTTTTAAAGATGTGAGAAAATGCTAATGAGCACTTACGAGATTTTTCAAATCTCATTTTCCTAAGGAAGATTAGATTTCCTATTTCTGTATGTGAAAGAGTGTCAGGATGCATTTCCCTGTGATGGTCCCAAGCCGTGTCATTAGTGTTACATTGTGCAGACATGCCTAAGCATGCAAAATTGGAGACAAAAAGGGGAGGTGTGGGTTTTCAGAGCACTTAGTCACTCTCCTATGAGAGCTTTTTTACAAGCAAGGGTGAAATTACACGTTTTTCTCTTTGTCACTAATGACTTTTTTTTCCCCCTAGGTGAACTTTTAAGTTGTGCTTTGGGAGGTGTTCCACAGCCAAGGCTTTTAGTGTTGGAATCTGAGTTTAAAAAAATAAGTGTGAAAAACTAAGCCACTAAAAACTCATTCAGTCTTTTATTTATGACTCACTGACTTGCTCGGTGTGGGCTGTCTGATTTCTGGCGCAGTGCACGCCAAAAGGATTGTTCCAAGATTGCCAGTGTTATTATTAGGTGGAGTTGTGAGCCTGGGCTATAAACCTTGATGTGCTCTGGGCAAGTGAACACAAAGCATGTGATGGGAATCTCTCCCATCTGTTGTATTTCCTTGTCAGCTGAGCTCTGTCTCTTTACAGGGGCTGTGTACCCTTGTCTGAGTTTTCTGGCTGCTAAAAATCCTCCCTGTGTAACACAGTGAGCATCTTGTGTTGGTCATGGATGAACTTCAGGCTGTGTTGAACTGGGTGAACTGGGGATTTTTCGACTCCTAACCAGACAGTTTTGAATGAGTGACATTCCTAGACCGGAGCTCTTGCTTTGTCATCATGAAACTCATGACTCCCCGCCCTGCCAGAGCCACAATCTGACTCACGTGTTGTCCGCTTATGCTGCAATCCTCGTGTTTGCACAAAATGATTAAATGGACCTGAAGCCTCGAACATGAGACCTTGGCACTGGTTACTGTGTGCTGAGGGGATTAAGATCATTCAATTTGTATTAATTTCTGTGGCATGTAGGACTCAGCATCAACCCCCGCATCTATTTTTCTTCTCTTCAGTTTTTTTCCCCCACATTGTATTATGCAGTGATCCTGTAAATGTAGAATGTAGTTTGTGCTTGGAATTTTGCTTTGTCAAGTTTGTTTTACAGGTATTATTCTGCTCAAGAGCACTTGTGTTAGTGAGATTGACTCTATCTTTCAGATCAGTTATTGGAGCAGCCTGTGTTTAAACAAGAGCAGCTAAGTGAAAGTCTTCCAGCCAGCTGTCCCCTCCCACCCCTCCAAAAACCCATACAACAACCACCCCAAACCAAACAAAAATCCCCACAAAACCCACAAAGTCCTGTAATGTTTGCTTCCTTAACTAACAGTTTACAACAAGAATGTATTAATTTGTGGAATTTTTGTATTATGCTAAAATTAAATTTATTGGCTTAATCTAAGGGAAAGGCCACCTTATGTGAAGTTTGCAATAGCCTTTTTAGTGAAAATGTGGAACAGGATGGTTTGTGTTGATTAAACATTTTTTGTGGCTTTTAGGTCAGTGGAGGGATGGCTCTTTCTCTGGCCATAAGGCAATTCCTTTTCTTGTGGCTTATGTATTTTGTCAGTAAGCAGTCAGTGTAGGTGAGCTTTACTTTCTTCAAATATACATAAAATGGTACATTTTCTGACTAAGAAAATTCTAGATAATATAGCATCACTGGTGCCTGTCTGTATAAAATGTGAAACTCCCTCAGCTTAATTATAGCAGTGAATCACTTGGCTTATGATTCCAATTTAGGATGACAAAAGCAGTATTAATAACCAGCTTGTTCTATGCTACTTACTTCACTGCAGGAGAGGATTTGTTGGTTGCTATTGTTTATGTAACAGTTTTGCTAATAATCATTCCAGCTCTCTCAGCAGAGGTGAACTGAAAGGTACTGGGTTCTGTTGAAGTCTTGTGGGTTGTTATAAGGAGAAGAATTCTCTTTTTACGAGTTAGTGTAAAATCAAACATTCCACAAGATAGCCATTGAACAAGACCAGGAGTCTCTGAATTACATGAATATGTTTATAAATCATTGAGTTTGTTTAGCTATTGTGACTTGTTAGGGAAATTAAGTTGCACTGATAATTTGTTATGACTGAAATATGTATAGAGCAGTATTAATGGTCATACTTTGTGCATGTCTTTGTGTCATAACAATATTTTTTATGCTTAGTATGTAGTAAAGATCAGATGATGTTTTAAAAATCTGGTAAAGCAAAACTAATTGTTTTAGAATATAAGAAAATTTATTTTTCTTTTCTTATTTCAGTAAAAAATCTCAGAAGTGGGATGAAATGAACATCATAGCTACATACCACCCTGCAGGCAAGGATTATGGCCTGATGAAAATTGATGAGCCAAGTACTCCTTACCACAGGTATGCTTGCTAAAGTGTTATCCTGTGTGCTGCCAGGTGGAACTGTGGGTTTAGAGCAAAATTTACTTTGTGGGTGATGTATATTACTGTGCAGGCCTGCTGGGTGTATGCAACATACTCTCATCTACCAAGTTTCTAAATAAGGAGAACAGTCTGAAAGGTCAGTGTAAAGGACAAAGTTTGGAAGGTTTGTTCTAGTAGACTTTAGGCTTTGAATGGAATAAATAAGTGTGACTTCTATTGATTTTTTTTTTTTCAGTACTGGAATATAATGTCATATCAATATTTAAAGTTGATTTGGAAAGCTTTTAAAGCTTTCATGCTTTAATGCTTTTAAAGCATTAAAGGAGTCTTTCAAATGAGTATTGTAATTAATTGAGTGTTGTAAGGTTTTGACTGTTTTCTTGAGTGAACTACAAACTCAAGCAAATTACTAAAAAAGGCTACTTTTTCTTTGCCCTCCAAGCATGATAGGAGAAGATGATGAGGATGCAGTGAGTGATTCAGAATATGAGCCTTTAAAAGCAGATGTGTTGAGTAAAAAGTAAGTATTGTAATTAAAAAAACTAAGTGTGAAGATAATCTGCTCTTTCCTGAGGTAGATTTTCTTTATGGAAAGCTGATGCTGGCTTCTCTAGAAGCTGCACTTTTGCTATTGTCAAATTAAGTGATTTTCAGTGTTTGATAGTGCTACTGGTAATTTAAACCTCTTGCAGATGTTACTACATATAAATATGGCAAAAATAATGAATAAAGCTGTTTGTATGAGTGTTCTGAAATGTCACATATTTTAAATAGTGAAAAACTTGCTGTTTCAGCATTTTGTATTGCATGATTTATGTAGACTGGCAGCTGCAGCTGAAGGTAGAGGACCCAAGATTATAGCAAGGCAAGAAGAAAGCAGTGAGGAGGAGGATGAGGATGAAGAATTAACACCTGAAGAACGGGGTAGGCATAAGTTGTTTTCTTTCTTTTGTTTAGACTCTTTTCCTAGAAATAGTTTCAGGTTTTCCGTAAGAAATATTTGTGAAGAAGTAGTACTATCAGAAAAACGTTGTGGTTTGAAAATAGAGATAAATAGTGTTTGAACAAATATGCTGCTTGTTTCTAATCGGGAATGTGTGATTTGGGGTCTGTGTAGAAACAGGAATTTGCTGTTGCTGGCTGCCTCCCTCTATACAAACTTAAGGTGTGGGAATTCCTGCTAAGACACCTCAAATAAGAAGTTCTGGTTTGGGTTGAAGGAATAGTTCTTAATCTGAACATATTTCAGGTAGACTTAATTCAATGAGTATCACTACAAATAAAATGCTCCTAATTGCTTGCAAACGTACAGTTGATATTTCTGTTGTTTTCAAAGCAACTGGTGGATGGATGCGGTAGGAAGGCTACAAATATTGCAAAGCAAATTGCATCTTTAACAGAGATGTTTTTTTCATGTTAACTCAGACTAGAACATTTTGAGGAAACAAAGAATACTTCTAAGGTTTCAGGCTTGTATTATCTACCTGGTGCTTCTCAAATTTCCTGGCCTTAACTTTGAGCGTGAAACCCTTGCTATACTAAAGGAAGAAAAAGAACAAAGCGTTGGGACTGGCAGTAAGCAAAAGTTATTTTAATTATAATGCATTACTGCTTGATATGCTAATGTTTAATATATGGATCAGAGTTGGCTTCAGGCCATGGGGAAAGTGGAAAATATTTTCTTCTACATGTGGTAAATAGCTCTCTATAGCTGACCTTTGGTGGCTAGACAGGAGTCAAGCCACACATCTGCTAAAGTTCATCTTGTATCCCAGCAGTATGTCTCAATTTGTCCTTGAGTTTACTTACAAACAAGGCTTGTGAAACTTTGGAGTTCTGTGTACTTTTACCAGATGCTTCTTGTGGTTCAGACTTGCTCTTAGTTGCAAACAACTTCTTATAAAAGTAGTTCTGAGATTCCAGTACATTAGCTACTATCCTTTTTGTAAGTCGGACTCATTTTAAAAGAACACTCCACTGCTTGAAGACAATAATTTTTATTCAGTGAGTTCCTCTTTGAAGAAGATATGTTAATTTTGGGGGTTTTTTTAAGGGAAGGAACAACTATTTCCATTTGTTTGTCCACAGAGAAAAAGAAACAGTTTGAAATGAAGAGAAAAATGCACTACAATGAAGGCAGAAACATCAAACTGGCAAGGCAGCTCATTGCAAAAGAGCTACATGGTGAAGAAGAGCAAGATGATAAGGATGAAGAGATGCGTGATGCTGCAGATGTAGAAACAATGAGTACAGAAGCTGCTGAACATGGTGAGCTACTGATTAGTTAAAAAGCACCTGTAAGTACTGGTGGCCCTTTGAGCTGTTGGGAAATGAATATCCTCAAGTGTGAGAGTGACTAGAAGAAGTACAGATGTATGTAACACTCAATGTGTAGGGTTGCATTCTGTCTCGATAGGTAGATTTGTAGCATGGAACAAAAACTATCAGTGTTGATAACCAGCATGTAGGCTTTTGTTTGTTGTGGTATAACAGAAAAAAAAACAAACATCTCTGCTTCTTGCCATTTCCCCAATGCAGCAGACTTTGGGTAGTGAAGTTGCCAGCACCCTTTTTAAAGGAGCTGTCTTGTACTGAACACTTTAATGGCCACATGGGAGAGCCTGGCTTTTTTTTGTGGGTCATTTCCCATTCTGCTCCAAATACATCCTGTAGCCAGCAGTGGGAAATTACCATCAATGTTTCCTCCCTGTTGAGAGGACAGTATTTATCTTCCTGAGGAAGAACACTGAAATGTAAAACTGCTGTTAGGCCTTCAATACAGACTTGTCCTTGAGCAGAAATGTTCATTGCAATCCCATTGTAGTATGGGATAAGACTCTCAACTTCACTTTAGTGCAGCTACTGGAAGAAAATCCGGGATGTTTAAGTGGGAGCTGTTGCTGGAACCTGTTTCTGGGCTTTCTCTTCATAGGAAACTCCTAAAACTGTAGAGGCTGACACCTTCTCTTTCATCTTTAAACTTCTCTCTGGGTGAAAAGTCAGACTTTTGTCGTGGTATTCTGGTGAATAATTACAGTTCACTCCCCATCTCTTTATGTAACAGCACTTTGAATAAATTTTTGACATTAAAACCCACACATCTGTTGCTCATGAGACTGGTGGCAGTGAAGTCTGTAAGCGTGTTCATCTGTGGTTTGCAAAGCTATGAGATATTAGCATGGTCTGCAGACTTGGGAAGATGCTGCATGGGTTTAACTTGGTTCACATTTGCTTTTCACAACCATGTGAACTCGGAACTCTTCTAAAATTCATTTAAATCCCACGCAATAAAAAGGTGATTTGCAAAGTTGCGTGTTTAAGTTCTGTGGATTGCACCTTTTCATCCTGTTATTTACTACAGGAGGACTAATTGCTTCACAATTGCTCTGAAAGGGTCATTTGGTATGTGTCTGTGACCCATTACTGGACTGACTTTATCCAGTAACTTAACATAGGCCTTATAATGGCTATTTACTAGAACTTCACTCTCCAGGGGAAAGGAGGGCTGCAGTAGCCAACCGTATGAGCCTTCTGCATGGCCTGAAGCTGCCATCTCTCTGCACTCTGCTGTAAAACAGAGGCAACTCCGCTCCCCAGCTGCATTCGCCAGTGGAAAGAAGGCAGACCTTTGCAGCATTTTTCCATCTCTATTGTTGAAGTCCATTCCACCTTCCTCATAACCAGCTTCAGAGCCACAACTGGTAATTATCAATTTTAGACTGCTCATGGCTAATAGATTCCATAAATGTAACTGTCTGCCAGTGTAGCAATCTGTTAACTAACTGGTTCACCTCCACACCATAGCATATAGAAATACTTTACATTAACCTGATGTAGTTCTCAATTCTTCACTTTTCTATCATTCTGCTTAAACCTTCATGTTTTGTTATCTCCTAATCTCTATATCGGCTATCTCATCCTTTAATCCCTGTCCTTCATCAGTTCTTCTGAGGTTAGGTAGTGGTCTCACTTTTGTAGCAGCTGGTGAATAGAATGTCCTCAGACAGATTATGAGACAGGGTTAGGCAGAAGGGCAGAAAGGATGATGAAAGGCTGAGAAAGGATGATGGCATATGAACAAAAATGTTAATAAACCAGTCTTCTGCCACTGCCCACATTTTAAGAAATCCCTACATTGAGATGAGAAATGTTCAGCACATAGCTGTGTTATTGTCAAAGTTTTACTGAAATAACTTTTTTGAGATGACATTATTTATTGCTCTTTCATCTGTGTTCTGAGGGCACAGAACAATCTCCTTATTCCTAAGTGTTAATTTGAGCTACAAAAGGTTTCTCAAACAGATGTCTTTAACACTTGCTACTTGGGGTTTTTGGTCATTGTGCTTTTGGTCATGCTGTGCTTTTGGTTACATTAAGCACTTGAGTATTTAAAACTTAGGCGCTTTCCTTTGTGGAAGGAAATCAAAAACTTATTAATATTCATGTTCCTGAGAACAGTGTATAGAAAGATTATTCACCTGGATAACTTTCAAAGAGCTCTTTGTCTTGAAAGTTATGGAACTTTGACTTATTTTAAAGTGCTTTTATCTAGAGCAGAAAAGGGAGGGTTTCCTTACTCTTGTACTGGGTGATACACAAGTTGATTTTTCCAATGGCTTGTTTTGGTTTCACTCTGGTAAACTTACTAACAGCGCTGATGCTTGCTTTTAACTTCCAAGAAAATGTCCTGGGTTTTCTGCATGTTGTATTGTAGCTATATTTTTATAAATTCCTTCATTTGACTTTAGTTCTTGGGAAGTTGTGGAGATCATAAGGTGACATGGCTGCCACTCAGCTATTATGCCACTTATTCTATGTGAGTGAGAGCTGCCATGCAATGTCCTTTTATTCCAATGGAATAGCATGACTTCTGTAGTACTGAAGATTGTTGCAGGTAAAGATGTGACATAAGAGGCATTTCTTAGTGGTCTGTTGTGACTCTGGGGTTCCACTGGCCCCTGTGTTGTTTTTCAGGCAATTTGAGAATCTCTTCTCAGTTGGAATTTTTTCTATCCACGAGGATCCCTTAAAGATTCTGTGCTTCTCTTATCTGATGTTTCTTTCTACCCTCTAATTCTGTCTGGTTTGTATTTGAATGAAACTATCAGTACACTTCTAATCTCTACACACTGCTTTCAAAGAAGAGGTTAAAGACTTAGAGCAGGTTTAAGGAGGCTCCTGTCAGATACCACCAGATCCACTAATACCAGTTGCACTTCTTGGTTACAGACTGAGATTTCTTGCTGATTGAAATGAAGATGGCCAGTCCAGTCAGTGATGGTGAGAACTCTTTGTATATTTTTGCTCCTGCCTTCATTGTGGCTACCAAGTGTTTTAAATGGATGGATCATTCCTTTCTTGCCTCAAGTAGCCATGCCTTCTCCCATGCATATGGATTTTGGCAGCCAAGCTCTTTTGTGGAAAAGAAAGAAGTTGTAATGTGGCAGGGGGGTTGGAGCTGGATGTCCTATAAGGTTCCTTCCAACCCAAACCATTCTATGATTTTTTTGCTTGCTTCAGCATTTCACCTTCTCTGGCTACTTGCTATTTATGACTCCATGAATAACATAAATAGACTTTGCCAGCAGAAATGACCTTTGTTTCTCTCCATAAAAACCTTCCCTTTGGAAATTCTCTTTGAAATCACTGAAGGAAATATTCCTGATGCAGGTAAATTTAAGCATGATGATTTCATGCTTCTGCTCCACAGAAGTATCAGCCAGAGGGTGTTGTCTGTAGCAGTTCAATTGACAAGCAGTAATGCTATTGTTCTCTTTCTCTGGTTCATTTAGCTGCATTGCTCTGCTAACCCTGCTCAGATGGCACCCAGCAGCTGAGCTGTCACTGACTGGGTGTGCCCTTTGACCTTTGGCAGATACAGAATATGTTTTGTTTTCTTAACCAGGACAAGCATCACCCTAAAGATGAACTAAGTGAGAAGGCTGGGAGCACACAGCAATCAGTTCTGCTGGTTAACTGTGCTGTTTGCTTGTTAAAGTGAACATTACCAAATCTAACTCATGCTCAAGCCTAACTGGCCTTTTAAAAAGATTATTATCATTTTGATGAGTTATTCTTTGATCAGCACTGAGGAGAAGTTTCCTCTGATTTATTGTAGTGCTTTTGCTCAAAAAGCATGAGTTAACTTCCTGAAAACACAACTGACTGTGCTCCTTCATGTATAAACTTGGGGTTTTTTTATTTCAAGTGTCTCATCTGAAACTGAAATTTGACTTGGGAAGTAATGTTTGCTGGTGTTTCAGGAACCTTATGTGTTAGTTCTAAACACCTGAGTTAAATCCCCCCTCACTTGGGGGGTGAGCACTCAGTGCTTGGTGTGCTGAACCATCTCTTCAGTGGTGCTGGCCATCTCTGTAGAGCATGAGGGTCAAATAACTGTTTTAGAAGTTTCTGCATTCCAACTAAAAGCTTATACATTGCTAAGATGGGTTGGCAAACATTATCTGTGGAGAAGCAAAGATGATTTCAGGAGGATATTTGTGTGTGTTGTAAAGATACTCAATGGGTGTGAAGAATTACCTGTTTTTTGTAATCTTTCTTATGCAGCACATGTTACTCGTGACCAGCTGGAAAGTAGAGCACACAGCATAGAAGAAATCTGTCCAGAACTGTAACTGCTTGTCAAAGACACAAATATAAACATCGCTTCATGATTTTTGCAATTAAGGCTCTTAAATGTTAAGAAGCATATCAGTTACAATGTTGTATTGCCAAGAATGTTAATTTTAGACTTGTCCATTAGGCAGAAAACACTGTCTAATTGATTTATTCTTGTGCCTAGTATTTCATGGAGAATACTGCTTCATAATTTGTTCAACCAGAATGGCATTCCCTGTATGTATAGCGCTGATTATCTTGCGTGATGTACTGTTACTCTTGCTTTGAAACACTCACTATCTTTGGGTTTTCACTATTTATTTGAGAGTGTTCTAGATGTGGTGTCTCATGGAAAGTTTTGGGATTCAAGAGCCAAACGGTACAGCATAGATCAGATTGACATGTAAGCTATTTATCAGATGTGTTAAGCAGTTTAAAAAGGGATTATTCAAGTCCTACAACTTTTTTTTTGTAAATTGTGGACCTGTTAATCTAGATTTCATTACGTTTTTACCTGCACTTTCCCAGTCTTTAGAACAAGAGCTGTGTTATTAAGAGCGGTGTTTGGAATCGGTTGTTAGTTTCTGACTAAAGCAGTACTAACATCTGGTGGAGGGAGTGTTTTACACTGGAAATGGCTAACTTGAACTTTGTATTTAACTTTTACAACTACTTCCGTCAGGACTGGTTGTTTTGTGGAGCTCGCTCTGGCTTATTGTGAGAACGTGCAAATTTCCTCCAGCTTTTCTCTTAAAATCACATCTACTGTTACTCTTCTGGCTCTTGTTTCAAATGTTTGGTTCTTTCCAGTTGCATGAACAGTGTTTGCGCTGTTAGCACCTGAGGAAAAACACCCAGCCACAAGGAAATACACATCAGGACTGAAGATGTGCTGAGCTTAGGCTCTGGCTGTTCCTTATTAAGGGTAACTGCTGTTGATCTACTCATTTGGGGTTGGCAACTTCCAACTGCAGACCACTGGTCTAAATCTTCCTGTGTCCATTGCAACTTAAAACAACTGCTTTTGTAAAATGAAGGCTTTTTGGAAGCTAGAAGGGAAACTGCCTAATTCAAATACTTGTTTACAGTGTGGTTGTATAGCTGTAAAGAGGGATTCTGCACCTCCAAATTGCTGTAAAAACTTCCCACTGGGTGGAATTTGACTGGCAAATGTTCCAGTATTCAGAGTAGTTCCTGCGTTTTATTACACAAACGAAGTACACACTTAAGCTTTAGCTTGGTTATGAAATAGAGTGTATATCTTAATTTTGATCTGAATTTGATATGTTGCAAAAATCCATATAATTATATGGATCTATTTTAAAATGTCTTTTTCTCCACTGTATATGTGAAGTTTGAATAAAGGAATGAAAGTTATTTTACAGTTACATGCATTCTCAAGTGTGAGCTTTCCTGGAGTCCCATAGAAATTAAGAGTGGATAAAGCAATAGGATGCTGTCCTTAGAAAGATTTTTACAGGAATGATTCATTAGACTGGAGGCATTGCCAAGGATACCTGTGAGTGGGTTTTGTAGGGTGCCTTTTTCAACTATCTCCTCTTTTTAGTAGGTAACAGGGTAGTCAGTTTTGGGTTAGTTAATTTTCTAAAGTCCTGAATCAAGATTAATATGGTCTTTTCACAAGAAAGATTTGAACTGTTGATTCTGGCCAGTGTGGTGATGCTAATTTTTCAATATGCAGAATGCTGTTTCTTCTTGTATCAAATGTGGTCACTTGCATAGAGTAAAAAAGGACAAAGGGTAAGCATTCAGATACTTCTGACTCATCAAGTCACTTACTGCAGCTTTCAATTTGGCTCTGAAGAATAGGATTTCAAAACTTTAGATTTGTACCCTTTTTATATCAGCTTGCAGTGTTCAGTGTTTCCTGTGTGCACTGAGCTGTATTTCAGACTGAGCAGCTGCTGACCTGGCCTGCCCCAGCTGGGCCCTAAAATCCTGCTGAGAGCATGGCAGTGCTCAGCAAAGCTGTGGTGCTGTCAGACTGAGCATGGATGGGGTGAGCAATGTGTGCAGGTAACACTGATGTGTTCTGTGAGGCTGTGGAACATCTCATTGTACTTTGTACTTGCAATTAAGGTAGAATTCAGCAGCAGCAGCTCTAACCCAAGCTACTGTCTTGCCCTCCTTAAACCCCCCCCACTTTCTTGTGTCCAAGGCCATTTGGTGCTCAACAGGGCTTATTTGTACCTTTCAAGGTCTAGAAAGCATTTTGTTTAACAAACAGACTTTGCTAAGTCTTCCAGTAAGGAAGTAATGGCTTCCAAAATCCTAAATTAAATGAGTGTAGCTTTGAGGGAAGTACATGAATACATGAAGATCGTTTTAAATGAACCACATAATGTGTGTAGGTCCCTTTATCACGCAGGTGATTTTGAGCTGCTTGGGTGATCTCCCATTTTCTCTGCCACCAAGCACCTAAATTCCAAGTTTGATGAAATTTTGAAACTTGATATAGTTCGGAGTTTTTTTAAATGCTTTGTTCTCTGCATTCTCCTCAGTGCTCGCAAAAACTCTGTTCATGGTGCTTCTTTGTCCTCCTCAGCAGAATTGCAAGCTGGTGTCCCTGACACTGCTTCTAACTGAAAGGCTGGTGTACTTGGTTTTCTCTGCTTACACCTTGATGCATTTTAAAAGCTAAATAGGGCAAATTTTACTTTGCAGTAGCTCCAGAAACTCCATTTAGCTTTTTTACAAAGGGATGTCTGATTTCCCTCTGCTTGGGAAATACCAGTTAAGAGTTCCCTGCTGAATGGGGACAAGAGAAGAAATGCCTTTTCTCTTTTTACATTTGATGGGGACTTAGCTTGCATGGACATCTTAATCTTTAGGTGCATATGGTAAAGACTCGTGTACAATACAGAGTGGTGTAAAGAGGAAACAAACACAGCCCTTACTTACGTGGACAGTGAGCTCCACAGTGCCATAATTGTGAATCTTCTTGCACAGGTTTAAGTCCTGAAGCTGCATCCTGTTTAGAGAAAGCATTTTCAATATGCTTCCAGTAGGAAGATCACTTGCAAATAAGAGCCTTAACTCATGTGTATAGATTTTTTTTTCTGTCCTTAGTTTCTTTCCCACCAACTTGTACACAATTCATGGAAATTGCAGATACTTTTTCCACAGCTTTGTACATTTTACCAGACCTCTTTGTTTCTGTAACATGCTTTTTTGTGGTATTATGATGCCACCTCACAAATGTAATTATTCTCTTTGAAACCAGTGTTAAGTGTCACAACATAAATAAAACTATTGTTTTCATTACTGCCTTATGGCACTAATACTAATCTAATGTTTGGCTTCTTGGAGCTCTTCAGAAGAAACTGGCAGCTAAAATTTGCAGGTGTGTTCCTAGATAAATTCTTAAACCAATATTGTAATTACCTCATGACTCTCATTTATTTGATGTAAATTGTAACTTTGATGTAAATGGTTTTGTTCACAGTCAGATTTGCTAGCTTGCCTAGACCTGAGGGTAGATCTGGTAACCTGAGACATGAACTTAAAACAGCGGTACCACAGAAAAGTTGCATTTTTCGAGGTGTTTTTCTTTGTGTGTTGTAGGATTTAAGCATAACTGGTCTGTCTCTTCATGGTCAACACTGAGTCATCACTCACCAGCATGCAGTAATGGAAAATGACTAACACCAGCTACTCCTTAGGAAGTAAAACTCTTCCTCAAAACAAAGCTGGCTCTTTTGAATTGCATACTTAAGCTGAAGAGTGGATTTCACAACATAAATGCTCAGTTTTACATCTGGGAACAATAAGCAGCACCTAACTCGTTAAAGATATTTTTCTAAAATTAAACAACCAGAAATATACAATATTCTGCTGTCCCTCACTGCAAACTGGAGACTGCAACATGGTCCCGTTCACTATGATTCACTCTACTTCAAAGTATGATCCGTTCTAGTTCAAAAACTATTTTCGGACAAAGGTTCTGTAAGAAATCCGAGCACGCATACTTGATAGTCCTTGACACGAAAGCCTGCGGTTTGCGTTTCTCCTTCAAAGACTCCTTTGAGTCTCCCACACGAGTTACTTCCTCTCTCTAGAAGTGAATCACACTGGAGAGCACCCGGAGCTGAAGCTTTCTTCCCGCTGGTGGCACCCTCAGCAGGGATCCTGGCTGCCTGCGGGAGCCAGTGTGTGTCCCTGTGAGCCCGCAGAGTCTGTGTCACCCAGTGTGTGTCCCTGTGAGCCCGCAGTGTCACCCAGTGTGTGTCCCTGTGAGCCCACAGAGTCTGTGTCACCCAGTGTGTGTCCCTGTGAGCCCGCAGAGTCTGTGTCACCCAGTGTGTGTCCCTGTGAGCCCGCAGTGTCACCCAGTGTGTGTCCCTGTGAGCCCGCGGAGTCTGTGTCACCCAGTGTGTGTCCCTGTGAGCCCGCAGAGTCTGTGTCACCCACTGTGTGTCCCTGTGAGCCCGCAGTCTGTGTCACCCAGTGTGTGTCCCTGTGAGCCCGCAGAGTCTGTGTCACCCAGGGTGTGTCCCCGCCAGGCCCTGCTCTCCAACCGCAGTGCCCGTCCTGCCTCACCCTGAACCGCGCGGGCCAACGCCGAGAGGCGGAGCCCGGCTGAGGGACGCGGGCCGCTCTCGACCGGGTACAGCTGCTCAGGAGCCCGGCCGGGCCTTCCCGCGCGTGTCTCACCCCTGAGGGAGAGATCCCCCGTTTAATGATCATCTGTAATTTAAAAAAAAAACCGACTGAGGAGGGCCCGGCGCCACACGGCCCGGCGCCACACGGCCCGCCCCACCGCCGGCAGCGTCACGAGGGCGACCGTGCCGGGCGGTGGCCTCAGTGATCCGGGCAGCCGCGGCCATGCAGCTGCCGATTGGCGGGAGGCCAGGGCCGCCTGCCCGTTGGCGGGCCGGGCTGTCACTCTGAGCACGCAGGGGCGGGAGCAATCGCTGCAGTGCCGGCGGTTGGCTGCATCTTCCGAGCGGCCGCGCTTATTGGGCGCTCTGCCTTCTGAGCCCTCCCCTCTCGCGTTTTGATTGGCCTGCGCGCCCCCCGCTCTGGCGGGCCGTCGCTGCTGGCTGCCCGGGCCGTCAGTCGCGCCTGGGCGGGGCGGGCAGAGGGAGCTCCGGCCGCCGCCCTGAGCACCGCCCCCGCCCCGCCCCGCCCCGCCCCGCCCCGCCGGCCCTGGCCCGGTCTCGCCTCGCCCCGGGTTCGCGGCGCTACTACCGCCAGCAGCCGCAGCAGCGGAGGCAGCGGCGCGCCCCGCCACCATGAAGGTGACCGTGGACTTCGAGGAGTGCCTGAAGGACTCGCCGCGCTTCAGGTGCCGCCGAGAAGGGGACGGGCCGGGGTCGTGCCGGGGGACAGGAAGCGGGGCCGGGTGTGTGCGGGGCGGGCCGGGCTGTGGGGGCCCCGGCGGTGACAGGTGGTGGCGAGCTGTGGGCAGTCGGCCTTGAGTGGAGGGACAGGCAGGGGCTGTGCGGGTCCTGCGGGGTGCAGGGCTCTGAGGGGGAAGGGGAGATGTGGGAAGTGCAAGGAAAAGGGGCAGCGTGTGTGATACGTGTGACTGGGTGGGCAGTGTGCGGAGGCTGTGCAGTGAGCGCTGCTGGGTCAGTCGCCTTTGAGGAGAGGGGGGCGGATGGTGCAGAGAATGCTTGTCAGCCGAAGCAATGTGAAGAGACTCAGGCACAGGAGGGTGAACTCTTTGGTGGTCTGGTTCTTCAGAGTTGTGCTTACGCTTCAGTTCCCAGTGTCTCCTGCCTGCGTGTCTGGCGTGGTCTGTGTTCGGTGTGGCCACTGTTGGGGTGCCAGTAGCAAACTAGCTCAGTATCGTCTTACTTCCTGTTGTCAGAGCAAGGCATCCACTCCTTTGTTTCTTCCCCAGTCGAGTGACCAGTTGTCTATCATTGCTGTAGGGTTACTTCTGCTTATGTCAAGCAACTTTCCCCTGTCTTTTACGTTTTGACCCATTCTATATATGTATTTTACATCGTTGTAACTAATCAACATAATTGTGCCTCTCTGTGGGATGCGTGGCTGGTCCGTGCCTACCTACACCCACTTTCTGTGCCTGGTGTTACCCTGCTGGATGGTGGAGATGCAAACAGCTCCATGGCATGATGTGTCACTGGCGAGCCCCTATCTCAAGTGCCTGTGGCTCTGTGGTGAGCTCGGGATGTTGAGGGAAATAGTACTGCTCTTTCTCTGCTCTCTGCCCGTATGTTCCTGCCTTCTCTTTGTATCAGCTTTAGCAATCCTGTGTTTTCTGGGACGTAGAGGAAGTTGGAAGGTTGGTTGAATGGCTTAGCCTTGGCAGAAGTTAGAGTTCCTGTTCTTCCCTCCTTTGCTTCTGCCTCTGCTGCCAGTTTGTTGCTGGCTGCTTCTCCCACGGTTTTTTTGGTGACTGTGACGTGTGTTGTTGGATCCTTCAGTGAGCTGGGTGCCCTGGCAGAAGAGACTGGATGGTTCTCTGCCAGGTTAGTGAGTTGTGTCAGCATCTCAGTGGGTGTGAAACCTACTATAGCTTATGGGGAGTAGAGAGAGGAAACTTCACTGCCAGAAGCAAGGCTAGAGGAAGGCATTGGAGAGTGAGACCTCCCTTAGGGCAGCAGGGAACTTTTACATTGGCTTAGCTGTTTCACAAAACTTTGTCCTGAGCTGGACATGCTTGCTAGTGTATATACTTTCTGAGACAACTGTATTTAATGTTGGTCCATCCCATTTGGTGACAATACAGTTGTAGATTGACATAACTTAACCATAGAACTGTACCAGTAGCATTTTTTAAAATTATTGATATACCAGTTGCATTTTTTAAAATTATTGATACCTGGTGAAGTCTTAAATAAATGAGAAAACAAGAAGTTACGACTAAAATTTGTGAGCTGAAGTGTGCTACTGTTTCTTCAAGGTAAGTCTTACTAGTTCATTTGAATTCACTTTGTAGCATTCTCCTTTTTCCCCTCTTGACTCCTTGCCTTCAAGGAAAAGAAACTGGAAGAAACCCTTTGTTAGGATCTTCTAGTACCTCATGGTGTTTTTCTGACACTAATACCATTGAAGAAATTGCAGAAAACCTTATGGTGGAATCACTTGATGCCAGCAAAACATCCTTCCAACCTTTAACTGATAAGAAATGGTTAAAATTTCAAGACAAAATTTCTGTAGTATTTCTGAAAAAAAATTATTGTCTTTCATTATTGGTTGTCAATATTTGCTGTTATAATTTTGGTTACTCTTACTGTTTGTGTAAATTACCCAACTCAAACATGAATGAATGAATGAGTGAAGGTGACTGCAGTGGTTTTATTGAGGGATGATAGAGACACTAATGTAGAGCAAGGTCATGCCAAAGTCCTGGATTCTTGCAGGGGGTAGTGTGGACATAAAGCAGCTTCTGCTCTGTGTTCCTCGTAGCAAAGCTGAGCTGCAGCTTTCTCCTGACCTTGCTGAGCAGGAGGGTGTAGCCTCTGTCCTTCCTGTCAGTATACCTGTCAGAGCTGTTAAATAAACCTGTTGGGAGGTATTGGTAGTGAATAGAAATGTCACAGGTTACTTTCTTACAATCCTGATGATAACTGGGAGGAGCTGGGTGAATCAGAGTTCCTGAGCCACTGAATCCCTGTTTTCATGGGGAACTATTTAAACCTTTCAAAACAATCTACTACAGGCAGTTTCACCAACATGGCTTTCTTTCTTGCTTATCTATTTCTCATGAAGTTTGTATTGATATTTCTTGGCTTTGAGATTTAATTGGGCCCCAAATCTCGTAACCTAAGGTCTGTTTCCTTGCTTAAAGTGCTTTTGAAGGGACCATGGATTGTAGCTGTTGAGGTTATATATATAATATATATTATATTAGCTATAAAGGTTCACATCAGAGGCATGATTAGTTATTTCATAGCAAGGCATACTGGGGTTTTTTTTCTCCCTCCAGTAGATGATAAAGAAATCTCTGAATTGTAAAACCTGAAGCAATAATGGCTTATTGCATTGCTAGATTTGTAAACTTACACTATGCCAAAACAGTTTGGAGTTGCAGACTTGACGTTTAGAAACTGATTTTTAAGGTAGTGGGAAAGGCTATTAGTTCAGACACACTTTTGCAAATGTGTAGTCATGTTTTTTTTTCTAAACTTGCTTTGAAAATAATCTCGCTGAAATCACGTGCTTTTCTGTCATGCTCCCCTCTCCTAAAACGTGGACAGACCAAAGATCTAGCAAGGAAATGCATTTGCAGTTCTTCTACAGTGTGTCAGTGACTTCCCATCAAATGAAGAAGTTGGCTGAGGAGGGGCCTTGGAGCAGTCCTTGAACAGTAAGAACTGAGCTGTGCTGGCAAGATCTGTATATATAATCATGCATTCCTGCAGTAGTTTTTTGATATGCAAATAGCATTGTGAAATAAACACTGAAACTCTCATTGTTTAAAGAAGAAAGAATTAATGGAACAGGCTTCTACCTTGCTGTTTCATTTTCATTTTTTCTTCTTCTACCTATAGAATGTTTTTTTCTCAATGAGGTGTTACTGTAGCAACCACATGAATCACTGGAACTAAATTACTAGAAAGGAGAAGCAATTTTAAGTGATGTGGAAATACAGCTGCTCTAAGCAGCAGTTAGCAATCTTGATAAACAACAAATAATAGAAAAAGCAAAATTCAATTGCTTGTAATCTGTGCAATTGTAGAACTCCCTTCAAAAACATTCAGGCTGATCCAGTCTTTAAAAATGCTTTAATAAGAAGCTCGGTGTTTTTGAGATAAGGACAAAGAAGTTATCTGTCACTGTTGCCAAAGTTTAAATTTTTTTTTGCATTTAAATTTCTATTAATTTCCTGGGACCCCAACTGCAGAACAGATGATGGATGAACGAGGTATGTGAAAATATAAATGAAACTGTTGTCAATTACCATTCTTAGTAAAAGTATGAGTGGGTAGTTTCTGGGTAGAACTGTGGTTATAGTGTATTCCCTTCAAAGGGACTCAGCTGAGGACTCTTCCATTTTGACTGAGCTAAATCTCAGGCCTGTGCTGTAAGGCTGGCTTGTCACTGGAGTTCTGCTGTGTGCTGGCTTTCTTCTCCTGTGGCTTTGGCCCTGCTCTGTCTGTTTGGGGCCAGCTGAGGTGCCCCTCATGCTTATCCAGGGGTTGCAGGTTGAAAAAGTCACTTGTGTCATTTTCTGGCTTTCTAGATTTATTTAGATGTACTTTTTTCTCTCTTCTTTTGCACTGTGTAACCAAAGGTTTGTCACTAAGCATCTGCTACCCAAATAATAGTAAACGTTTTGTCATTTAAACTGTGAGTAATACAAGAATGTCACTTATTTAACCTGTTTGGAGTAGGTTGCGTTCACTAGTCAGAGAAATTATCAAAAGTGCCTAACCCATATACTTTGGTCTGCTTATTACCTTCTGGAGCAAATATCAAAATAGGCACATCAGCACAGTTGTCCCTTCAGTGCTGAATTCCAGTGGGAAAGGTGCTGGAGGACAACTGCTTCCCAGCCTGCTGTGAGTGGCAACAAACCCCTCGTGTTCAGCCTGGGTTTGTAGTTCAGCCCACCTGCATGGATGTGGCTCCACAGAAATCACTGAGGCTGTCCTGGGGGGGTGAACTCAGCCACATTTCAAGTGTGAAGTGGAATGAGACCAAGAACTCTGCATACAAAATCTGTTTGTTTTGCTTAGACTTACCTAGCTGTTTTAGAACAAATTTCCGAAGAAATATTTGGTCTGGGCTTTCTGCCCTTGGTGTTTGGGACTGAAATGCAAGTTTATAACGTACTTGGCAAGAGAGGATGGAAAGTATTGCAGAAGAATAGGAAAAAAGATACAATAAGTCAGAAGAAAAAGCTGCCAAGCATTTGCTTGTGAGTTTGCATGTAGCATTTTTCATACTTACATGGTTGTTAACATTTATAATTTCCTGTGTGAGACTCCAGAAGTGCACTTTTTGTAGCTGAAGTGACGTGGAGGACAGTCTTGGTGCACAGTCGGTAAGTTACACGTGTACAACATCTCTGTCCACACTGCTGGGAGTCTGGTGGAGTTAAAGTTAGTTCAACTGATTCTAGATCTCTAATTCTGTGCTTTTGTGGACATTGAAGTGACTGTCCTGTTCTACTCAGGCTCTAGGCAATGGTTGATTTATTTTTAAATCTGTAACTATGCCTTTCAAATGTACATTAAGAAAATGATTGACCTAAAGAAAGGGGGATACATTTGAATATAGTGTGCAATGTTAGAGCATTTTTTTGGAGAGAAATCATTCAAGAATAAAGAAGGCTCATTGAAGATCACTCTCAAATGCATCTCTGAAAAATGTCTTGCACTGAAATATTTTAAATCTGAAGAAACTTAGTAGTAAATTGTTAATCATCCTTCCTAATGGAGATTAGAGAAATGTGTCCTGGAATCAGGATGTCTTCATCTGGTAAGTGCACTTAAATTTTTTAAATAATAAAAAATGTTGGCTGGCCCAGTTATGAATAACAAAGGATAGGGTTATTAATGGTGATTCTCTTTTTTTAATTGTTTGATTATGACTTACATTAACAAGAGCTTAAGAAAACTTAGAAGAACTTAAAAATCTTAAATTGCTAATAGGAACTTAAAATGTTAACTTCCTCAGTTTTGGTCTTTTTACATTTTTATCTGGAAATATTTAAAAAAACCCACAGTAAGAAGGGAGCTTATAGTGGAAGTAGTGACAAAATCTGCACGTTATCATTACATTGCTGCAGCACAGCAGCAGGATGGTTGCTGAAGAACTGATGTTAATTAAACCTGTACAGCTGATCTTTAATGAGTACTTGCAGAATTAGAAAGACAGCTTATTTATGTGTGTGTGCAGTGGAACTGTAATTATACAAGTCCTTACAGTCTTTCAGGTTTAAATATAGATTTGAAGAGGTTTGGTTTTTTAGCCTGGAGTGTCTCATTTATGTTGGCTAAGCACATCTCATGTAATTACATTAAGAATTGAAGTTATGGAGATGGTAGTTTTGTATTTTTTGGGAGGGGAGGAATAGCAATGTTAAAATCTCTGGAAAACAGGGTCAGTAAATAAAACATTCATTGGGAAGGTGAGAACTATAAAATAGAAACCTGTCTTGGGCTAGATGGACTTTTTGGTGGCTCTGCTTTTTCAGTGTACATATCTGTGAAACTGTTGGCCTCTGAATAGCAAATGTGCTGATTTCAGCAATGTTTGCAGCATCCTGTGATCTTTTTTCAGGCTTAGCTTCTTGACAACCTTGTATTCAGAACCACATTATTTAGTCAGCATTTTTCCTATTCTTACTTCGTGCAGTGAACAGTATGGCTTAAATTACTGCTAACTTTTTGCTAAAGTAAATAATTCTAAAAATTTCTCAAAGCAAACTCTGTCCTTATATTCTGTTTTGGGAGAAAAAAGGGGAGGTAAATGCCTGATTTCAATTGGCTACAGAAATTACTGTTTACAGACAAGAACCCTTTGCCTTAGTCTTAATGCAGGCCTTGCTGCCTGAATCAGTTTAATATCTCAAGGTGATGCAGATGCAGAGTGTCTTGTTTACATAGGCCAGAAATAGAAGAATGAATTCTGAGTAACTTAGTTACTTTTTTTTTTTTGGCTTCTCACTTGTACATGCAGAATTGATTTTAAGAATACGTGCAGACATTTCAACTGTGTTAATGCAATTGTGATCTCGGGTACTGCTCACAGAGATGTTTGGTCTGGGCTTTCTAAATTTCTAAATCTCTAATTGAGATTTAGATACTCCTGTGAGTTTAGGTTGTGATTTAGGTGCTTTCCTTTTTGCTAGTAGCACATTTGTAACAAAAGTAATGGCTGAAGTTGCTGTCTGCAATGGAAGACCATGGGCAAGACATGCAGATTAGTGTGTGGACTGTAATGTTATTTTAATTACATGCAGGAGTTTTCCATACTTCTGTTTGAGGCAATGTAAATCCTGGTTTTGCTGTCACTCTTTCACATGACTAAAAAATTAGATTATGAACCTGAGTAATAGTAGATGTTATCATTGTGATCATAAACTGGACAATAAGCAGTCCAGTAGGCTCAAGCATTGTTTTGCCTTCCTGATAATCTTTTCAAGAGGATTCCTTGTGTATGTGGCAGAAGAATGATTTTATGGTTAATGTTTACTTTATGAATATTAGAAGGAGTGAGGTCTCAGACTCAGAGTAAGTCAATTGTGTTGTTGTGATGCACTGCCTGTGTGAGAAGTCTAATTTATGGAGTGATATCATGTAAACTTTTTCAAATTGACAAGACCCAGGGATAGACTAAGAAAATAATTTGTTGCAAAATAGTTTCTTCAAGTTCCTTTTATGAATGAGAGGAGATTTTGAGCAGATAAGAGGCCTGTCAGATGGCTGGTAAACTTGCTAGCGTGGCATGAATCTTTCTGTGCATCAGGATTCCTTTTTGATGTTTTAAGTTATCTATTTGATATTTTAAGACTGCAGTATTCAGGCACAATACCCTTGGATAATTTTTGTAGTTCATGTTTCAATATTACTGGGCACTGAAATAGCTGTATTGTGAATTTGGACATGAATCTGACAGTAGGTGCACATGCACAAACTACCTTTTCATTCCATGGGTTTGTGATCTACCTTCAGTAACAGTCATTAAAGGAAGACATCTGCTTACAGTTTTGTCATGATAAACATGAAGCAGAGCTAGTGAGAATTTGCATGATGTGATTTTGAAGTTTCTGAGTTGGGTATAATACAAAAAAAATGGAGAAGTTGTGTGTAGTGAAATGTATTCTGTCTGCTAAAATTTATAAAAAAACATATTCTATGCAAGACAATTGCAGATTTCAATATTTCTGTGTGCCAGATGTTAATTTAAGTAGGAACACATGCATATCAAACACACGTCTCTGTGCATTTGAAATAGTCTTTTCTTCAATTTTTAGTGATTTTGTAGCTATTGTTAGAAATAGTTATTATTTATATAATGCTGGAGATCACATAACAGATTTTAGTGTACTGATATTTAGAATGACATGTTGTGAATTGAATTCAGTCCTTTGAAACAAAGGAAAAGTGTTGTATTCAGAATTCTGGCCATGAATGTTATCCCTTCTGCCTTTCAAAAAAGAGATGTGGAATATGACGTGGCAGATGGGGTTTGGGTTTCTGCTCTGTGGACTCTACCCAGGGAGGCACTGAGCCTCTTCTGTCCCTGTGCTGGGGTGTGAACAAGCATCCCTCTCCACTTGGCAGAGAGGTAGTGGCTGGTGTGAGTCTGTGCTGGAAGTCCTGTCCCACCCTCTGATGCCTTTCTAGATGCCAGCTCTTCAGTGACTCCCCTGCTGCTCAAGCTGCTGGTCAGTGGGCACTAATGGGCATCTGAATGTTAGTAATTTTTGACATAAAAAGATGTAGATTGTGTGAGGCTTGGGGGTTTTTGTTTTGAGTACTTTGTGTTAGTAATCAGACTTAGCATTTGACTGGATTCTTGGGATAAACTTCAATGTAAAGAACGTGTGGTGTTATAACAATGCTGTTGGTTCTATATGACAGGGTGTTGTTATTATACTTTTTAAGACAACCCAAATAAGGACTAAGTGGGTGAAGAAGAAAAATAATGTAAGAAGAAAAACTTTGTAGCAGTGTTGGGCCTTGTGATCTTAACTGAGACTAGCAAAAGGCATTGTAAAGACTCACGGGCCAGCTGGAAATGTAGCTTATATCTTGTCTTTCTTAGACTTGTACCCTTCGTTTAAGTTGAAGTTCCTGTCTATAGAAAGTGTTTAGTAAATAATGACCTAGGCCCCTTCTTTCCTAACTTCCTTAAACAGGAAAAGGAGAGTGCATCTCATCTGCTGTGTGCCATCCCTCCTCTTAAGCCAGATCTTAGGCTTAGGCTCCTTACAACTATTAATCGTCATTAAGATTTGATCCCAAGCACCTCGTGATTTGTTTTAGCCATATGTGTCAGGATAAGGTGAACTGCCCCCTGGAAATCACATGTTTCTGCTCTATCTTTTCCAAAGGTGGTTTAGGTGACTAATTCTGTATATAATGCTATACTAATACTGGTATCTGTGCATAGATACCAGTATTTGATCAGATAAGGCCCACAACAATAGAACAATTGCATTGGCTTTGCCAGACAGGGTTGTTATTAGGGATAAAAACTGTTCAAGATGACTGAGGAATCTGATGTTTCATTGAGGATGCAGCTTCTGGCTGAATTTATATGTTGCTAAATTGGATGCTGTTTAAAAAGGCTACACCCATTTACAAACCTTCTCTATGGGATTATTCCTCAAAAGAATCTACAGGGTTATTCCTCAGAAGAAGTTCTAGTTTATAGAGAATGATTTTAAAAAGTGTTCATTTAACTTCATTTCTTTGGTCAAATGTCTGGTTTTAAAGAATGTATCTGCCTATTTATTCTATCCTACTTGATTTATTCCAAAAAGAAAGATGAAAAATGACAAGGGGAAGTATTGAATGTGCCTACTATTACAAAATATTCACTGTATTGTAAATACCAATCTTGCAAGATTTTGTTTGAAAATGTTTGCAGTTTATTTGAGATTAAAAACCTTTAAAATGTAATAATTAAAGGATATGTAAGCTTTTGTTTGGTTGAAAAAATGCTTACCTGAAGTTAGCTTTGATAGATGAATGAAATCCCAGGATCTTTAAAATCTCTTGATGACTAAAAGTAGTGGGAGAAAAGATACCAAATGTACCCAAAGAAGTTCCAGGGCTGTGGGTGTACTGCATGCATTTTGTAGTTTTTGTTATAAAGTTCAAAATGCTTTTCTCTTTCTAATAGTTTATCATTAACATTTGAAAGGGAAGAGGAGGAAAAGGCAACTGGCTTTTACAAATTTGAAAACAGTAAATTTGAGGAAAACATGAATACACTATTTCTCTATTGTCCTGCTCTAATGCTTATGCACTCCTGGTTTGAGATTGGATTAATTTGACTGGCTGTTTCCTTTATGCAAAGGCATAAAGGGCAAACAAACTGGTTTTTGCAGTATGTGGGGACAATAAAGCTGCACAATGAAACTCTTAATTTACATGTAAAATGCAGTTTAGGTTACTGAGTGTGAGATCCATATTCACCTAATAGCTAAATAAAAAATTCAGGTTCAAAATTTGTCTATTACAAAAAACTGCAGCCTTCTCTCTGACTGTCAGATAGAGCATTCTGGTTTTGTGAAAGTGTATTACTGAAATACTCAGCTTCTGAAATGGACAGAAAAGGGTAAATACTTGCTGAGGACTCACTCTTCACAGCAAATCTGAAACTTCCCTCAGGTTTTGGTAAAGAAGATCCACCTGATAAAACTGGAATTGTACAGAACTAATGGTCCTCAGCTCTTCTGAAATGTGGTGAGCTCTGGTTCCAAAGGCTTTGCCAGCTTATGCTTGTTTGTACACAGCAGTGCTCCTCTTAACTATGGTGTAAGGTTTAAATTAGCAACTAAGGGAGTTACAAAAAGAAAGGGACAGATATTACATAATTTTTCTGAAATTGAAGCAAACACAAGATTCATATTAAGATTATATGGTATCTTTTTGTTTAATTGCACAGTACTTAGACCTTTAGTTGCCTCTACTTTACACGAGGTTTCCTGTGTTGGTGGTGAGGTGCTGCTGTATCAGTTCTGAGCACACAGATCCTGAGAATGCTCTGCTGGGGCCATGTAGTGAAATTTACTCTTTCTGCATTGGTTGCAGTTGAGATACATAAAAGGTATCTTTCCAAATCAGGGATTAGTATTTTCACTGTTCTTCAGATTGTTATTACTTACAGCTTTCACACAAAACCAGCCAAGCTGACAGGACTCCTTCGCATCTGACTGGTAACTCCAGATCTTGAGGCTAACAGGGTGTATTTGTAGATGGCCTATCTTGTATCTTTTGCAGTTGGTAATTGATGGTTATATTTATGCTTCCACTTCCTGACCTTACTACATACTTGAGTCTTCAAATGTTGAAATCCTTCATTCCATCTGCTGCTTCTGTGTTCAAGATCCTGGGTAGTTGCTGAGCTTTAAAGGATTAAAGCAGCTCTGTGATGTTGGCAAATTTTCAGCAGCAAGGCTTCTGTACAGCACCATCAGTTCCTTGAGCTCCTTTCTGCTGCCTATTTTTTGTATTTCAGGATCTTGATACTGTAGTCCTACTTCCTTATCTGGATAGTAAGTCCTCCTAAAAAGCTTTTGACCCAATCTTGAATGTTGGAATCACTAGTCAAGAGTTGTGCAGGACATGTATTGTGATGAGTTGCATTTTTATCAACTTTGCATTGTAATCAACTACTTTTCTGTGAAGCTTTCATGGTCACCATTCTTGTCCCCATCTTATTAATAGCTGTCTTCTGATGAACAAAACACAGAAGTTGAAAGCTGAAGAAAAAATCCTGCTTCTCAGACTCTTTGTGGAGGAAATCAGGTTGCTGATTTCCTGCTTAGGCTTACTAACAGGCTCTCGTGGGGTAGAAAAAGCTTAGGAGAAAATTATTAGGTGAAACCATTGGGAAAATAGCACTGTTAGGCATTTCTGGCAATTTACTGCAAAAGAGTTGTGAGAGAAAAAGTTTAAAAATTTAGGTCCAACAGGTAGCACAGAAGTCCTTATAGTCTGTGTGTGATAGACTGGGTGATATGGACTATTGAATGCTAGTGCAAGTTTAGTGGTAATGAGTTTGCCTTCCAGACGAGTATGTTAAGGGCAATAGAACTTGTTCCTTTTTGAAGACTGATTTGTATATAATGTTCATAATCTTTGAGCTGTGTGTAGTCTAGCAGTAAAGAAAAAATTAAGTGAAATGTACATCTTAGAAGTATTTGTCTTATACTTCTTATATCAGACCATATGAATTATTGAGGAGAAACTAAACCTTGTAGGTGCAGACAACCTTAAAAAGTGATGCCTACAAGCAGACCCTTGCTTTAATAATTTTATGAATTCAGTAACTGCACTTGCTTTATTTAATTTGATTATTCTCTAAGAGAAGTCTGACTTGAGAGGAGTGGAGGACTGGTTCTTTTAGTATTGAGGGCTTGATTCCTGTTTCTCTGGGGAAATTTGAAATGCAGATAGTGCTTGCTATATACCTGAAAACTTGGCTTATTCAACATCATAATCTTGTGTTCAGGGAATGTATTTCCATATTTCAATCCCCCAAGGTCATAGCAAATTTCTAGGATTTCAGGGTGGAGGTTCAACTTTGTGATTTAAAACCCTATTGTTCATGTAGGGCACATAGAAGTTTTTCCAAGCTATTGATAAAATGTTGCGTGGCAATGACTGAAGAATTAGTGATGTAAGGAGCACTAGCATGAATGAGGAATTTTATCCTAGTTTGTCAGGGAGAGTCCATCATCTGTTCCTCAGTATGGAGGAGCTCTGTGCCAGCGGGGAAAAAACTCTGCAGTGCCAAACCAGGACTTCAATGGGCTCTATGACAGGCTGTAACAGTGTTCTTTCTTCAGACCATATTAATGGTAATGACACATCTCTCAAGTTGTAAAACTCTTATTTTATCTATCCATGCTGTTACCCAAAGTTAGTAGGCCTTATTGTTCCATGCATGCCTTCTTTGTCCCTCAATATATCATGTTTCTATTTTAGTCTCTGGTTGTCTGATGCTATAACACATGTACCAGCTGTATTCCTTCTTGCCATGCTGGTTAATGTGCCTCTGGACACCTTTGTATATATCAGTGTACATAAAGGAAATCAAATGAAGTATGTAGTGATGGGAGGGAACCCTGAGAAGCTGGAGGGTAGGTCTGCCATCCAGCAGGCCCTCAGCAAGGTCAGGGAAAGCACAGGTAGAAAGCTCCTGAAGTTTAACCCAGACAAATGTGAAGACTTCCTCTGACAAGCAACAACCCTGTGCAGCTGCGCTGGTGGACAGGGACCTTTGCAACCTGTTGACCAGCAAGTGGCCCTTGGTGAGCAGTGAAAAGTGGCAATGTCCAGTGGCATTAGTCACAGCCGTGTTGTGTTCCCCTAGCTTGAGGCTGCCCTCAGTCTGTCTGCGGCTGTTTCTGAGCTCATCTGTGAGTAGTTGCTTTGCATCTGAAGGGTGATCCCAAGGTGCAACTGCTGTGGGAGGAAAGGGAGGCAGAGCAAGAGACAAACCAGACCAAACAGGTGAGTGAGTGTAATATCTTCTGTGGTACACCTGCATTTTAATTTGCCTTTGCATCACACTACAGGTCATAATCTCTCCTCTGATTAGTGTCTACTGTCCTTTTTGCTGTTACCTGATAGGCTCTGACATAGAGGAGGATAAATTCCTGTAAACCATCAGGTTCATAGTCTTATCTTGCACTAATGTATCTCATTTTCAGGTTCTCACACTCAGTAGTACTTTTTTTTTTTTTTTTTCCTAAGCTGTCTTTAAAGTTTAGTGGATGTTGGCTGAAAGGATGTAACCTCTAGTGAGGTCTAAGTTGTGCATTAAAGGAGCTGTTCTGCATAGACTATGTGCAAGTAAGAGAATTGTGTCTTTCTATGATTTGAGGACAAGACTAGCAGTAATGCCATTGAAACTGCAGTGGTAAAAATCCATTATGTCCATTTAATGAGTCCAAATATATGAATATTTTCAAAAGCCACAGAATGAATAGCAATTGATTTTGTGACTTGTTCCTGTTTTTCTGAAAGTATATTCAAGAAATGAATCGAAACTTTTCTCAATTTAAAGATAACAAATAAACACACACAATTGGAAAATACTTTATTATTGGGCTTTTGTTATTCTGAATGTTTTTTATAGTGATGGAATATTTCTAGAATTAATAATTATTAGTTAGTTGCCCATAGCACCTTTGACCTCTCCACTCTATTGTTTTTCAGCATCTGATTTAGAGTGACTACTGATACCAGCCTCCTCATTTTCAGGAACACAATCTGAAAATGCAAGCTAGAATATGATGAATGAATGAATGAGCAAAAGACTAAAGGCAGGGTGTGGCTGCAATGGCAGTTAGATTTTGTTTGAAGAGGAGCTTTAAAAGCACTGGTGACCATCACTCTTCTGTGTGAGCAAACAGTCCCTGCAGACCCCCAGCAATGACCATGGTGTGGTGTGTGGTGTCAGCAGTGTGTAGTGGATTACTCCAGGATAAATTGTTTCCTTAGCTCGTGTCTGCAGCTTCTGGTCTAAGAGTGACCCATTCTTTTTTTGGAGGAGAGTTTATCCATCATCATTCTGTTTGATTCCTGGGATTCTCAAAGTACCTTGACCTGGAAGAAAGTCTTTCGCTGGTCTCATAAAGGGAGTGCCATGATGGATGTCAGTTCAGGTGTCCTTTGTGTATGCTGGGCTGGGTAACTGGTGACATTATCCTCATTTTAAAAGGCTGCAAAGTCAGGTCTTGAGTTTTCTTCCATCATCTCCTGCATTCCTCCTGCACTGCAGCTGTGCAGGAAGCTGTATCGAGCAAACTGACTGTGTTTTTAAGGGGGCGGTGGAGGAGAGAAGTCAGAGCAGAGGAAAGAAACACATTCCTGAGAGACCTCATTACAGAGCATGAAGAGTATGGGAGGCTGCTCATTTAGAGAAGTTGTCCTTCACCCTTAAGCAGCTGTTCTGGTTTTGTGTGTTGCCATGCAGTATTTGAACATCTTGGGAAGCCACAGATGTTTGACTCATGCATTGGACCTGATTTGATCCCTGTTGCTAATGCTGGAGTCTTCTGGCTGAGATCACTATGATGCAAACCTTGCTCCCAGCTCCCATTTCACTAAGGAGCAACAGTTTTGTTACATATCAGGTCTGGCAGTTGGTCCTCAGCTGTTTCACCACCACTTACCACTTCCTGTGTTTATAGCTGGACAGTGGGTCTTGGCTGTGGACGTGACATTTACTAAGAATTATGACAGTTTTCTGTGAACTTTATGCCTGACACAGATGTTTCAGAGAGAAATGCACCTTTGTATTCTGTGGCTCCAAAAAGTATTAAATTAAGAAAAACAAGAGTAGCATTAACATAGCACTGCTCAGGTCAGCTGTTTTTCATGTATTGCTAGCCCAGGATGAAAACATGAAGACAATTTTTGTGACCAGGAGGTACATAATTGGATCTGTATATCTATATTCAGGTAGACTGAGGGCATCCTCTCCATTGTTTTTGTATTTGTAATCCAGTACTGGACTAATATGTGTGAATATGTTTGCATGATAATAACTTCTAATAGTTTTTATGTGATGGAAACAGTGAAAGTAGTCGTTTCTATGTGAAGAAACATAGAATTAAAGTGGGGCTTGGCTGAAACCCCACAGCTGTTTGATCCATATCCAGCTGTAGGGCCCAGGTGTGCCATCCCTTCATCACATGGCAGTGGTGGGAAATAGCTCAGAGAACCAGCCTGGTGCCTCAGGGGCCTGTGGCATTTCAGAGATCTGCAGTGAGTTGGGTGGTCGTGGGGTGTGTCTCTCCTTTCTCCTATGATTCCTCTATATGTTTTTTTTTTTAATAGTTCTTTTTGTTTGACCTACCCTTCGTTATTTCAGTTTTCTGATGTTCTGCTGTTACTTCTACCAGTTGAGTTTATTCTGTCTTAAAATTTGCCTCTTGGAATAGAGGTTTAATTACTGAACAGATGTGTTGTCTTCATTCTGCCTGCTCTAACTGCCTCTATCTCTGTTCTTCATTTTGAATCTTAGACTTTTAGCTCATTAAGTCCTGTGGAGCTAGAACTCTTTGCTAGTTAAAGACACTAAAAAAATAATCTTATCAGATCTTGCTACAGTTCTGTAAACAAGCTACTTAATCCTGCTTTATGTTAATGCCAAAGAAACAAATAAAAATTCGTTGCACTGTGATTATAAACAAACGAATACAGAATTGCAGTCTAAATATTGAGATGCTTTTCCTTCCTTTGGGTTTTGTTTTTTAAATTCTCTTTAATGCTTTCCAAAACAAGATTAACTAGGGACTTAAATGGAAATGAATCAGTTATGGAAGAAAATAAAGAAGGTAAAAGAGAAATTGATGTTGCCTGAAATCCTTCATGGTCTGAAGCTAGTGAAGAGGGAAAAGCCAAAATGTAGCTGCAGAGATTGCTTGGATATAAAAACTAGGACATAACTGTGGGAATTCATTGAGGTACAAGAACTGGAATGCAGCTATGTGTAGTGAAATCTGCAAAAGCTGGGAATGTCATGCTAATGTTTGAGATCTGCAAGCAATTGGCAGTATTTTTCAGAGCTGTTCTTGTAAAAAAACTGCTCTTCCTGAACTTGGGGCTTGATCCAGTCTTTTTTTTTTTTTTTGTGTTCTTGGCTTGTACTCATGTGAACTAGAATGGAATTAGCAAGAGACAGTAAAGCTGTCGTTGTGTGTAGTCTCTCCTCAGTGGTATAAAGTTGGCTTAAGAAATTCCTGCTCCAAATCATTCTTCCCTGCCTGTATAAATTTTTCCAGGAAGAGATGGGTTTTTTTGGTAGGACTGAAATGTGACATGTCTGATCCAATTTTCCAAAAAGCATAAAAGCATTACAGAAAACTTCCTAATACTTTTTTTTTTTTTGCCAAGGCAGGGCTACTACTGGTAAACAGTGAGAATCCATGAACAGTTTTGCTGGAATGATTGAAAGAATGGGCACTTTATGATGGCAGCAAGGGCACGCCTTGCCAGAAATGAGTCCATTCAGCTCTTAAGGCACTAGCCTGATGAAGCAGCAATGTTCATAATGTTCATGGACTCTGAACAAAGTGTCATCCAACCTCAGTCTGTTTTTTCAGGTAGCAATAAGGAAGGAGGTGTCCAAAGAAACATGAGCTTTCAAGTAAAAAAAAAAAAAAAGCTGTGCTTTAGCAGTGCTCCATGAAATCAGCCTTTTCCTGGCAAGTTAAATTTGTCTGGCCTGGAAGATTTGACCAGTCTAGACTAAAGGTAGATGTTCTAATCAAGTGTGCCATCTGAACTCCCAGCAGGTTATTTGTCACACAGCAAGTGCTGTAGTTTTTCCTAATCTCATTGCAAGGTTATTCATGAAATAGATGCACCATTTGCAGGTTTGAGCCAGGTGATCACCAGAAGAGCTAAGAAAATTCCCTCTGACTTTCAGTTTCTTTCCTTTGTTGTTAGCTTCAAACATACAGTTGTCTATACAAGAACAGAAGAAACCTGTTTTGGTGTGACAAATAATAGGATTGATAAAATTTGATCTCAAATCTTTGTCAATAGACTGTGTTATAGCAGTGTTGAGTAGTTTTTCTTCTTTTTACCGTCAAATTTCCTGTAATTCTCGTGGTTCTTTAAAATTTGTGTTGTTTTATAGCTGAAATTTTAGTAAAATTGTGATGGCAATAAATAAGTTAAATGAATGTGCGTTTTCTCACCAGGCTCAGAGTATTTTTATGTAAAATTTTAAAGGGAAACTTCTTTTATGTATGCAGGGCAGCTTTAGAAGAGGTAGAAGGAGATGTGACAGAGCTGGAATTGAAACTTGACAAGGTAAGCTTTTAATTCACCAACGTTTGTTCTTCAACACATCAAAAAGCTGTTTTGGCTTTGGGAGCTGCTGCCAGTGTGCTCAGCTTGCACCTGACAAAACCTGGGGCTTGGTCATGGCTGCACCAAGAGCCTGTTTTACCACAGTGGCATACTGTGGGGACATCTTTGTTTTACAGGTTTAAAATCCATCCTGTTTGTCATTGGTAATCTGAGGCACAGCAGCCAGGTATCTGCTATAGAAAAAATAAATAAATAAATAAATAAAAATATATATATATCCAGTGCTGTGTGGAAGAGTTGACTACTGTAAAATTCATCCTGTGCTTTGTCATGCTTTGTGCAAGTATATAAAAAATTATATGTAGCATCTTTTCAGCTCCTTACCATCTCTTTATCGGTTTCCTCATCTTTAGAAAATTTTATTATTTCTTTGCTAGTACTTTCAGAGTGGCTTATTTTGGGTTTTCATCTGTATAAAGTCTTCTTTCCTTTGCATTTCTGCTAAATGTTTTAAATTATTTTTGTCTGTGTTTTCACATGGCAGGCAGATGTCATTTGTTTACCTCATTAACTGGTTTTTGAATACAACCTTTTTTTCCTGCAGCTGTGAGTTGGCTGCAGAGAGCTGGAGAAAAATAAAAATAGTGTCAAGCCTGAAGACTTGTTCTTTACTACTTGTAATAATATTTCTATTTTTTTGTAGTTAATAATCTAACAATTTTCTCTTGCAAAATAAACTCCTTAATCTTAACTCTTCAAGATCCTTAATTTTGATTTGATGTGAATCTTGGTGAAACTGATGGGTATAACACACATTTTTACTGTAGGGGTGTTGAATCTGTTTTGGTAGATCAAACAGTGTAAGTATTTAAAGGATCTGAAAAATCAGTCTTGGAAGTTTGGCTTTTCCACCAGCCTAAAAGGACTGCTATTGGGTAAAAGAATTCTCATATTCCTTAAATGGCATTATTCAGGGCCTTGTAATACAATACTGAATCTGTGAATACTGAAGCTAAAAGCCAAGCTTGTTGGATGAGCTGAAGAGACTATGCCTGAGGGTAGTAATTTGTCTAGGCTTGGTTGGTAACTTTTTCTGCCCAGTTGTTCATGCTAAACTTGGTTCTATTGTCTCACAATTCTGACTTTGGACGATATTGTCTGCAGCTTTGTCCTCTCTGGAAGAAAGTAAGCCCAGTTCAGGTTTGTGAACTATAAGCAAAGGTGAAGGAAAAAGGTTAATGTTGATAGTGATTTTTTTTCTATCCATTGTTCAAGTAACTTGGACATTCATCACAATGTGGAAGATCACACTCAGCTTTCCATTTTTCCTGAGGATCTGAGTCAACATAAAAATGACTGGGTAACTAAGGCAAGAAGGATGCTTGGATGGTTTCTTTGCTCTAACATAGGATCAAGTACTTCTGTGTTGCTTTTCATGAAAATTGATTTACCATCCTTGAAAAATCTTTTAGAGATGAAGGTTCAGTCTTCTGGTTTTATTCTCAGCTTGGCTTAGGGTAGGGGAACTCAATCATAATGTGCCCCTTCTCAAGAGAACATCTTGGCAATTGCAGTAATCACTCTTTCTTACATTAATGGCCCAGTGCATAAATGGTTCAAGGAGTGGAAAAACATCCCCCACAAGCTACTGAGGACCTTCCTATCAGACTGCAGTACTGTGAGGACTGAGGTGCTGACTGAAGCAGTGAGTGGTTGGGATGGAAAGCCATCAGAGATTAGTCTGGGAGTGAAAACATGATTGATTTTACCTCCTGAGATGTAATGAAGCTGTGCTTTGTGCACAGAGCCTTTTGCTTTCCTCTGCCTGTGTTCTGAGTGTCTCAGGATGAAACAACTGGTATGGGTTGCTTTTTTGTTTGTTTTATAGTGTTTTTCCTCAGAAACCACAATAACCTCATCGTTTGCTTGGGTTCTGGCCAGTTATGTTTTAATTGCTGTACTTTTTGCCCCTGTGAAACTCTTTCTTGAAATATGTGCAACATCTTAGTTAACAATAAATCATGTAAAAACTAATTTTAAAAATTTATAGTGTTAACTTTCCTAATAGCTTATCTATTGACCTAGAGCAGTATTTTAATAGCTGTCACTATACAGTAGAAAGCTTTTCATAGAATCTGAGTGTGAGAATTTAACTTTTGAAATTTTTCTTTTGTAGCCTTAACTAAGCTCAGTGTGTTCATATTTATATGATGGTGTGAAAAACAAATAAAAACAAGCCTTCTGCTTTCTCTCTCTTTTTATACTCATTTCAGCTGGTAAAGCTTTGTATTGCAATGATTGATACTGGGAAAGCATTTTGTACAGCCAACAAGCAGTTCATGAATGGAATTCGAGACCTTGCCCAATATTCCTGTAAAGATACATTGGTTGAGGTAAGTTCTTTGAGGTGAAAGTGGAAGGAAAGAAACACAACTTAATTAAACAAGGCACATCATAACAGTTGGCAAGAGAAGTAGTTGACATTTCTAGTATTATCTGCCTTTTTGCACCTTTTTCTTTGACATCTCTTTTAGAGTGAGTGGTTTTCTAGCTGTGGTGCACTGCAGGTGTCTGTGTTGTTTTGTTTCAGCAGTGACATGGGTCTGCCATTTCAGAAAATGTGTTAGATTAGTGTGTGTGCTGGTGATGGCAACATGTTTACCAGTTTTTTTTAGTAAGAGTATTAAATGTGAAAAAATATTAATTAGTGCAATACTAAATACTGTAAATTAATGTTGTAGATTGTGAGCTTCCCATATCTTTAGTCAATTTGAATTTTTCCTGTTTTCCTTCAGTTTGGTACTCTATATACAGGTAGGTGGAAGTAACATTTTTGTTGCTTGTATGGGTAATAGATTTATTTGATATTACAGCTGTGTTCTCCTTCTAGCCTAATGGTTTCAGTCTCATAATTGTGCTATAAGGAAAATGAACTTCCAAGTTCTTCACTGAAAAGCTGTAAAACCCTGAACTGTTGCTTTTGTGCTGTGTGTTAAGTAGGGCTTTACTTAAACCACTTTTACTTTCTTTTTATAGAACAGTTTGACAAAGTTCTCTGACACCTTACAGGAAATGATCAATTATCATAATGTGAGTATTTCTAGCTGCATCATGACACTGATAGCTCACCTCCAGTTATATTTGATAATAGATTAATGGTAAAGCCTTTCTTGTTGATAGTGTTTGCAAAGTAATGGCTTAAATGGTGTTAAATAACTCTCATTTTATACTTAAAAATATTTTATTAATGTTTTGTTTACAAAGTATTTATAAATATCCCCTTTTCTGCTGATTTCCGTCTTGGTTTATTTTTCATTTGGAATTTGTAAGCTTTAGTGATCTAAGACACTAACTACTGAATAGTTTTATCTTTTTGAATCAAACTGATGGTAACAATTACAGACTATGAGTTTATACCTTTCCTGATCTGAAATAATAATTGTCTAGTCCACAATTGCTACTTTTTTCCCCTATCCTTTATAATACACAAAATGAGGCACCTCGGACTTGCGTATGGTTTTTTTTTTGGAAGGATAGCAGATCTAGACAAGTGTGGAGAAAGGAGAAAATGCTAGAATTTAAGATTGATTGTAATTTTTAGCATGTCAGAGTTAATCAGAAACTTAAGTTTTTCCTGCGTTGAAAACAAATTTGGTGTTTTTTCCTCTAAAGAGTTTGGTCTTGTATTCTGAAAGCCAAAAGGATGTGTTTGTTCTTCTGTTTTCTTCCTCTTTCATTGCCCCAACTTCTCTTCGTTAATTTCTCAGCAAATTGCTGGAAACAAACTGAAGTGTCTCCAAAGTGCTGAAAATATGCAGGACACTTAAAATATGGGGTTTTCATAGCACTGGGAGTTTAAAAATTGACAAGAGAGAGAATGCAATGGAAGTTTGTTAGCTTTAACTTAGCTTTCTAGAAGTATCTGATGTGGCTTTTTTTTTTTAATGCATGCTTTTAGAATGGAAGGGAAGGAAAGCAGGTTAATATAGCATTGTGTTTGTTTTTCTTTCCATTATACAAAGTGTACCTAATCTAATGAAAAAATCTAATGTAAAGAAGGGAGTAAGTGAACAGTGGTTCCTGGGTTGTAGAGAGGAAGGGAGTGCAAAGGTTCAAAGCAGCAGTACTGGAGCAAGTGTTACTTTCATGTCAAAGATTTCTGCAGATTAGATGGAGCAGATGAACCCAGGCTGTCCCTCTTCATCACACATCTTGCTGCTGGTTACCCTCTTAATCTTGTCTTTTATCTATGGTTTGCTCTTTTGAACCCCTCTGACATAGGTCCCGTGTTATTGCTGCTATTATTCTATGTGATGGTGGCTTGCACTGCTTTGGTAAAATTTGGCATAGCACAACTCTCCCTTGTGGGCCGTTTGAAGGCAGAAAGCAAAGAACAAACCATGTTAAAGAAGATTTCTTTTCAGATCTAAGTAGGACCAATCTGAGTTCTGTCCTGCTTTTTTTTTTCCCTCTCCATGCCCTTGCTGTGCTCAGGCATAGGGAGAAACAAGTGGCTTTTACCAAAGGCACAAACATCAGGAGTGAGGCACAATTGCTTTGCCAGATGTGTTGTGGTCCTGCATTGCTTTTTGTGAATCTGCTTAGTTCAACAGGACCTCCTGGTTTAGAGTGACAGGCCTGCTTGCTGACCAAGGTGACAGAGCCATCAGGAGGGAGAAGCTAGAGGAAGAAAGAGGAAAGAAAGGATGGAAGGAGTAAGAGGTGCTCCCACTGAGTTCTGGATAGCTGTCAGTTTTTTCATGTGAGGCTTTGCTACAAATAAGGCCAGGGACCAGACTAATGCAGCATCTTCACTGATTCAGCAGTGGGGGAGTAGCTGTGACAGCTTCTGGCAAATAGCAGCTTTCTTTTACTTGGAGTGCATGAAAAGTACTATGTTGACAAGGCTGTAAATCTAATCATATTGTGGTCTGGACACTTCTTTCCATTCTTTTAGTGGAAATTAAGCCTATGTATTTTTCTGCCCAGCAAATTTTTTCTCTTCATTATTGTAAGCAGAATGCAAGGCTCATATTTCTGGGAGTCCTCTAATCATTTGAGTTCCCATCTGGTTTTAGCTTTTTGGTATTGATCTTGATTGGTGCACTCCCCAGGCACTGGCAAGCTTAAATGTCAGAAGTGGGAGTAGTCCCAGCATGACTTCCAGTTTGTCAAGAAGTTCTTTATTCAAGTTATCTGTTTTTCTGGTTTCCCAAAGTAGGAATACAAACAGGTTCTTCCATGTGTTACTGGTAGATACAATTCTGGTTGGAAGGGGCCTCAGGAGTGTGGATGGTTTGACTCCCAGCCTAAATCAGGGTCAGACATGAGGCTGGAGCAGGTTACTTTGGTCTTGAAAACCTCCAAGCATGGAGAGTGGATGCAAGGTACAGTACCACTGCTAATGAGTGGCTTAAACTCAGTCATGTTTCCCTTCAGTGTTTCTAGAAAAGAGAGATGAGATGGTAAATGTTTGCTGTCAGTACTTGGCATTACATAGCTTCTCATTTCCAAATCTTAATAAAGAATCTAAGACTGAGAACATTTAAAGAAAACATATTTTTTTTACCTTAAACTTTGAGGTTTTGATTTGCTTTTTCAAGAAAATTGTTTACTATTTCAAGATCTTTACCCTTTTTTTTATGAGAGATTCTATTCAACTGGGCCAGCTTTGTTTTTGTGATGCTGCATGGTATATTTCAGTTATGCAGAATTGGAGTTGTAGAGGGATTGGAAATTGAGGCAACATTTGCTGTCTACAATAGGAAGTGACAAAAGGATTTGTCCAGTAGCCATTGACCTGTTCCATTCCATCCTAAAACTCAGAGGGCGGATGTGATGCTGGAGGAATATGTGTTTTCATTTTCCAGTTAGAATTTTTTTGGTCATTAGAGAATATACAAATTGTCTCACATCCAGGTGTGCTTTTGCCTTAAAAAATTAACAAATATCTTAAACCTGACAATTTGAATTAGTTGATTATATTTCGTGCTCATTAGCCCTCAGCCTCCCCAAATCATAAGAAATTTTGGAAGCATTGCTTTGATCACTTATTCTTAAAAAGAAGAATCAGCCATTCCTTTTAGTATTCCAACAGTGAGTGTTTTTTAACAAACATATTATGGAAAGGAGATGTTACTAAATAGTCAATATGTTACATTTTCATCATTAATTTCAACCCAGTTGGTTTTTTTCCAGAAGTTAAGAGCATGTTCTTTCTATGGTTTCATTTGTCTTTTCATTGCTGATAAATTGTCAAAGTCTACGAACAAAAAAAATTGTTCCTTAACATTTGAAGTTGTTTCTTCAGGAATATTACTGTACAATTAACATAAATAAACTTTTTCTATGAAACTAGGCATGTCTCATATTGTCAGGATGAGAGAACAAGATGCCAGAAGCTCTTATCTCTCCTTTTAACCACAGTCTTTAAGAAAAAGAACAGCAAAAGATGTTTGGTTTGTGTTGTTTTTCTTATTTTCTTCCTTATCTGTTATTTATTTCAAAACTACTGTGAAGGAATTTATATTTTGGTATTAGAGACACAGTGATTTAATAATAATTCTCATCTAATTCTGCATAACTGCCATTTTTATTTCTGAAATCAGAAAGGTATGAGTACCTCTAAGTTACTGACCTACGTAATAATGCTTTTTTTCAGATTCTGTTTGACCAGATCCAAAGATCAATTAAAACACAGCTTCAGACTTTTGTTAAAGAGTAAGTTAATTTGCTCTTGTAATGGGAAAATTGTACATAAAATAAAATTTAAAAAATCTGATTTGAGTGGGTAAGTAAAGCATCCTTCCTGTAAATAGCCACCCATAAATTGAGAAGTGTGTATTAAGACTTTGTCAAAAATCATCCCAAATCACTGAGGCTTTAAATCCAGCTGCAGAAATGTTACAATAGGATGAATTACTGATCTAATTACATATTGTAATTGTCTAAGCTTGGGGGACAAAGCTTTTCCCTGGTAGGCATCAGATATGTTCAGTTGCATTTCAATTTTGTCCTTTCTTTGGAAAGAAAGACAAGAAGCTTCTGTCATAATTTGTGGATTTCCATTTAACCCAAGCATGTATTGAGGAATATAAAATTTGAAAAAGACACCAGCTGTAGCAGTCACAAGCTTGGTTTGTCTGGTGTAGCTTTAAACCCTTTTTCATGCTTTGGAATTAATTTGTTATCCATATTTCCTTTTGCCATAGAGATATTAGGAAATTTAAAGATGCAAAGAAACAGTTTGAAAAAGTTAGTGAAGAAAAGGAAAATGCTCTGGTGAAAAATGCCCAAGTTCAAAGAAATAAGCAACATGAGGTAGAGGAAGCAACCAATATTTTGACTGCAACACGGAAGTGTTTTCGACACATAGCTCTGGATTATGTTCTTCAGGTAAGGACAGCAATAAAAGTTACTTTTCAAAACCATTTTTTACATATGGTTAGAGACATGCCCTTTACAATGTTAGAAGTTCTTTTTGTAAGCTTCTTGGAAGCTATGAAGATTCAGGGAAAAAGGAAGAACTTTATCTGCAAGTAATTTCTTTTTTAATAAAATCTGAGGAAAATTAATTGATGCATTCTTATTGCTTTAATGCTCTGGTATTCAGTGCCCTTGCAGCAATGACACAGTTTAACTTTCAAGTTGAACATTAATTTTGAAAAAAAACCCCCTATATTTGCCTGATATTCACCTAAATGTTTTATGAGTTAGATATGCTGCAGATTCTTATATATTTAAAATAAAAACTGTAACCTAGCCTAGGAAATACAAGTTACTTGAATAAATCTGATACAGGATGTTGGGTACTTCTGCAATTTTAACTGTATGCTTTGGGTTGTATTCAGCTTGTCTAGTTGCCTCAGAGTTTGACATTGTGCTATAAGGGGACTCAAGAACTTAGTTATCCTTTATTTTTTGAGGGAATATCTCCCCTATTGGAGATATACTCACCTTATAAGGGTGTTGAGAGGTGTTCTTTGTCATGCTCCTTTGTATTCTGTAATCTAGTAATAATTTTTCTTTTGATACTTAAAATTCATCTGCTTCATACTTACCCACAACTACAGCAAAACAGGGTTATTGCAGCTCAGGTGGTATGAGAGGTTGGGGACTCCCAAATGGATCTGAGCTTCTCCTATGATCAAACACAGAACAGCTCTTTACAATTAAGCTGGTTTTATATTGGACATTATCATCTTGATTTGTGACAGTCCAGTCAGTTATTTAAAGCTTAATTAACTTTTCTATAAATTGCATTATGAGTTTTAAAATGAAGCTTTAAAATGGAGCTTGCCAGCCTGGCCATGTTCACAGACACGGTGGTCAGTGGTCAACTCTGAACTCCTTCTTTTTAAACACTAAGGTCATTTTGGTGTTTAAAAAGTCATGTGAATTATGCCTCACAGGATTATTTATACTAGCACTAAATGGTGGGGGAAGCTGGCAGTCACTATTGTAGTAAGCCAGTGCCTTGTGTGTGCATTGAACTGCAGGTTCTTTGCATCCTGGAATTTGTTTGTTTAAAGTATGAGCAGTTCCTGGGATAAAGATGCATTTAGAGTAGCTGGGAACAATTTCAGCATCTCTCAACATGAGAGATCAATTCAGCTTTAGGAATTCTTTCTACTTGCATGATTCTTCTGGGAAAACAGCTTTGCAGCTGTGGTCTCCTTGTAGCTAGACTGACTTTAAACTGTAATTCAAAACCTTTGCTTTCCTTTTATTTTTATTTTTCTTTGCCTCACAAGCTGAGGGTTAATTCTATACAAACATATCTTAATTATTTTTGATGCAGAAAGTTTTCCAAAATAATGACCACTTAAGTATAGAAGTAGAATCTGGTTTTGATTATAGCTTCAGCAAGTTTATGTATTTTGCTGAAATTCTAAACTGACACATAGGTGTTAAATTACAGAATCATGCCTGTTTCTGCTAAGTGGATCTTTTAAAGTAAAATCTGTAGTTCTGGATGGCAACTTCTAAAGATTAGGGAACAAAGAAGATAGGGGAACTAGGTGAATGTGAAAAATCAATTCTTTTTTCTATATAATGTGAAATTCCTCAAGTTCAAGGGCAACACCTTTTATCAGTGACTTTTGCTATCTTAAAAGTGCAAATATACATGGAAAGTTACTTATTGAAACTGCTATGTTCTTCCTTGCCTGGTTCTACTTTTGGGATACTTAAATTCTATGAGTCTGAGGGAAAAGGTAACCCTGCCCCGATCCTTCACTCTGCCCTGGCAGCGGTGCTGAGTGCAACTTCTGCAAGGAGTTGGTGGGCTGGCTTAGCTCACACTCCTTGAAACATCTTGAATTCAATGTCTGGAAAATGAGAACCAATTTTCCTTGCTTGAAAGGTATATTACATTACTTCTAGCTAGCACGTGGTGTCTTGTATTTTCCCTACTGATTTGAGAAAACTGGGACTATCACCGTGGAGCTCCAGCTTTGCAAGTGTTGTCTGATTGCATCACCTTGATAGCATGATAGAACTAGAGTGCATCTTCTTTTAAAAGTACTTTGGGAAGTCTGATAATGAGCTGTTCTCTTCCAATGTTTTAAGCTGGGATGTGATTATTTGGGGGAAAATGGCAAATAAAATAAGAAGTTCAGGATAAATGAAATTTCTTGCTTTTTCTTTTTTCCTAGATCAATGTTCTTCAATCTAAAAGGAGAGCAGAAATCTTAAAATCGGTAAGATCTACTTTATCCTTTGTATATCAAATATTTTAATACATCTGAAATTAAAAATATGACCACAAAGCAGCATGTTAAAAATTTAGTCCTTTTATTGATCAAAATGTTATCAGTACATTTGGCAGTTTGGTGACTGTCAGTTTGGCCTTTACTGTAGCTGGGCAAACATGTTTAACTGTTTTTGACAATCCTTCTGGTTAAGATTTGACCACTTTCAGGTATTTCACTTCTCTTGATCCTTTGGTTCCATGGTTAAAATCAAACTTGTTTGCCAAGAATTCTGCTGTTTAAGTTTGATTTATTACTTTGTAAGCAGTAAGTGTTACTTCTAATCTGTTCTAAGATGAATTCTGCTCTTTCTAAGAACAGGGCAAATTTTAATATGAATAGTATGGTGTCTGCTAAATTAATATAAAGCTATACCTGCATGCCAATTTTCTTCATATGGTATTCCCTTTTCTACTTCATATTATCTCTATTAGAAGTTTGTTGAGATAGCGAGTGACAAATTAAACAATGCTATTCTTTCAAATGTCTGAAGTTGCTCTCCCATAATTTTCTTAATGCCTTAAAAAGCAGAAACTTTACTTGGATTGGTTTATAACTGTCTGCTATTCTGCTCTGCACCTTCCCAACTTGTTTTCTATTTTAAGGCCAGACAGCTTTCTCAGCTATGCTCATAAAGGTTATGGGTTTGGATCATTAGTAAGATATTTTGTGGCCCCTCTCAACCTTTCATGTTCCTGTTAAACAGGAGGTAACAAAAATTTCAGGTGACATGAAGTATTTTTCTGCCATTAAGTAGATTTCTTTTGTTTTGCTCATGAGGTTAATGCTATCAACTGATTTCCGAGATTTCTGATTTAGTTTTTTTCTTCCTTTACTTTGCTTTTATTTATTTTACAACATTGGAAGCTCTATGAGGTATTGATGTAAAACTGTCAGGACATGAGAGGAGAAATTAAACCTGAAATTGTAGGTTATGTGAATTGACATATTTATGTGATATGTGATATAATTTTTAAGAGAATAAATATTTGCTTTGTTCCTTCTAGATGTTATCGTTTATGTATGCACATCTGGCTTTTTTCCATCAAGGCTATGATCTGTTTAGTGAACTTGAGCCCTACATGAAAGATCTTGGTTCACAGGTAACAAGTTATTTTAAAAATGCGTAACTATATGCTGAAATGGAAGAAATAGTGATATAAGCCTGCATATCAGGTACTTCATAGATCTATTCAACAAAAACGGAATTTTAGTATGATAAAGGCAGAACATTAAAAATATACTGTAATGAAAGGAATGAAAATAGTTACAAACTGAAAGTTGTCTGTTTACTAAAATTAATACTATCTATAGGATTTACATACTTTAGCATAGCCATGTACTTCTCTCTGAGGTACATTGTCCAGGATAGTGGATTATTTGGATTTCAAAATTTTTGTATATGACTCATATTTATAAATATATCTAATAATAAAAAGTAGATTGATGGTTTTCCTTCTATTCGTTTACTTCATTTACTGTATAAATTATGAATCTGCATAATTAAATTTTGATGTGTGAAAATAATTTTGATGTTAGCCACATAGACCATAAAACGAAAGTTTGACTTTAAAAAGTAGTGCAAAATTTAGTTCCTGCGTGGAATCCTTTTTGCCAGTTTTGTTGTTTAAGAACAGACTGTTGACACCTTTGGGTTTTCAGTGAGGGACTCATGAAAAGCTTAGATGCAGCACTGCCAGTTGCATGCAGGAGACATTGAGAATGGTTATGTGAATAGACTGGAACATACAGTATTCAAATGAAGATCTGTCTGTGATGCAGGAAGCAGACTCAGCATGTCTTGACTTGTTTTTCAGTGCAAGTTATATGAGAGCTTCCTGTTTGCCTCTACCTGAGGACTTGCAACAAGTGTTCTGATACAAAACCCTTCTATTGCCACTTCCCAAACAGATCCACAAAGCAGCCAACCAAATTTTACGTGTCTGTCCAGATAAAAAAGCGAATAAATGTCAGCAAATTTCTACATTCATCATTGAATGTCTAAGAGATATAATTGTTCTGAGATGTGCAGTGAAGCGGATTGGGAGCTGTAGAAAATAACTCCAACAACCCAGTGGCTGAATAGCTATTTTTTGGCTAGACTAAACCTCAGTTGGGTTACTGTGGGTCTTAATTATGTGTGGAAATGTGTCAGGTCTTGGTGTAATAGGGGCACTGGAACAGTTCAGGTGGATGTTACTCTTCTGTAGTTGTGCCTTTTATTCTTCAACACCCTTCCAGTTTGGATTGTAAGTGTTGAACTGTAGTGTCTGTTGTATAACACGTGTCCTTTACTTCTGTGGAAGAGGGGATAGGGAAAGGAGACACAAAGGATGGAGTTGATAGTGGGTTATGCTATCAGCCAGCCTTCAATGTTTCCCTTTCATTGACATGATTTGGGCAAGAAAACACAAGGTTATTTTTGAATGTCTGGTCATGCTTTTGCTTGATCTGATAAGGAGCACTGTGTAGCATTCATTTTGGTGCTGGTATCATAGCAACTGAAGGTGTTAAATTTAGAAAATCCATCGCTAAGAATGTTTTAAATATATTGCAGTTAGAGCAAGGATAGACTGAAGACCCTAAAGTTGTACAACTTGCGGAATTGTTCTTTTGTAGCAGACCTTGGCATTTAAGTAATGGATATTTTTCATGACAGAAGCAGATCTGTAAATAACTGTTGAAAGTTTGAACAGTTGGTGGCTTTGCAGCTTGTACTGGTCAAAGCTTCTGCCTTTAACAAAGTATGTTGTGACATAACGGGGATTTGCTGGATTTTTGTGAAAATGCTGTTAAATTCCTTCTGTTGGTGAGTGAGTTTTCGTTCCTAGATGAATTTTGTGTATGATCTTAATTACAAGGGTTAACAGCATCTGAAGTAATGAAATTGATCTTAAATAGTGTAGTTATAATTTTGAATTATTTTTGTCTGTATTTTCAAAATAACTGTTTTATGTGATGGAATAGAATTAAGTGATTCTGCTTTTTCGATATTTCAGGTCAGGGTAGGATCCCTTGGGAATCAGATCATTGTATGGGAATCTTTAATAGTGTGCAAGCATAATACAAGCTTTTGCATGGAAACTATGGGTTTTGATTCTTTTCATATGAAACATGGTATTAGCTTAAAAAGAAAGTATTTGAATTTTCATTGAGCTGACTATTTAAAAAGCTCAATATTTTAGTCTGACTTAATTCTCCCCAGAATGCCAGTTAGAGCATTATGTTTATAAAAATACATTTACTAATAAATGCAGTAGTTTGAAAATTATCCAGTACTGCCATAATGACTGGGATTTTGATAGTTTAGTTGTGATTTGCTACAGCTTTTGATAGTTGTGTGCTGTTGGTCTCCTGTAAGACGATTGATGTGCTGCTCACCTGAGTGAAAAGAAAGAAACTCTGGTTTGAGCTTGCAAATGGGAATGGTGCAATGCTGTCTTCACAGCAAAAAAAGTAATTGATGGAATGAGCTGCTGTTAAAAAATGTGTTTTGGGTGTGGTAAATGTACTCTCAAACACTTGTATTCAAGATAAATTAGAGGTAATTGCTCTACCCATAGCGATTACCTTCTGTTTCATCTAATGGGTTAGAAGGAAGAATTTCTTAGGGGCCATGTGCAAATTCCTGAATCTGAAGTTTTAGGAAGAAACTTGATACCTATAGAGTTTTGAACAGCACTTGACCCAGTTCTTATCTTTATCATCAAAGGAAGGGTTTCCCAAGGGTTCTTGATGCAAAACAGTCTTTGAGCCCTGTCTCTGTTTTAGGGGCTCTTGGGTCGTTTTTAAGTCCTATAGCTGCTTAGATGTGGCATTTGGACACTTCAGCCTTCAGTGTGTTCCTGTTCACAAATGTCTGTAAAGGTGTGCAAGTGCTGATAAGGCCTTTTGAGCCAGAGGGAAAGACAGGGAGAGAAGAGTTGGAAAAAGTAACAAGAGTATGGAATTGGATCCAGATGCTTCAGCTTTCTAATAGCTCCATAATTGTTGAAGACTGTCTAGCACAAGGGTGTGAGGGCCTGTTATTGTCCCTTTGTTCTCATTTATATCATGTCAAGCAGGGGAAGTAAAAGGCTGGGTAAATGTCCAGAGTTGGCAGGGCCTGTCACTTGTGGTTCTGAGAGCAGGTGGAGGGGATTCTCTTTGTGGGTGGATCAGAGGATCTGTTTGGGATGTGTGCCCTGTGCCAAGTGAGTGACCCTGCTGGGAGCTGGTGCTGCTGCTCCTGCTGTTCTCACTGTGGGCCTGGAGCAGAGGCAGCCCTGCCCCACAGCCCTGCCCCACAGCCCTGCCCCACAGCCCTGCCCCACAGCCCTGCCCCACAGCCCTGCCCTACAGCCCTGCCCCACAGCTGAGCCCTGTGGGCCGAGCCGCTCGTCCTGAGCTGGGGCTGGGTGATGGCAGCTTGCCTTACAGGCTGTGCAGAGGAGGGGCTCCTCGGGCATACAAGTACCAAACCAGCTGGTCTTTTTGGCAACATCTGCTTCTCTACTGCTCTTCTTACTTAAACATGAAGGCCTGTATAAAACAAACAACAAAACCAAAAGAATCAGAACTATAAAACAAAACCAACCAAAGCAAGCAAGCAATCATGGAAGAAAACCCCCATCAAACTTTCTCTTAACAGGGTATCTTACATTTCCTTTTTTTTTCTTTTTGTGATTGTAAAAGGAAATTTTTTGGGTAGTGTCTTTTTTATTATTGCAGACTTTGTAAGGATACTAACGTAAATATTCTCTGTGACAATCTCTGTGATTTTCAAAACCATATTTTTATTTCCAAAATCAGTTTGTTTCTACCTAAGATTTCAAGCAATCTTGCTCGAGTACAGCTGGTCAGCTGATCAAAACTATCGACACAAAAATCTTGGTTGAGACTGTTCTCCCACTTTGTGGAGGGAAAAATCCATAGCATTTGCTCCTTCTAGTTTTTGCTGCTTCTGCCAGTGCTGCTGCATAGGCCAGCAAGAGCAGCTAAAGCATGAGTCATCTTCTTGGGAGACTGAGCACCAATGCGGTACAGAGTCGCATATGCTTGGCACCATGCTGTTCTTTGAAACAGTTCTTCTAATGCTTACAAGAAATGTACACCTTTGTAGAGGTTAATTCAGGGTGGCAGAGCAGTGCTTTAAACGAGGCTTCAGTGGTTATTCAAGGTAAACAATTTGGGACAAAGAAGGAATTATGCTATGCAAATTAAAGTCTTGCAATGTCTAGACATAATGTGTTTTGGGGGTTTTTTTTGTGGGTGGTTTTTTTGGTTTTTTTGGGTTTTTTTTTGGGTCAGCGCTGTGAAATCTACTGAGCCAAATTTCTTACGATAATTTAAAGATCCAATTTTCTGTTTCTATTTACAGCTGGATCAGTTGGCTGTAGATGCTGCGAAGGAGAAGAGAGATATGGAGCAAAAGCACTCCACTATTCAACAAAAGGTACTTGTCTGAATGTAAAAGGAGGCTGCACACACATTTTTTTTTATCTGTAGCATCTCTGCCCAGCATCTCTGCATCAGAACTACAAGGGATAGTATTTTTAGTGCAGAGAAACAGAGTGACACATCCTTAAGTGTAGGGTTGGACTGCAGATATTAATTTTGTGTTACTGAACAAAATATTATGCATAGTTTTTACTGAAATATAAATAGGACAGTAGTATTTATTTGAATGCTGGGATTCTAGCATTTCAGTAGAACTGCTGATTCCTATTGCCTCTTGAATTGAATAATCACAGGTCTCTGTGTTTCCACGCTGTGTGTTTGTAGAAGAGGTGCATGTGTTGCAAAGCCCTACAGCCATAGGTTTCACTTTGGACCTTGCCAAATCCAACAGCAACATTTGAAGTGGCAGTTGCTGTTGCATATGAAGAGCAAAAGTAAACTTCTGTTAGGAGTATCTAGTGTACTGGCTGAACTGTGCACAGATATGAAATTGAGAACATTTAATTGGTGTTTTGGGGAAGATTTGTGTGATAATTCTTTTTACTTCTTGAGAAAAATTTAGGTAATTCATTTTGGGTGAATAACTTCTATTGCTTGGATGTTTCAGAAGCTCTAGATCAGTATTGGTTTTGGAGGTATAATGATAAAAGTTAAAAATATTTCCACTGAACTCACTGTTAGTGAGCTAATACCACAGGCACTTTTGAAAGGGATTAGATACCAATTTAAAGGTAATCCTACATTTCTTACTCTCATTTAAAATATGTTCTGTATCTGTTCAGGTAGCATAAATTTAAAAAAATCTCACCCAATATAAATGAAGTCTTGTAACTAAATTCAGAAATGAAAACATTCTGAAATTGTAAATTGGGTAGCCTAAGTAGGAGCCAATATTAATACTAATGGGGAAAGGTAACATTCTGGTTGCTGAAAACATTTTTATTGGTGTGTCCTGTCATTCCTTTAGGAGTTGATGGGAAGCATTAGAATTGCTGTGAAATTGAGCAGATGTGATGATGAGGGCAGAGCTGACATGCAGTGCTTGGAGTTAGGAGTTAACTACTCCTGGCAAGGAAGGGGAAGAAAGAGGGGAAATGGGAAAGATGGAACTTGAGAATTAATGTGGAAGGTCAAATTTTAAGTTCTTTAGGCTTAAAGGCTCAGTTTCAGGAATGGACAGTAGTTGAGAGGTTCTCTATTAAGAGAACAGTGGTGCTTGGTGAAGGATGGAAGTTATTAGCAATTATCTTTTAATTTGCCATAGAAATAATAACTAATTACCATGAATTATGGTCACCGCTGTTGCCAATGGTGTTTACAGTCTTTGTTTTTTCTTCAAATGCTGCTTAAGGCTGCTTTACAGGTAAACTACTTCTACTAGTTTCAATTATTACTGAAACTTTTAAGCTTCATGAAACTTGATAAGCCATATCTGTGTGTAATATAAATGTTCTTGATTTCTAGTATGAGTGACAAGCACAGTGATGATACTTTTATTGTTGCTTGCTTTAATTGACAAAATAGTGCTGTCTCTAAAATATAATCAGGGCAGTCAGAGTGTACTCTATGTTGTCCTCTTAAGTTCTGTGTTCTGAGTTGTAAATGTTGTCTCCTGTCCTTATCAGTGAAGTCACTCTTGCATTTTTGTGCTGATAATGCCTCGACTGTGCTTTATTGGAGATTCCTCTTGTAGCTTGTCCAATCATTTTCCTAGTTTCTTATTCAAATCATGTTGTCTGTTTTTGTCTCCTCCTACTTGCTTTTCCCAACTGTCACACCAAGTTAGCTTCCAGCTCATCAGGATTTCAGAACTGCCTTAGACTTTGGATCTTGTTTTTATCACTACTTGTCATCTGGTTGCCCTGTCCCAGATGGCAGCTGTATTCCCTGTTCTCTTCTCATTCTTGTCATGTTGCTTTCCACAATGTTCCCAAATCTTCCAATGCCAAATCCTTCCATGTTTTATAACAACTGAAACTTCTGAAGCTTATTGTATTGAATATTCCAAGAGGTATATATGCATTTAATATACTGAAGTTCTAATCTAATGCTTCAGAATGATGCCTTTCCTTCATTGTGTGGATAAAGAACAGTTCCTTTTCTGAAATGCATAGGTAAGTGCATACATGCACACACCTACCCACCCACTACCTGTGTTTGCATATATGTGCATATGCATGCAGAATTATTTCACTAATTAAATAACCCATCTCACTTTTCTGTATAATCATTGTCCTACTTGATTAGGCTGTTGATGGAGAGGCTATTAAAAGTGTCATGGAAGGGCTTGGTCACCAATACAATGTGATTTCTTTTTTAGCAGAGCTGATAATCTGATTTTTTCTTAATTGCTTGTAAGTTTTGTGATTTATTTACTTAGCAAAAGTACAGGAAAAAAATTTAAATTTATTTTTGCAGTGTAAGAAATTTTTTTTTCTGTATTAAACTTGAGCAACACATGCTATGAATTGATCTAGAAATTTCATGATCATTCTGGGAAATTTTTGCAATATATTTTTATAAGGAAAGATTCATATTAAAAGAGTGGTGTGTCAGTGTCAATACATTAGATGTGACTCTTGTTTCTGAGCAGTTTGCAGCCCATTGCTGTAACAACACATTTAACTAAGAAATATTTTAAAAATCAGTTGCACCTGTAAACAGTTTCATGGCTTTTTGGTATTGTGTCAGAGCTAATATTTTGTTCTAAAAGGAGGGAGATGATACAGGAAAAGTATTTGCATTGAATTTCAAATAGTTTTTGTTATATTCAAATCCCTTTTTCATTAAAGTAAAAATCTGCTTCCTAAGAACTGCTCAGGAAACAGCTGGAGTGAGAATGATGTGAAAATTCTTAACATCTTGAGTAAACAACCAGATGCTACTACAGTCACAAAGCAGGCATAAACCAGAGCTGCTGTTGTGAAGTTGTGCAGACTAATTCCTGTCTCCAAAACTAAAGATGTGCTTGTATTTCAAGTGACTTGTTTGCTCAATGACACTCTGGCATTCTCTCACTCTGTCCTGGACTGTACACCTTGTTACTTGTGGTCTCTGTTGTTTTAAACCTTCCTCGAGGGACTTTTCAGCTTAAGCATGACAAACATCTCTTGCCAATGGAAAGGGAATGGAAGCAACTTTCTAAGTGAGGGGTTTGCACAGTTAGAGTCTTCTGTTTAGTCTGTGCTGGCCTAATTTTTCAGGTTAGTGTTTTCTTTAGCACTTACGTTCTCCCATTTACTGCCTTTAAAAAAAACTTTAGAAATGGTTCTTCTCTAAAGTAAAAAATCATTTGGTTTACACATTCAATGTTAAAATATAGTTCCTAAGATTTACTGGTAAAATGGTTTGAATAGCTTTCATGGCCTCATAGCAATTTTGAAATAAATCAAAAGCTCTGCTACTGAAAAGTGTGGGGTTTTTTTGTTTTGGGAACAAGAAAAGCATACACAGAGAAACAGAAAACATGCTCTGAAGTAAATCAAGTATGTGTGTTGAATTGGTACGTTCATACGAAAATGCATTCACTGAAACAGTGTCAAGAATATTAAGTGTTCTGTGACACACCAGAATAGTAGTATTTCTGGAGATGGAAGTTGTTTTTTCTTTGCCAGCTGGTTTGCTGTACCCCATGGACATTTAAAGAAGAATGGGGGAAAAAAAGCATGCTGTATGCTTCACTTATATAACCCTCTTCTACGTGTTTCTCTTCCAGTAGCAGCCAACCATGAAAAATCAGTGTCAGAATAGAAGCCATAGATGTTTATTCTTTCAAAAGTGAATGAAATGTGTGATGCAGCACTTCAGTGAAAATTACATAATGCTGGCTAAGTTTTCTTAGTTCTGGTTAGGTGAAATCTACTTTAGTCCTAACTGACACCTAATTAGTTTAATTGTGTTTAAAATGAAATCTTTATCAGTTGTGTGCCTGCTGGCAGAATACACAATTCTGAATCACCTACAGTGACTGAGTTTATTAACATGTGATTCTATTATGCAGGACACTGGAAAGATACGGGTGGATTTTTCTCCACCCCAGATTAGTTTTTATGATTCACTAAACTTTTCCGTTGCCAAGATAAAAATAAACTATAATGTGACTGCTTTGCTCCTGTTTTTTAATTATAGAATAGCAGAGGCTAAGATCAGAACTAATTTAGCTAGTTTAGTTTCTTATTCTGCTTTTATGCTTGGAATTGAAATTGAGCATTTTATATTTTTTTTTCTGATTGTTTGGTCATGTTTTTCCTGATCACAACTTTATGAATGAAGTTTTATGGATAAAGCACATGGAAGCCTTACTCCCTTCCCCCTCCAGCTGGTAGTCTGCCATGTACAGTTAAGGAGATATTTGACATTTGTCTCAATACTCCATTATCTTTTTCTGCTCTGTAAAAGTGGCATTCAGTCAGGGAAGTAATTTAAAATGACACTAAATGCATTTCATGAGAAGGCTCAGTATTTTAGATCATTCCAACTGAGAGTGTGGCATGATAAATGATCCAAAGGCTTCCTGTCATACTTGTATACACCTTCAAAGCATAGATCTGGACTCATTGGAAAAGACAGCTGCATTTTCTGCAGCAGTTCTCCAAACTCAGAGGAAAATGTGATTACACAGTAGTTTGGACAGAAAAGACTGAGGAAATATATGTTGTCTTTAACTAGACAAGGAGTTGCAGGCATCACTGAGGCAGAAAGATGCAGATCTTTAGCAGATTTCATTATGTTTGGGAGCTGGTAAGTTAGAGTTATTTATCAGTTTTTGGGGAATGTAGGGAATGTGACATCAGCATGTGTAAGTTTGTGCATAATGGTTTTCTCTTTATTTTGAGAGCTTACATGAAGGCTTTTATGTTCAACATGTTCTGATCTAGAAAACAGGCAGAAAATCAGAGTTATTAATTACTGAATAATAAATACAAAAATTTGATTTTCTTTTGATGAAGCTTTCATTTGTAACTAGCATGTTTATTCAGATCAGTGTATGGTAGTGATGTGATAGTTCCATTTTCTTTCTAAACTCTCATCTTTCATTTCAATAATAAAAATCTAGATTTAACATTTCACCATTAGTTCGTCTATCCAGATTAGTAATAGCTGAAAACAGGGAGTAATTTTAAGGAATTTGTGATATTCTGACTGGGGAGTTTAAAGGGCCCATTTTAATATTTGTAACCATTTCACTATCATGTGTAATTAACCTTGGATCGAACCAAACCATCTGCATGTGTAAGAGTAAACATCATGTGTAGCACAAAAGTTGTTTGCATCCTGAGCTGTTACCTGGGGGTAATGACCATGTTGGTGTTGAAGCTGCTTTTTTTGATACATATTTCTTGCCTCTTTTCCTTTATGTATAGACAATTTCCTAAGGAGCAAAGTACAAAACAGAGATTTTCAGATATACTTTTCACACAAAGCTGATGATTGCAATTTACAAAAAGTAACTGCTGAAGGTTCGGGAAAATCATATATCAAAACGTTCTGTCTTTTCAGTATTTTACTTGTTTGGTTTCTTTCTTCTGAAATTTAATTTTCAGTAATGTGCCTCTCACACCCTTGTTAAGGGGAAGAAGCCATATGTTGCTAGTCTACTTTAAGGATATATATTTTAATAACAGTGAAATAAAATTACAGCATGTATATTATTTTCATCTCTGGACAAAGTTGTGATAAATGATGTCATTCCATGTGTGCTTTTCCATGCACCACTAGTAGATGTTCGCCTCCTACTCACTGAATATCTAAACTCTACCTCCCTGGGAAGAGCCCATGCTGTTTTCAATGACATGTGAAAGCAAATGTGGTATTATTCAGTCTAACCTACCTTTGCTAAAGATGTGAAGCAGTTGGCCTTTCTAAAGCTTGGAAAGCTGCTATTAATTGTTATTAGCTGGTTTTCGTTGTTATTAGGTTGATGGAAATGCAAATTCCCTTGTCCTATTTGTAATTTTATAATCTTATCCAAGACCATAAAAAAAAAATTGCTGCTAAGGCCTTGTTGTCAGTGCCAGAACCAAGATTGCTTTATTCTAGAGCTAACTGACAGCATCATCTTTATTTGATTACTTCTCTTCTAAGTTCCTATGTAGCTCAGCTATCAACATGACAGCTGAAGAAAATGCTAAAGCATAACTGGTTTTATACAGGTGTCTGCAACAGGCTGCAACTCTTTTTCAATTTTGTCTCCTAACTTTCATGGCTTCTTTTCCTCCGCTTTTTTTTTCCCCTTTCTTGGGAATATATGAGAGATCATTTGAGCAGACAATTGAAGCATCAGATGCTCTGTCAGCAATGTTTTTCCTGTTTGTCTGTAGAGGTCACAAATACCTGAACAATAAATTCCCCCTGTTGCAGGTAAAGTAAAAGTCTTCAGCATTCTCATTACCTAAAATTGCTTATTTGAAGAAAGCCATCAGGGGATGGAGAGTCATGGTTTGACTAATAAGTGCAAGCAAAACCTTATTCCTAGATATTTACTCTTTGACAATAGTAGTGCTCATATTTGAAGTGTCATTTGAACTGCAGTGTATTTTTCTTGTTCCTTTGTACTAGGATTATTCCAGTGATGATACTAAACTAGAATACAATGTAGATGCAGCCAATGGCATTGTTATGGAAGGCTATTTATTCAAGCGAGCCAGCAATGCCTTCAAGACTTGGAACAGGTAATTATTCAGAACCTTTATTTGCTGCTTATAAAAATGATGCTTTTTGACCTGAATTATCATCTGATTCATAATCTCTGTAACTCACTGATTCCATAGTTTTGACAGAACACTGGGGTGACTCTGTTAGTTAACTTAGAAATGACACTTAAAAGTCATTTTTACCTTGTTTTCTGTCCTAGTTGTTTGCAAACCTTTCTCTTGTGAAAGCATATACTAGGAAAGTCTTAAAAGACAGAGTAAAATAGAAGTTGATAGCCACTGGAAGCAGAGAAACACAGTCAAGAACTCAAATTATTTTTCCTGAAAGATAAGCAATGTAATTGTTATCCTTTGAAATTTCTGTCCTTTTGCTTAGTACTTTTGATGGCCCTTCTGGGAATTCAAAATATATTGTTAGTTATATATCTTTAACTATGTATATGTTACTACTATTTACATATTTTTCTTCCTGAACAGGATTTCTTTTGCATTTCCAAGAGTGTGTGCTTTTTTCAGGAAAATATATATGCTGGAGCATTTACAGCTCAGTTGGATACAGTTCTTGAATTTTAAATGTAATTTCTTGTGATATAGAGAACTCTATTGTCCATGTGCTGCTATTATTTCTGCTGTGCTTCTGTTAAACTATTTGCTGTGTTTCAAAAGATAGAATCTGCATTTGAGAGGGTGCTCCCTTCCAATCTTATTCTGTACTTCCATGAACATCTTAGCACCCCACAAGATTTCTTTCTTGTAAGAAATCAATTAAATCCATAGACTGATGCAAGGGCCACTGGTGTCAATATGACTTTATCAAGTCATGGGCAACTAGTACAAAGGACTTTGCTTTGGACTGATTCTGGTCTGGTCGTTTGGCCTGATTATTCATCTGTAATTGTAACACACTTTCTGGGTTAGTTTCATGCAAGCAGAATTCAGAGTTGTCCAAGACAAATCTGTGTAGCATCAAAGGATGGTGAAGGGAGAAAACCAGGAGCTGTGCATCAAAAGCACTTTCCTGGTGTGAAGTAAAATGTTAGTGTTAGCATACTGAGAAAAATCTGTAGTAATAGGGCAGGAGCTTGTCCTTTATGGGACTCCCAAGGGGCTGATAAGGTCCTTTTTGCCATTGCTGGATTGACTGATGGCAAAACTCTGTCTCTGGGTTCCCCTTTTGAACAGCAGGAAGGCCTTGTTCTGCAGAGAGGAGAGAGCAGGACAGGAGTGTCTGCTTCCTCATGGCTTCATTCCTAGGAATACTGCATATGTCTCTTATCTTAAAGTGGTTAGAGAGTAGGATTCAATTAAAACTAACCTCTCTATGTTGGTAATTTATATGGACTCAAAGTAAATAAGGAGAAGTTGTAATTAAATCAAGATACACAATGACATTCCTTCAGATTAAGTTACAGTTTTGAACAAATATAATAAAAGCATATCCAAGCAATAATTTAAGAGGGCAGAGATAAACAACTCATTAATGAGTCAGAGCTGCCTACTTTTATTACAGAATTGATATTTACTTATCGTTTTCTGTTCTGTTTATCACAGGAGCATTCAATATAGCAAAACCTTTAACCTTTTAAATATTAGATTCTTGGCAATTTATCTCACTGTGATAGACCATCTGGATGCTTTCAGGCATAAAATAGGATTGGATATGCTATCTATAAACAGTTCTGAAATTGAAACAATCATTTGAATTTTGTATTCTACATGTTCACAAACCATTACTAATTACTGTTGAACTACTTTTATCATACATAAAATATACATTTAAGACCTTAATGAAGACAATTTTTAATTGCTAAGTCTAGCCCCCCATTTTTGCTAAAATAAATAATTATTTTGGTTTGTTTTTTTTTTTATTTTTGAATACATTTGTAATTGCTTGCTATGCTGTCGCAGAAGTGGTCACTGCAATTTTCCTCTGCCTGTTACCTGTGATGGAAGGTTTTACCTGTGTAGTGTTACAGATTCAACTGTGGAGAGATAGTACTGATTGAAGTTTATCATATAGCAGAGATTAGAGAGTTTTTCCAGGCACTAGTTAAAGTACAAGAAAGGATTTTGTCATTGCGTTAAACTGTTTTGTGTGTAAAATTTTACAAAATATCAAAGCAGGAAACATTTAGAGAATTATTTTATTTTAGGGAATTCTGAGCTGAAGTAAAGACAGACAAGATACTTGTAGAGTTCTTGCAGGTTAGCTGAAACAAAACTAGAAGAATTTGCCTAGAAATACTGGAATTTCCTGCTGTTCTGAACTAAGGGTGAGAGCAGTCGTCTTCCTTGCTGATTGCTAAATGCACTGTCAGTAGTAATATGTATTTAAAATGGAGGCTTCTCTTTCATCCTTTTGGTATCAGTTGGTTTTAGGCTGGTTCTAGACCTTTTTAAGAACTCCTCCAAGAGTGGATTAAATGCACCAAAAACCATTGGAATGGCCACTATTAGTGGATTAAAAACATGAGAATAGGCAAGGGTATGATAGGTTTTGTCTGGGTTTGACACAGCAGTATGATTCTAGATGACAAATGGAAGAAATGTGATGTTTCTCTGTGCATGTCTTGGTTGGCAAATCCATGGACCCCATAGTGGTATTATCCTGGGAAAAGTCTGGCTGCTGGGGGAGAAAAAAAAAAGAAGACTATAATACAGCCCTTTGAAGGGGGGCAAATCTGTTGTGGTGAATGAAAATTTGTTTCCAGTCCAAACTAATGCCTTGCTAGCATAATGAGGTGTCTTCCTGGGGCACCTGGCAGCTCGTGTTTCATCCTCTCAAGACTTTAATTATTTGGGATTTTGCATCAAGTTTCCTGTTCTTGGGACCATTCTGCGTGACACTGGCTTTAGAAACAAATAAGTGTTTGAGCAGGCTGCAAAGTAAACCCCAAGCTATTTACAATTCGAAAGAGATGGGGCTTTTGTAATCTCTTTTCATTGTGACTAAAAGGACAGCGTATAATGTACACAAGTATTTCAGATAATACAGTTTAGTGGAATCAAAATTATATCCTTGTACTGCAAAGTCTTAGAGTAACAGGTATGGACACCTGTGTTTAGAATGTATGTCTGTCTGTTGGTAAGTGATATACCTTATTGTACACCAGTTTTGTGAAGGCATCAGGAACTGGAGTCAGGTGCTCTTATTATGGAGCAGTATCTGGAAAGCTGTTTTGGTTCCCAGAAACTCAAATGAAAAGTAAGTCCATATCATGAAGAAAGAATAAATGTGTGTAGGGAGAAAAGCATTTGTCAAACCACTAGTATGTTCCAAATAGGTTTTAGATTGGATGCAATATGTTTTCCTTTTTAATTCTGCTGTATTTTCAGATCATGCTAATTCTTCTCTTATTTTGCTCATTTTGCATTTTTCATCCCTTTTCTTTCTTTCCCTTATGTTTTAATCCCACCCCATTTTTTCACATGACAGGAAAAAGCCAGATCACATCAGGTACCAACCAGCTTCTTTTATACCTTCCCAATGTTTCTTTGGCACGCAAAAAGCTCTTCATTAACCCTGCATTTAATTTTGATTACTTGCAATGGATGTATAAGTGACTCAGTCTAAGAAAATAACAGAAGGATTCTGCCTGGGATGCCAGTATACCTGCTGCTCAACTCCTTTAAAAGATTTAGAAAGATTGAACTAGTTTTTAGCTTTTTTAGCTAAAAATTTTAAAGTTGGAATTAAAGCCAAGTTTCTGCTCTCAAACTTCTGAGGATACAAGATCAATGTCTTGCCTTTTTCCAAATGAAGTTGATGAGATTCTTTTTTCTTATCAACTGCATTGGGAACAGAGATGTACTTTTAAATGTTGTGCATTCTTAATTACTCTGTTTTAATTGTTTGCTGATAGCAACTAGAGGAGAAAACTGCTTCTGAGAATCACAAAGCACAGTTCATTTTTTTATGTAAAACTCATTTTATATTTCTTTCCAATGTTACTGTACGTTCTCAGAAACTGGAATTTTTTTCTATAGATTTTGCATTGTTTCCTATTTAATAAATTCAGTTTTGAATTGTGTAGGTATAAACGATTGGAAAACATTCAGTTTCTAAACAGGATCAACTATATTTAACCACTATGAAATGAGACAGTGTAAATTACTTTAATTTTCCCAAGAACGTTCTCTCCTTCACCATGCTTCTCTCTTGCTTTTGGCAGAATGATACATTTAAGGAAACTTTGATAATAATCAGTATCTATTGCACACATGGTGCCTGAAGATTTATTAAATTATTCGTAGAACCTGATAGATGTGGGTTTCCCTATATCAGCACCTTCAGTGCAGGGATTCAGTGCAGTGCCTCAGAAGTTGCTGGCTCATGCTGGTGTAGACCCCCAGCAGTCTGTTTGCTACAGTAAAGTGTACAGTTCGTTGATGGTATTTGTTTAGTGAGGAATAACTCCAAGTTTTTGGCCTGAATAAAACTGCTGTGGTGTTGACACCATGGAGGGCAGCCTGACACTTTCATCTTAATCAAAAAATAAAATTTATTAACTCTGACATCTACTTTTAAAGTGTGATCTACAAGTTATCCTACATTCTAAATTTTTGTTCTCATTTAGTAAAAGTTTCTTTTAGAAAAGCACCAAAACCTGCACCCTTTTTGGCTGGACTGAAATTTTTTCTCTAACACATTTAATTTCTCTACTAGGTGAAAAGGGAACTGAAATACTTCTAGATTTCTAGGCTAGGTTTTAAAGATGGCACAAATTTGTGTTACCATTTGTGTGTTCACTTATACCCAACTAATGAGATTAGAGCTGGTTTACTAGAGTAACTCATGAAATATTTAGCTGTAGAACAAATGAAGCATTGCATTAATGAAGTTAATTGCACTTCCTAAGGCTCTTATTAGGGATTTGCTCCATTGCTCCTTGTCTTGGGGCAGGGCTGCTTTTTTTTTTCCCTTTACCACTCCCTTTATCACTTAGGCACCGCTTTTTGTGTTCTGTTTTGTGTTACATTCAGAAAAAGCACATGAAAAAATATGTGAGTTTATTTCCTTTTCAAGTCTGCTTTTTTGTTAAGTTTCCTATATGAATATTAGCAATAACCTGCCTTATATTTCAGGCATTCTTCCTGCATCTGTAAATAGATATCAAAGATGATACTTTTTCAATAGCAGTGGCTAAAACTACTGCTGTTAATAAATTGAAAAAGTCAAGGATGACAGGAGTTCCTGTTGTTGCTTTTTAAATTAAATATATCTGCACAACATTTGAAAAGATTGTTAAAAGGTAGAATCTCATCTGTCTATGAAACACTAACCTTTCTAACAAATACTGGATTTTCTGTTTTGGATCTAACATTTTTTGTATATATTAATTTTTCTTAACCATCTTTGTGCACTTCTTTTTCGTGAATGGCTTGTGGTTGAAAAAACACATGGGGCCCTCTTGTTACTAATTGTGGGAACCTGTAGCTTGAAGCTCAACAGCCTGTGGAGAATAACAAGATCTGTTGCAACACTTATTTTGTGTACTGTTAACATTCAAACTAAGTGGCAATGCAGGAAAAAGTGATGTGTGGTAGAGGTGAGGTATTGGGGATAACTGAGGAATGATGCTGTGGTAAACACAGGTTTGCATTACAAGCCTGAACAAAACAAGGTGTAAATGTCACTGAATTATTTTTTACATTCCCTTCATTTTTGTCAGTGAAAATGAAACTGTGGTAATTGATTAGCTTTTACTTTGTGCGTTTCAGAAGAGCTAGAAAGGCATGGTTTTGTCTACTGGGTTGGTTTTTTTTTTCATTCAGTGGTCTGATAAAACATCATTTTTAGAGATGAGACACTTAGAGATCTGAGGTAATTTTTTCCAAAATGTGAGTAATTTTTCTGTTCTCTGAGATGTATCCTGTATGAGTTTGACCAGGAAGGATACAGTTCAGAGGAGTTTTTAAACATTATGTTATCTTTTGGATTTAACAGGATGCCTTCATTAAATCTTTTGATATTTTCTTTCAAAGCTGAGGCTTAAGTTAGGATCCTACTTTAAAGGTTTTCTTTTTTGTTTGTTTGTTTGCTTGTTTGTTTTGGGGTGTTTTGTTGGTGGGGGTTTTTTTTGTTTTTGTTTGTTTGGTTGGGTTTTTTTGTTTTTTGTTTTTATATGCCGTATTTTTATTTCGGGATCGAAAATTTTAAGACATGCCCAGTGTAGATAAATATTAAACCTGCATCAGACAGCAACACTGAAGTATTTTTGGTGCCTTAGTAAGTTAGTTCTAGTCCCAAAAATATTTCGGGATTAGTTTACATGGGTTTAAGATTTTTTGTTATTCAAACTATCTGAATTTGTGTTATCAAATAACTACTTAAAATTGTAACTTGCTGCTAAAATACAGAAGAAGATGTTCTTTGAAATGAAAATGTTTTGTGTGATAGCTTAACTAATGTTGTCATAACATGAATGTGTTTGTTTAGGGCTCAAATTACTTGAACCTTGCTTTCTTTTCTGTTTTGTCTCTGCTTTCCCTTTTTTCATTATTCTCGTGAAATATTTGCCAAAACTGACTGCAGCAATACTTTTGTGAATTTTTTTATGCAGTCTCTTTGTAGACTGTATGTTAGCATATCTCAGTCAAACAAGCACTGTAAAATCAGTTATGTATTCTCTGGATGTCTCTTCATTTGAATAGGCGCTGGTTCTCAATACAAAATAACCAACTTGTGTACCAGAAGAAGTTTAAGGTAGGAATTGAAAACTGGCTTGGGACAGTTTTTACTGGGGTTTGGGTGATGATTCTGCTGATTGACTGGGGAAACTACTGATGCAGCATTCCATGTGATCTTCAACAGCATACTGCTTTTTTTCTAAATTAGTTTCTCCCTTTGTGAAATGAGACTAATAGCTATACTGACAGATTCTGAGATTCCTGTGCAGTGATTGTAACCACGTACTTTATTTGCTGTGGGTTTTGTAACCTAGCTAGAGCTTTATATAAGTTGTTAGTCCCAAAAGGTTTGTGCTCACTTTCTGGCAGTCAAATATTCCATGCTGTTCTCTGAGCAGTTGTGTTTAACTCTTTCAGGGCTTGCTCCCTCCAGTTACTTACTGGTTCACACACCCAATTCAGCAGCTGGGGGAAAAAAAGCATGAAAGCTTCTGTTACAAAGCAGTCAGGGCTGCTATATACACGTATTTAGTATTGAAAACACATAATGGTTCAGCAGTCAGTATCTGCCTTGTTGCTGGTGGAAAATGCAGCAGTTTCATGTTAAAGCAGCTCTGCTCCAAGCCATAGAAGCCTTTTCAGTCAGGTTTTGGGCCTCTGCTCCTTTGTTTACTGTTCTAGAATCTGCTTTTACACCAAGGAGCTGTAGCTGTTCTTCAGGTTGGAAAATAATAGAGGCTGGATGGAGACAGTGGGGGAAAAAAGAGGAAACTGCTTATGGCAATTAATTCCTCTTCACTGCAAACAGACTAGGATCTGAGGCTGTTCCTTGTTTTCTCATGTAGTCAAATCAAGGGGCTTAATTTCTGTGGTTGGAAAGGAAACACACAGTTGAGTTTGTGTGAGCATGTTTGGTTGGGTGTTTTGTGTTTATGAATTCTTGTTTCTCTTTTGGCTGCACCTTTAAAATGCTGCTAGCTCAGAATGGAATTCTTATTAATTGAATTACATTTTCAAAACCACTGCATTCAGCTTCTGGGGTTTTTTATTTGGTACTTAAAATACTGCCGATTTAGGTATGACTTTTATGATTTAATTGTGAGTTAATTGCATTTTTTGGCGTATCTTTGTAGTTTGAATACTGTTGTTTAAATTTAAGGTGTTGATTATTCAGTAGATTGGGTTGTAGGTAAAAAGAAATTCTCCAAAGTTTGGAAAATGAAATTTTCCTTAAATATAACTTAAACATTAAAATTTATCTAAATATATTCCACTAAGTATCTCCAAATCCAATGAGTTCAAATTTTATTTTTGGAGAAAAAAATTAGTGTAACCAGGAAATAGAATTCAATGATTAGTAATTCAGGATTGAATTATTATCTTATTACCAACTATATTTTATTTTTCTCTCTGACTGTTTTGTTAACTTTTGTCTCTTAGGATAATCCCACAGTAGTTGTTGAAGACTTGCGGCTCTGCACAGTTAAACACTGTGAAGACATAGAAAGACGTTTCTGTTTTGAGGTGGTTTCCCCAACAAAGTAAGGAGAAGGGATAGAGTATGTTTATTTAAAAATAAAAATCATTAGATGTAGTTGTTTTAAAATGGAACATTCACATTTCTCTTGGGACAGATCAAAACAGGAAAAGTATCTGAAAAATTCTGTACTCTAAAATTTTGGCTGAGAGTAAGTGATGCTGTGAGAAGTGTCCCTGGTATTTAGTTTACTCTTGGCATTAAAATAAACATGCATGCTTGTGCTTTTTGCAGAAATGGCTTGTGGTGCAGAGCTCTGCTGTGGCTTAGCAGTAGTAGCTGATACTATCAGCAGCTTAGTAATGTAGAAAATAGGTCTCAGTTTCTCCACATTTCTGATTGCTGCAATGAGAGAAAAGCGCATAAATAAGCTGTTGTCTCAGTGATGTTAAATTATACTTCAGAATGCACTAAATGAAACTACCAAATAAAATTATTTTCAGCTCCAGCAGTGCATTGGCTGTACTTAGGGAATTTTGGCATCCTGCCACAGCAAGGGCAGGACATGGATTCCTCATTAGTGATTTTGAGATGTGACCATATTAAAGTTTTTGACAGGTCAACTTCCTTTTAGGTTTGGAGGTTATCCACACTCTCTCCACTCCTCCTTACATTTCTCCTTTGAGTAGATTGCTGAACATCCTGATGTTGCATTCCCAGTTGTTGTTCACTGTAATACGGGTTTTGCTCTTGCTTGCCTGTGCTTTTTCAACCCGTAAGTGTTGGAACAGTTTTACACTTCATGACCTGTTTCTTTTACTGGTGAGAAAAATACTTCATTCTTTGTCAGAGAGCTTAAAATTACTCTCTCTTGATCTCTGTGATCAGTGAAAGGAAAGTGTGTTTTCAAGGACTGATACCTGTGTCTTGTGTCACAGGGGTAAAATGCATTTCATTATATGAAGAAGAAAAATCGGGAATAAGAAAAGGAATAGGAAGCTAAGCCATTGTCAGTGTTTTTGGAAGAGTCATTTCTGTATCTATTAGCATTACCTGCAAATAATATATTTTTTTCTATAAATAAGGAGTTTTCAGCTCACAAAGGCTCAGTTGCTTTGTTATCTTAAAATAAATGTGTTTATTAGATGATGCCTGCTAAACAATATATTTATGCTAGCAAGAAACTTGCTCCATAAAAACAGCCCCCTGAGCAATGTGTTGTTGGATGTTAGCTGCCTGGCCACAGTCTCTGAGTACTTTGTGATTTGTCACAGGAGCTGCATGCTTCAGGCTGACTCGGAAAAGCTGCGGCAGGCGTGGATTAAAGCTGTTCAGACCAGTATTGCCACAGCATATAGAGAGAAAGGGGATGAATCTGAGGTGAGTTTAACAATCCACCAAACAACAGCCCATCTTTTAGGTCCTGAATATTTTAAATATATAAAACCTCTTTCAATGAGAGGGAAGGAAAAAAAAAATCTATTGTTTATATTTGTCTTCTAGTGGAAATGCAATAAAATTTTGAAGGCTGTGAATTAGATATAATGTCTTTCACTTCACCATGTTAATAATACAGTGGCCTATATGTTTTTTAAGAGATTTTTCTGTAGTGTGATTAAAAATCATAGGATATTCTTATATTCAGTTTTATATATCTTCTAAAACCCTAAACATCATCTTTTAATTCTCTGGCTTTCCTTGACCTTGGCAGAAGAGACTTTTCTTGGATTTTAGTGCACAGTCAGTATTTGTGGGACTTTAATTTCTTTAGTTTAGTGTATGTCTCTTAATTGGTTTGTTATTGTCTTTTCTCTCTTAGAAACAGGAAAAGAAATCATCCCCTTCTACTGGGAGCCTAGAATCTGGGACTGAGACAAAGGAGAAATTGTTGAAAGGAGAGAGTGCTCTGCAGCGAGTCCAGTGTATTCCTGGTAATGCTGCCTGCTGTGACTGTGGTTTGGCAGATCCTCGCTGGGCCAGTATCAACCTGGGAATCACACTGTGCATCGAGTGCTCTGGGATACACAGGTTGGGGAACTCTTCAGAGCTGCATTTGATTTGGGCATTGGCTAAATTCCTAATTGGCTTAATTAGGAAGGGTGGTGTTTGCCTCTTCAAAGGTATATTGAAAGAAAATTAGAAAGCCTTGTTTGTAAATAGAATTAAGGTAACCACTTTATTTGGATAAATTAATGGTAAACCTGTCTGAGGTAAGATATAATGTGTAATTACAGGTTAATATTTTTTTTTTTCATGTTGTTTAGGAGCTTGGGAGTCCACTTTTCAAAAGTAAGATCTTTAACGTTGGATTCATGGGAACCTGAACTCCTAAAGGTATAGTATTTTTGAAACAGGTTTCTATTTGGTACTTAGATTGTTGTTCTGAAGCCTCTGCATCTGGAAGTTCAACGCAGGAAACACATTTATACAAGTGTATGTCTTGCAGTTTTGAGGAGAAAATTTTTATAGTTCTGTGTTGGTTTATTTTAATTCACACTTTCTTCTGATACCTTCAACATATTCCTTTATATTCCTTATAAAAAGGCAAATCTGTTTACAAACCAATAACATCTTTCAGTGGGCTGAAAATTTTGAAAGTGATGTATCAGCCTAAAGCATGATCATACTCAAATATTTGAGCGTCAGTTCTTAACAGTGAGATGCTTCTAGCCTATAGGAGAATACTCACGCAACTGCTCTTGTGTGCTATTTGTGTGCCAAATTTCTAGCTTGAACCATGGTTATTAAAATCAGGTGACACTGAAATCCTGAAACAGGAACTCATGCATGGATGCATGTGTGCAGCTGGATAACTGATGCAAAGAATTTGCTTCTAGCTGTAATGTTTTGGCCCTTAGGAATTGCTTCTCTGTTCTGAACAATCAAAAGGAAATGTGCTTTGTGGCCAAATAGTTTTTTTATCAATGTGTTTATGCTGAGGAATCAACCAACCAACCCCCCACGCCCACTCCAAAAAGAAAAAAGTTGTACCTCTTGTACTCTTCACATAAATATCAGAACTAAGTATTCCACCTGGTATTAGAAACAAGTCTGTTCATTGCAATCAATAGGGTTAAATTCTCCTGTAAGTAGGCTTTTGTCTTTGTTCTTTTTCTGTAGTTCTGTCAGATTATGGTTTAGCAGAAATGTCCACTGAGTAAGGTGGAATAAGATTGATTGAGTTGTTTCTTGCTGATGGGGTAAGAACAGCTCCTGGCAAAGCTGGTGGAAAACCACCTTTGTTAATAAGGCCTGCAGTTGTCATTCTGGTGGTTGTTTTTTCAGGGACTTTAAAAGTGACTATATTTTCTTGTTATCTTACTTAGAATTTGGTCTCTCAATTCACTGATAGTTTCATTATTATCATAGAAACCCATGCTTATTTCTGTAAGTGTACTTTTACCAGTGAAAACACTAAGTTGCAAATATAGGCTGAGTGAGGTTTAAAACAACTGAACAGGTAGATGAAGCTTTCTGCAACTGTATTTGAATTTTTTTATTTTGCTTTATAGCTTATGTGTGAATTGGGAAATGATGTTATAAATAGAATATATGAAGCCAAGTTGGAAAAAGTGGGAGTAAAGAAGCCACAATCTGGAAGTCAAAGGTAGTATTTTACCAGCAGTGCCTGTTGCTTCTTTTAATTGTTGCTTCCTTCAGCCTCCCCCTGTAAAAGATGCTGCCACTTAACTGTGTTACACTCCTTTAGTGTACTCATTTCCCTGTACCACCAGTATGTCTTGCTCTCTCCCTTTTCTCACTCTCTTTGTTGGTTATTCCTTCTGTTGGTCCCTTTTTACCTCTCCTGTTCATTTGGTCTTTTTGATGACAGCTCTAGAGCATCACTGTGGACATGTGGATTTTGTTTCCTCACTGCTGGGTACCAGCTCAGCCAGCTGTACTCGGTGTGTGAGTGCTCCTGGAAGGAGCCTGTGGCTGTTCCTTTTGTTTACATTGGCTTTGTTCTTCCATTTGACTTTTGTTCCCTGATCCCCAGAATGTTCTCATCTTCCTACCTACATTGTACATGAGCTCTGCTGCTTTACAGCAGCCTTCATAGCATTATTTGCTGTCTTCTATTTCTCTGGTGCTAATCTGTGTTTGAAGGTAGATTCCCAATGTTTTGTGCTGCTGTATAGGATGTCTCTTAAAACTTGCTTTTTTAGTACCTTTTCAATTCTGTGCTGCTTGCTGCCCAGCAGTTTCATAGTGTAGAAAACTTAATTTTATAAAGTGTAAGCAATTTGGAGACAGTAATAATGATATAAGCAAAGCAGGAGATTTGCTAGATATTCCTTCTAGCAGTAACTGCTTTTCAGCAGTTTCAATGCAATAATTACAGCAACTTTTCTCAGTTTGGCATAACTACTGTTGTGTCTTAAGCTGATAACCTCAAGTTACATGGAAAAATACTTCTGTATGTGATATGGAACTGATGGCTGTACCTCCCTGAGGCTTGTTATTGTTTTCTTGTGTAATCTTAATGTTCCCATAACAAATGTTGCAATTTATATTTGCATAAGAAACTAAATATATGTTTATTAATAGGTTTTTAACAATGTAAACGTGTATAAAGGTTTAATACAGGTAACATAGAGTAACTAATACTGATTTCTTCCACATACTACTTTCCAAAGTCTCTGTCTGAAAGTAAATACATGTTTGTGAACTTAACAAAATTACTTTCTTTTGAGCCTTATGCAAAATTTAATCAAGATTCCAGAAAGTGACAGTGTGCTTTGCATCTTTGTGAAAATGTGCTATAGGTGTGTCTTATGTGCAATGCCGAGCTACAATTTTGGTTACTGATTTTAATACAAAATAGATATTCTTTTAATATGTGAAAATACTAAAATATTAGTTTACTAACTCAAGGGATTTTGTATATGACAGGCAGGAGAAGGAGGCATACATCAGAGCAAAATATGTGGAAAGAAAGTTTGTAGAGAAGCAAGCTGCATCAGTACCTCTGCCTGAGCCTGGAACAAAAGTTTTGCCTCCAAGTCAGGAAGAGAAAAGGCACAGTGTCCCTGAAAAATCCTTTTTGACAGGGGAACAAGGTGCAGCATCCCATAAAGGTATTTACACACTTCTCTCTTTAGCTGTATTACTCATCTTTTTAAGGTAACATATTTTTATATTAGTTGACTTCTGCCTTGTGCAGAGAGTTTGGAATCTGTTTTTTAATGGGTTGTAGCCTAGTGTAGGGTGTGTAGGGGAGAAAAGACTTCTTCAGAGATGTGCATTTTTACATGGGGAAGGATTTGGAATGGGGATGCTTATAATTCAGAATCATATTAACCACCTTCTTTCCTCCGTATTTTCATCCTTCTTGATTTTTCCAATAACCTTCTTTCCTGCCCTGTCCCTTCCTTACTGCCTGCTTTGTGCTTTGCTAACCTGCATGTCCCAGCGGTTGCTGTAAGTAGCGACGAGGCGAGGCGGGAGTCTCTGTTCTGTCCTGATGAACTTGATTCACTCTTCTCCTACTTTGATACCTCTTCAAAACTCCGTAGTAGTAAGTACCACAGCAGTGGTGTGTTCACTGTTTGCACTAGTGATCCATTGTGTGTCGTGGCCATCTCCCTGCTTCAACCTGTTGTCTCCAGGCTGCTGCATTGCTTAGTATTTTCATGAAATAATTTTAGCTTTTTTACTTACCCTAATTTTTTTTTTCATTCCTAGTTATCTTTAACTATTATTATTATTATTATTGTAAATATTATGGTTACAAAATGTGACTTCATATTCCTCTATGGATGCATTAAGAATACTGAACAAGAACAAGCTATTTTTTAAAAATTGCACTCAGGACCAAGTATAAGAGCTTGCTTTGTTATCAAGGTACCTGTGAGGAGCAGGTAGCTTCAGCTCTGCATAGTAATTGCAGTTTCTCCCCAAAACAGTCCGAAGCAGTGACAGTGGGATCCAGCCAAGTACTGATGACAGCAGAGAACACCTTGCCTCTACTACATCAGCCAACAGTTTGTATGAACCAGGTGTGTTAGGCTTTGCACTTTAAGATGAAAATAGAATCACTTGGCAGCATTTTTTTTTTTTTTTTTTTTGTAAATAAGATTAATGCTTGGTGATATAATTCATGTCTGCTATCCTGGTTGAAATGCTTTTAGCAAGGGTAAAATGTGCCTGAGTGGTCTTTCCTTTGGGCTTGGTACAAAAAATGATATTTAATCCTTGTAAATGGGTTCAATGAACTATATTTTTTTCCAGTCAGATGAGACTGATGCCAAAACATTGATTTCTTTGCAGATAGAGAAATGCTGCACTTTGAGAAAGACAAGTCTCCACAGAAATGCATGATCCTTTTATAAATAAATAAATCCACAGAGATAGAATTCCTCTTGAGTTACAGATAATAGGCTTTTGTGTTATTTGTGCATTCTTGCTTAATTTTTCTGTTTCTTATTTATGTGGAATTGATCAAGTCTTTAAACATCATTCCCTCAACTCAGAAATTCTGTAAGTTGATGAATGAAATTATTTGCTGATTTTAGCATGCTGTTCTGACAGATATATTGAGTATGGCTTCTCAAAATTTCCAAAACATTTATTTATAAATCAGACTTATTCTTCTACATCAAAGCACTCTTTTAAGGTATTTTTTAAATACAGTAGTTCACAGGTGTTATTGCAGGCAGCATGTGACTTGGATCTTTTTTGATTATGTTGTAGAAATATTTATGATGCTGTAACTCACAAAAGCTTTTATGTAACATCTTTATCTCCCAGACTTCACTCTGTATAACCGTTATTGAGATGAAGAGAAAGATTATGCTTTAGTCCAAAAAATTATAGCCACAGCAATTAATTGGTAAATGATAATGGTATCTATTAACAAAAATTAGGCCAGAACAGTATTAGCCTTATACTCAGGTGTTGCTGATAAAGATGTATTTAAAGATGTTGCTGTATTAAAGATGTATGACTGCATCTCTGCAGAAAATGAGTTTTATTCATATCTTGCAGTTTACAATAAAAGACACTCCAAACTTTAAACAGCTACTTAGAAATTACATGGAGTGTGTAGATCGAAGCATATACACACGTGCCAGTAATGAGAGAATATTTTCTGTGCAGTAATAGTTCTGCAGTGAAAAGACTGTGCCTGAATACTGGGGCTAAAGGCATCTGTGAATTCCCTGGGCAGAATGGGGCAATAATACATAGCATTCTGCAAAAGCTGAGAGACCCATTGCCAGAGAAATGATGTTTTGATCAGAAATCCAAGAGGAACCTTGTAAAAACAGGGGTTGGGTAAGCAATTTTTTTTTTCTTTTTAGAAGGAGATAAGCAAGAGTCTCCAGTGTTCTATGACTCCAAGCAGCCTAGTCCAGGATTGTGGTTGTATCAAGCCGCCTTTGAGAAAAATCTTCCTCACATGGCAGAAGCATTGGCTCATGGAGCTGAAGTAAACTGGGTCAATGTGGAAGAAAACAATGCAACACCACTCATTCAGGCAGTGCGAGGGGTATGTGATATACAGCACTGGTGATGGGGGAGGGGAGTGAGGGAAATAATCTTTCTGTGTCACTGTTCCTTTTGAGTTGTTTGCTTCCCTAATGAATGATAATGTGATGCTGAAGTTGTGTTTACAATGTTCTTTAAGAGTTGTTCCTGAAATATTTTTTCCTGTTTATGCTCTGTTTGGAATTCTATGTCTAGTAGTATTTAAAGTTGATATGGAAGCAACTCCCTTTTGTTTCCTTTGCTAGGTGGCTCAGTGTTGAGAAGACAGAAGATGTTTGGTTTGATTCTAGAGATCTGGTGCTGAGTTATTTCTTTGTTTTGATTCCATAGGGTTCATTGGTTACTTGTGAATTTTTGCTGCAGAATGGGGCCAATGTGAACATCCGAGACATGAAAGGAAGGGGGCCCCTGCACCATGCCACAGTTCTAGGACACACTGGGTAACTCACTGCCCCACAGTTTGTACATGGCCATCCTTTATTGTAGTTGTTCATGTGAAGCTTCTTCATTGCCCCAGATATTCTGATATTTTAATACCTTTTCAGGTGATAGAAGTTTTTTTTAAGTTCTGGTTGTAAGAGAGGAAATAATATTTTGATTTAGCAGTCTCGTCCACTAGCAAAACTCACATATTTTCTAATGTGGATTAAATAAATGGTTTGCTTACTACTCTGTTAACATGTTCTAGATGAACTGTACTATCTTGATATATATGAGACCTCTGGTGATTTAAGCTAAATACATTGTATCTAGCTTGACTTTATTAGCTTTTTTCCTTTATTATCAAAAATATTCTTCAATTTTTTTTTCTAAACAGACAAGTGTGCTTATTCCTAAAACGAGGAGCAAACCAGCATGCCACTGATGAAGATGGGAAAGATCCATTGAGTATAGCAGTGGAAGCTGCAAATGCAGATATTGTAACACTGTAAGTTGTACATTCTGGTGTCTAACTAGATAATTTAGATTTTGCTATTCTGTTTCAAGTTAAAAATCTAAGAAATGTCAAAATTCCTTCACATAAAAACAGGGGGGAACAAAAGAAAAATCAAAATATCCATAGACGCCCTCTTTGATGTGAGATTCAGAAGAGCATTGAATGTCTTGCATTGTAGCCCTTTTTGTGCTTTAAAGATGACATTGTTCCTTTTGTTTTCTGAATGGCAGGTTGCGTTTAGCAAGGATGAATGAAGAAATGCGTGAATCAGAAGGACTCTATGGGCAGCCAGGTCAATACTCTACTAACAACCACACTGAAATGCAGTACAAGAAGTGTATACAGGAATTTATCAGTTTGCAATTAGATTCTTAGTGTCTGAGGGAAATTTAAGATTGCTTCATACAATAATGTTTTTTATAAACCAACACATTATAAAGCTTCATTGAAATTCAGTGGCGTGACTTTGTCAGAGTCCTTAGGGAACCTAAAAGGAGACAGTTAAAGAGCATCATTATAGCAGTGTGTTACTACAGCCATGGCCACCCTATTTTGCTGGTAGTTGTCCACAGTTTTCTCCTATTGCTGTTCCATTGACATTTGTGTAATGTTAGGATTTACCTGACATTACTAAGTAGCAGCTTTCTGACTCAGCTTGCTCAGAGACAGTTGAAGAGTTCATCTTATTCCAGGACACCATTCTCCTTCCTGTGGAATGGTCTGCTTTTTCTTTTTTTAAGAAAAAAACACTTGCACACCAATGTAAAAAATGTACATCAAATATTTCCAACTGACTCCAGACAGATATAGGAAAGCATTATTTCCTTAAATTTTATTTTTTAATATTTTTATTTATTAAGATACTAATAAGAAACAAACCAGTCATTCTTAAGTATGTATTTTTGTATGCATAGTTTCTTTCCGTTTGGTTAAAAAACAAATAGAAGCTGGCAGATACTTGATCCAACTCCAACAGGAAAGTAACAATTTATATTTAATGCATATGTGCAACTTTATTCTCAGGCACTCAGTCCTAATTTACACCATGTTCTGATGTGATATTTGCTTCCATAGGAAGGTAATTTAATATCATGCAAATACCAATGATGAAGGCACACTTGATTGTGAAGTTAGCTAAAAACACCCTGCTATTCCTGGCAAGTGAAAGGTGAACCTTTTTCAGGTTGAGTGCTGAGTACTCTCAGTTCACTCCTATAAAGCCCTTATGTCTTTTCCACTGATTCATGAGGATTGAGCAGGGTAGATGTTATCAGATTGGAGCAGTAGAATCTAGAGACTGCAGTTGATGCAATCTGATCCAGATACTTTACAGCTGGTGAGATTGACAGTGAAGAGCAGATTTTCCACAACAGGCAGAGCTTGCCCAAAATCAGGCTGAGGCTTTCATTAGAATAACTTCTGAAATTAATGTCCCAAGCTGTAGCACTGAGTCCCAGCTAGAAGAACTTACTGTATCTTTGGATAGCACAGCTCTGCCCCCTTCATTCTGTTACTTGTTGAAGTCTCTTTTAAAAGCTGGAGTCAATATTTGAGTGTTTTGAATGCTTGTGTCTGCTATAGAAGGGTCATGTCAGCGTAAGCACAAAACCCGTCTGCTAGAGTGAGGTGTCACACCTTTCTGTGGTTTTAAGGGATGCAGGTCTTTTTCACTGCATATACATGTTAAATTATCTACACTGCCCTTACTTTAGAACTCCTGTGTTCCAAAATTATGATTCTAGACGAAAATAAGTATTTTCAAGACAATTGTATATTTGCTGGTAGCTGTGTGAGGGTAAATATCACTGTATGAGTTTGCTGTCATCAGAGTGAAGCCAACTGCCTACTCAGCTCTAGTAATGCAGCTGGTAAACAATTGCTCCTGTAGCTAATGGCATCAAAATTCATAATTTAAATATATATGGCTGGTCTGAGCTACTGAGAGAATGAATATATTGCTTTGCAAGGTACAGTTGGTCTTCCAAAACATTCCTGGAATGGGAGCTAGCTGAAACCAGCTTTAAAAGGTTATTTCTGGTGGTAGAAGCCATATGCACCGTAGTACTGTTTCTGTATAATACTTGAGTGCTCATCTCCTGGTGCTACAGTATGTCTTGCTAACTCTTTGATATTAGCATTGCTACTTTTTCTTCCTACCTTTTCTTGAATGTATGATGTGTGCCTTTTGAGTTACTCTGGTGTTAAATGGTAAAGCAGTGTTACAGTATTTTTGTACATAGAATCTGCACTTTAGGGAAAACATTGCTTGGAAAGGGAACTTCCAGAATTCAGTTTTAAAGTAGAATTTTAAAATACTGATAAGGTTTACAGTATTAAGCATTTTAATGCAACATACAAACTAAAGGGGCACTTTATTTTAGTCTATTTTTGTATGTAATATTTTTGTTATGTAATAGAGACAAAGCCAGAGCCACAATGTATCTTGCAAAAATAGCCTTTTTTCCCTTTCAAGTTAATTTGAAAGAACCAAGTGTGGCAACTTGAACTGCAGTTCTCATTCAATGGTGGAGCCCACTTCTGTATTAAAAGCATAATTGCTTCTATCACAGAAGTCTAATTCTGCTTTTGCCCTTCATAGCTGTTCTTTTGGTGAATGTTACAGCTCCATTCTGTGCTGGTCTCCCAGAGCAAATAGTTCTCACGAGCTGTTACAATAAAACCTCTCCTGTGCCTGCTTCATCTCTAGAACACAGAATCAGTTGGTTTGGCTTGGAAGGGACCTTAAAGATCATCTAGTTACAACCCCCCTGCCATGGGCAGGGACACCATACTTGAAATTAAATCTGAAAACCAAAAGGGAATTTCTCTAGAACTGCCTTTTTTGTAGAGCAGTATTAAATGTATTTATCTTTTAAAGTCTGGGAAGAATTGTGTTACTGCCCTGTTAAATATTTCTGGAAGGTCAGTTATTATTTGTGAAAGTGTTTTTAGAAGAATGGAGTACCATCTCCAGAAGAATAATAGTTCTAACATTGGAAGCGTGCATTAAAAAATTGAAAACCAAAACAATATAACTTTTCCCAGTAGTGCAAACTTTAAGCACAAAAACATTCTTTTCTTCCACAATCACATTAGAAAAAAAATCTTCATATTTAATGTACATGATGAGAGAGATTTTGGATTGATGTCTTTGTCATGCTATTAATCAAGCTGTCAGCAAGAATCAGTAGTGCTGGGATCTTGTGTCCTGTGTGGCCATCTGTGTTGGGAAGACTAAAATTTGGATGGCTGCATAGCTCCTGACCCAACACAATGTTTGCTGCATTTAATTCCTTTTGAAGATGAAAGGGTATGGTTAGTGTTTTAAAACAGAATTTGAACTCAAGGCCCAAAATGCTCCAGCAGATGAAAGAATGTGAAAATGGATGAAGAAATGCCCATTTTAAAGTGGCAAAAGAATGACTTGGAAATTACTCAAGAAGTAATCACTCCTGAATGTGTTTTCCTGTGTAGACAGGGAGGGGGAGAAGCACATTTTGGAATATGTTCTAGTAGTAGAATGTGCTTTGTGTTTAAGCACAAAGGGTGAAGATCTAAAAAAAAAAAAAAAAGAAAAAAACTAATTTAGGGAAAGTGTCATTGTTCTTATAGATCAAACTGGAAAAGTAATGAAAGATGTAGATGAAATGAATGTAGAAATTTTATTTTTGCTGAAGTAATAGACCAAAATAATTTATGAACAATAATTTATCTACTTATGATTGCTTTTTAAAATATATATATTATTGCTTGCTGATTGTTTATTTCTTTCATGGAGAGTTCCGTTTGGCTGTAAGATTTACTGTTTCCAAGTAAATCTTTATTTATGCCATAGATCTGTTTTTCTGTAGAGAATCTTAGTTAGCAGTTCCTTGCAAAAACAAGGACTTTATTCTTTAACAGCTAATAAATATTTTTTCTTTTTAAGTTGCTTTAAAGTGCTTTAACTTTTCCTTTCTAACTCTGAACTTTCCTCTGTGTGGCTGCCTCTGAGGTACTATTTCAGGTATAGTTTGGCTTTGTTTGATTTGCTTCTACAGAACATGCATGCAAGTAACCAGTCCCTCAGAGTTCACATCAGCATCACTCCATCTAGAAGCAGTCTTCATACATGAATAAGTGTTACACATTAATTGATAGCACAGTAGGGCATTTGTGCAATGGTGGGTGATGTTGACTATTACAAACGTTTAAAACTGCTTCCCTTTTCTTTTCTTCCTAGGAGATGAAATTTATCAGGACATTTTCCGTGACTTTTCTCAAATGGCATCAAATAATCCAGAGAAATTAAACCGCTTTCAGCAGTCAGATTCCCAGAAGTCTTAAGTGTCAAGAAGGAAAAGAACCTGAAGCTTATAGTGCAAGTCTTTTTTTTTTTTTTACTTTAACAGAATGAATTGTATGCATTTTGTTAGTTAGTTTGGATCAAATGACCACTCCAATGTAGCTTTAGATTGTGGTAGCTGGGAAAATGTATGAGCTGGTTTATATTCTACAGTACATATACCTCAGCAGCTGAAGATGTTTCAAAGCCCTGAGTACCTGCCAGCTCAGCGTTTGCAGCTCGCCCTCGGGGGTGGCAGAGCACAGCTGGAGCACTCTGGGCCCCGACTGCAGGATGGTCACAGCAGCTTTGCTACCCAGTGTCATCCACTGTCATCTGTCCCCCTGTTGCCATAAAGAATGTGCCTCTGACAAGAAGGTCTGGGTTGCATTTTCTGGGACTGTTTGGAAGGGAAGTTGGGTAATGACTTAACTGAGTTGTCCTTCCATTTGTGGAACTGGAACTCAACAGATGCTCTTGTTCCTATGCTGACTCTGGTTAGGTAGGCTGTTCATAACAGATGTGATAACTCCTGCTCTTTTGCAAGCCCTCTCACAGTGGAACCTCTAGCACCAGGCTGGCCTTTATGCTGGTGACTGCAGGTCAGTCACAAAGGGATATATCCTGGGGACCAAATTCCTAAGAGCGGTCCATTTTCCTTTTCTTTTTTTTTTCTTTTTCTCTTAAATTAAACTTCTAGTGTAGCAAGTATCCTTCTAAATGAGCATGTGGAACCTCTCATGAAAAATAAACTTAATCCTTTTGGACATGATGTGGGGTATGTTTGTGATATTTTGACATGAAAACTTGAAATTTGAGACATGAAAGTAAATACTGAGCCGACAAAGTTTGTGTAGAATAGTTGTACAAAGGCTGTTTCTGCATTTTGCTGTTCTCAGTACTAGCCCTAAGCTTAGTATGAAAGTCTCATGTCTTGCCCTCTAAATTTAGGACAATCAATCCTTTCTATAAGGAAGTAGTAGCCGCATAATTTGCAATTATGTATATGCTTATGTGTTGTCTAAACTAAGGTGAGCACAAGAAAAACTAGAATTTCAGTGCACATTTTTGTCAAGTAATGATTGAGCACAGTCTCCAATGGTGTTGTGAGGGCAGCAAGGCAATTTGCTTTATTCAGTAATGAGCCCCTCTCTGCCCTTATGCATGTCTAAATGGTATCTCTAGATATATGCTTAGATATCAGGTTATTTATAGCTAGATAATAATCTTCCTAAATCCCAAGCCAGCAGATGCAATTCTTTATCCTCTATTTGTCTGCCCTATGGAGACAACTTAAGCAGAGTTTTTAGGTGACATAGTATCAATGTGAGTTTTCAATAGTCCTAATAGCTGTGGCATTATGTTAACCCAAGTTATTTAGGAAATGGATTGGCTTTTCTCCATGGACAGATAATCAAAACTGGGATAAAACAAATTGAAATCTGTAAACTATGGTAAAGTTAAACTTTCTGGCATGTTTAGTTTTAAGAAGGCATTTCATACATCTATAATTTTGCATCAAATGTGTGTAATAATGTATCAAATCTGCATATTATTATTGCTACAAAATCAGTAGAATTGTCCGGTGGATTTTATTTCCGAGCAGAAGAATCTTATAAGACAGTTCTAGCTTTGTATGTAGTCTAATTATGGTAGGAAGAGCAGATTCTGCCCATTTAAAGCGTGCATTTAGTCTGAATTATAAGAAACTTAAGGATATCACCTGTAAGCAGTAATTTTTAGTAAGTTGGTTTTTAAATAACTGCCTGTGAAATGATAATATACTTCCTAACCAGCAGTATTTACCAGCAGATGGGTGTTTTAGTAGATCTTAGGGAAAGTAAGATTCCTGGTGTACAGATGGGACAATGTAATAACATATACATATTACTAAGGTGCATAATGTACACCTTGGGCATAGGTTTTTCTAAATGTTTGTCTTTACTAGCCTGGCTGGCAGGCAGTTTGTAGCCTGATTGTCTGGAATGTAAAGTTGCCTAAAGCTCTAAAGCTCAGTGGCATAATTGCTGTCTCAGTAAAGGTCTGAGAGATTTACTTCTAATCTCCACTGGTCGTTTCCTCCCTGGCCACAAAATCTCTGTGACAATGTCTGCAAGATGACTTCTCTTGTCTGAGAAGTTGCTTCTCTGTAGCTCTACACATCCTTGTGTTGCATTCCTGATTCTCATGTGTCAGGGAAACAGTATCAGTCTGACTCTGCTAAAGGGTGAATCACACCTGATTGACAGGAACACTGGAGTTTTAATGGTTTAGAGAGTAGGTGTGTCACTTGTGATCCTCAGGCTTGTTCCCCTGTCCTTTCAGGTATGATAGGATGTCCACCATAAACTGCACTCAGTTAAAGCCTTTTTCAGATCAGGTGCAATGGTAGCATGTTGTGTAGCAGCAGAAATGAATGTACTATTAAGTTTGATGGCTCAGTCTCACCAGGCTCTGGCAGGCTCTGTGTTCCAGGGCCTCTGTGACTCACAGGATTCAGCCCCCAATAGTGTGATTATCACCATAGCTCTGAAGATCTGCATTCCATAGCAAGTTTTGACTCATGTCAATATTCTGCTCAGTATTATTAGGAAACTTCCATTTCTATTACAAAGTGAATCAAAGTGAAATTGTAGACAGTAGGGTTCCATTGTGGGTTAACATCTTGCACTTTGTACCAGGCAGTGAAGGTTCAATTCCAGTTCATGTTTCTCTGTAGGGATGAAATATAGTAGTGAGGGACAAAGCAGAAGATTCCTAACACATTTTAAAACAATCTTCCACATGGATTTTTAGTAATTTTCTATATTAGATAGCCTATGGAAGGATAGTATAGCTTTCCTATTTATAGATCATGTGTTTCAAAAGTCTCTTGGAATGACAAATGTTGATGAACTCAACTTACATTCTAATGCATCTTGATTTCAGAGGTGTAATTTATGTCCATTGCATGTTGATTAAAATAGGTCTGCAGTTGCTCATCAGTGGTATAAATTGTTTTGACTGTTCAAAAGGTTTCATGTTTTATGTTAGTGTCAGTACAGTGAATATAAACTTAAATTTCTGAATTGTAATACTGTATTATGCCACTACCTGTGATAGACATTTGGAATTTGTTCACATGAATTTGGGTGAAGGTGGTAGATGGTAGAGGTATTTCTTTGCTTTCACAAACAGCCCACATTGCAATTGGATGGATGTGTGTTCCAGGTGCTCATTACTACATTGTGGACTTCCACCTCTCTGCCCATTAGGACCTGATCCAGGAAGCCACTGATATCAGTGGCAGTCTTTCCACTGATTTTGGAGATTTTGCATTGTACCATTCGTGGTTTTAATGTTAGGGTATAAAGGATCCTGTATTAATACTGCATTTTTCACTCTGTGGGATTTTATATTTTACCTATTTGTATACTGAGCTGAAATAGTTTTAGAAAATGCAACCAGACCTTCCAATTACTGTCAGCAAATCCTTGTAAAACAGAAAGTTTCTCCTGTTTTGCATTATGACATCAGTACACATGTTGTCCAAATTACTAGGTCTCTTGGATAGAGCATAAACTTTGTGGCACTAAACTAAAAAGGTGAGAACTAGAACAAGCAGAGGGTTGATGTTATGTTTCCAGGACTTCGGTGCTTCTCTACAGCCATCTGTTTTAAATTGTTGATGTTACCTCTGCTGCTTCATCTTGAGAATCTCAAAACACAGTGACTAGGAAACTACCCTTTGATGAAACTGTTTGCAAATAATAATAATATGTAAGTACAAAGGACATGATATTTTTACAGTGTCAAAAGGACTGAGCTGATTATTCTGATTCTTCAATACACAAAGTATTCTGAGAATCAATTTTTCAGGCTACAATCTCTGCTCCATTCATCATGGACACTTTTTCCCAAGTTAGAGTTTACGGTTTGTGCAGTCTGATGGCCAACATGCCTTGCTCCTGTGCTTTCACAAAGGCACAGTTTTGAAACAGGGACAACTCTGGAAAGGCACTACTGGGGAAAAGGATGAGTGTACCACTTTGGTATATACCCTTTCATATGCTTGCTTTATCTTTCTGCATACAGTATTTTCTTGTTTCTCTTCCCATGGAAGGAGATGATAGAGGAGGAAAAATTCCACTCACTTTTCTGTTAGGAGCCTACATTTTCCATGTTTTGACAGAAATCGCCAAGAATCATTGTTTCCTCAAGCAAAGACGTTACTCTCTGAAATAATGAACTTTTTTTTTTTTTCTCCACGCGTTCCTCTGTACTCGGTGTTTTTTAAGCATTCCATCAGTAAAATGTAAAAAAAACCTTCCCTCCCTTAAGCTGTAACTGTACAGACTGTATACCCCGCCCTCTTTCGCGTTATGTACGGCTGTAGACTTTGTATCTAAAACTTGAATGGAGTTTCTGTAGCGTCTCATTGGCCAGGGGCGGCCCGGCCGCGTCCCCACCCCGCAGAGGGGCCGGGGGCGGTGCCGGGGCGGGGGCGGTGCCGGTTCGGGGCCGGGGGCGGTGCCGGTTCTAGGGCGGCGCCGCTTCGGGGGCGGTGGGCCGGTGCCGGTGCCGACCGGGGTGGCGGTGCCGGGGGCTGGGGCGGGTTAACCAAAGTGCCGTGCCTGTAGGGCCGGTGGGCGGTGCCGGAGGTC